>JARHVA010000951.1:1472500-1837500 GCA_037957365.1 Torreya grandis
TTTAAAAACAAAAAAATGGTGGGAATATGTATTTCTAGACCTCTTACCTCTTTATTATTCAAATAATAAGTCACAATAACCCTTTATCAATTGTAAGAAGGCAATCTCAATCAATTTTGATTGTATATTATTAACAATAACAGGGTATACTGAGTTTCTTTCTAAATCTCAAATTCAATAGACCTTGTAACCTATGATAAGGCTCTTCACATGTTTATATGATCACTTTAACCCTTCATTAGGGTTCCTTTTGGGATAAAAAACACATTACCATACCAAAAACAAACATAATACTCAGAAACCTATCTTCATTAACTGTATTTTGTGAATTAGGATAGGGTATAGATAGGGTTTCTACTTCAATTGATTGAATGACCCACATTAGAGTGAATACCACCTTAATATATTTATTAATAAATTCAATTATTATCCAATACTTCTTCCCTACTCATTTGAATCCATAACAAGTTTCCATATAACATGACTCAGTCTATAAGACTATATTTTATCCTTACAAATGGGGTACATAGAGTTTGGTTTCCACTTTCTTCATCAATGGATTCTTTAACTTGTCATAGGTTGATATATATCTACAATGATGATTCCAATTTTATTTCCATCTTATTGTATCAAACAAAACTCAATGTCTATTGTGATAAGATACAAGGTTCTAATTTTATGGATTATATATGTCATGCATGCTCTATCCACAACCTACAACTTCCACACCAATGACTATTTACAGTTTACTTTGAGTTTTTGTTTTAGAATAGATACTACAATAAGATCATAAATGAGATAAATCATATTATCAATCACTTACCAATTTAATTATTCCACACACATATATTCTGCTACACAAGTAGATTCCTCCTTTGAGGCCATACAAGGCCCACCAACCTCCTTATACCATTCCTACTCTGCTCCTCTTGTTCTCTATATTTTCAAATTTTGTGCTTGATTATATAATGTTATTTTAGAGCATCCTTGATACTCTCCTATGCCCTTCTTGTGATTTAAAACTAAATAAAGAAGATTTTATCATCTAAAACAAACATGCTATGTTGAGAGGTCTTGACCAAGACTCTCTCAACTACTTTTCTTATTTATCTTACATGCCAAGTTTGGTTTCTAACATGAGAAAATCCTTTAACCTTATCTACATAACCTTATTTAATTCACCCTTTTTAGTTTTGACCTTTACAAACTACCAATACCCCTTTAAGACAAAGTTTTGAAACCTTTCTCTTTAAAGAACATTTTGGAGGGAACCCTTATTTAATTGCTTATGTTAATGCCTATTGAAGGCTTATCCAAAATAGTTCTTGATCTTCACTAAGCATCATGCTAGATGCTCCTACATCAACCTTGGATAGGGTTGATTTCATTAATGAGGTGGGAGACATTATTATATTATTACAAAGAATCACTGGTAGTCTTGATGCTAAGATTTTCTAGGAGTGAATGTACCAATACATCTGGGTCATCTAAAAAAATGTCAAGTACATTCACTAGGCTCAATTAATAAGTGATTCCCTCCACAAGCAATTGTTGGAGGTTCAAAATATTGGTAATTTTTATATGACTTCTTATCGTGCCTACATTTTGGCCAAAGGAAGATCTTTCCTAGGCCTCAACACAGTCCTTAGAGAAATTATCAGAGTATATACTACTATCTTGACCTCACATTAGAGGCCAGTATACAACATTTCAAGAGGGTAAATGATGTTTTCATCTATTTTATCATTACCATATTTGATAAATAACTAGGGAGAATAAGGTTCTCATCAATACTAATTGAGGATATTAGAAAATGGGGCTCATATATCATTCAATTCCCCACCTATTCATATATCAGAGTAGTGGGTTTTAGTGGCTACCCATATACCCTTACTAGATATCTTAGTGATAAATGGGCACTGATGGAGCTATTTAGGCAACTTTTAGAGACCCATAAAGTCCTTTATAATAGGCACAAGATGAGAATTCATTTCCCAATTTCTATTGGTAGATACACATGTCACTTCCTCCTCAAGGACAAATGTGATGAAACTAAAATGTGCCAAATGAATTTAAAGACCTTAGAGTCCAAGCTATTTTTTGATGTCTATGGGAAGATTACCAACATACTGGCACTTGAAACATACATTCACATCCCATATTATGAAGATTATTGGAAACACTATGATCATGAGAAGAGGGTCAGAATGAGGGATTATTCTATAATAACCCTATAGTAGATCAAGTATTATGATTTAGCACCAGTCCCTAATGACTTGGTGGTGATGAGTCTAATTTGGACCTAATTTATTATACACAAATCATAACATAACCTTTTCCACTAGTAAGGTGGTCAACTCTTGAATCCTTTTCTCTATTTGATAGAAAAATAGGTGTGATTAGCAAAACAATCAATTGGCTGAGGAGTAAGGGGGTACAAGTAATGAGAGAAAGAATAGGATTTAGAGAGAAGTTTTTAAATATTAAATCATAAGGGATTAATCTATCAGAATAGGGTCCAATTAGAACATCAAGAGAATCAGTATGGGAGCTAGAAAATAAGAAAAAGACTAAATCTAAAAAGGGGAAATCAATCAAGGATGGGGAAACTATAGAAAAACTGATGGACATTTCATCTAAAGACACAATAGTAATAGGATATTCTGTAGATTCTATTCCCATATATGTCATAGTAATAACCCTAATTTCCATTTTTCTCCCTCCTCTTGTGTATATCATTCTGAAGGCTCTAACACCTCCACCTCCTGTCTCCACTTCTCCAATATCACATGTCTCCATTCCACCTCCTATTTCCACTCCCCATGCATCCATAGTTTCCACTCCACCCAATCTTCCCACCACATTTCTTACCAACATAAGTCAAGTGTAACCACTATAATCAATTCAAGTGGACACTCAAGATTACCTATTAGTGGATTCTCAAAATTCCACTTCACTTTCTCTTATTCCAATTTCACCTTCCCCTTTCATTCCACTCCCTCTTTCTATTCCATTCATAATTATTTCCATTTCATCCCCATTAATTTCCAACACCACTTAGTATTATAAAGCTACATACTCAGTCATCCTAAATTTAGTCTCAGAGGCCACCCCAACTCTTGGGGTAAGTATTGTTTCACTTTCATCCCCACTCACTTTCTTTAAATCACCAACCCTGAGTGGCCTCACACATCTCATTGATTCATTTAATTCTTTGGATTATACCCTACCACCTATTCCCAAATTCATAATCCTTATATCTATCCCATCTTTCACATCCCCAATAGACACAACTATTTAAATTGCCCTCACCTCTTCCACTTCCACCATTTCCACAATGCCTTTAGTTTAGATTAGAGAGACTCAAGTTCTTTCTATCAATATAGATTTGCAATCTATTGATAAGAGTGAAATTTCATAGGCATCTCCTAAGAGATCAATGGAAACATCTACATAGGAGTCTTCAATTATCATAATGTGTACCATTTTAGTAACATTAGCTATTGATACTTTCGTAATAGTGCCCAAGTAACTAGATGCTACCCCCAACTAGATAGCATAATTAGTGGGGAAAAAGAGAAAATAAATGATTGACCACAACACACTAGATTTTGGTCTATTAGAGGTCAAGAAGAAGTCCAAACCTACTCCCAATACCTTTTCTAGGATATTTAGTGATGACAAAGGGGAGAAGTATGTTTTCGTTATAGTTCTGCAGACCAAATGAAGAAAGAATACAGGAAATTTTCAAGGCATTTGATGCATATGTTAAAAAACTGTAGGCTATGAAAGACAAGAAAGTAATTTTTTTTTGGATATTGATTAATCTCTTTTTATTTAAATATTTTCACATGTTTTAATTTCATTTTAAAAAACACTATAAGTTGTATATTGTAAAAATACAACTATCTTTTATAACTCTTTTTGAGAAAGAGAAGCATGTATTTTACACTTTATATTTTTGACAAACAAAAAGTTGTAAAAAATAATTACAAATTACACTTTCTATTTTGCTAAGTTATAAATTGCTAAAAAGTGTAAAAGCATGTATTGAAAATTACAAAATACATTTTGAAAAAGTGATATGACTTAAAAAGTTGTAAAAGTATCACTTGTGTTTTATAATTTAGGGTTTTACAAATGTGACTTTAGTTATCTTTTTGGAAGTCAAATTTTATTTTGGGAGCTGCCCATTTACATGAGGAGCTATTTTTAACTACATGATGAAAGAGAATTGCATGGATGTATTTCAATTCCATCCATGTCATTACAAGTAAAAGACCATGCTTAGATCTTGAATGTTATTTTCCAAGCCATTCTACAAGTTAAAGATGCCATATTTAGAAGACCTTGCCTCTTTTTGCATGAAGTTCTAGATCTGCATGGTTTTCTTTACTAAGTGTTCAAGTTTTGATAACTACATCTCATCTATGAGATATTGGCACAAAAGAGGGATAGTGTTGAATGTTACTATTTCAACATAGGTGACTTAGTATGTTAGGGAGATAGTTTTGAATGATACTAAGTTGACATAGTCAAATTTGTATGCTAAGGAGACAATTTTGAATGATACTAAGTTGACACAGTCAACTTAGTATGCTAAGGATATAGTTATAAATTATACTAAGTTGACATAGTTGACTTAGTATGCTTGGGAGATAGGTAAATCAATCTATAAGAGATTATGTTGATAGAAATGATAATGTTTTGAAAATATGAAAAATATTTCAATGTAATTTTAAAGAAATAAATGGAAGTAAACACACAATAAATTGGGTCAATGAAGATGATACAATTGAGACACATAACATAAAATCTTGCACTAATGCAAGTTTTTTAAATATAACATACAATTGAGCAAAGAGTAAGTAGTCAACATGGAAAGTAAATGCTAAATAAGTGTCATCTTGAATGTTATTATATTATTAGAGTATGATTTTAAGTGTGATAGGTAAGTTGGCTAAAATTAAGGGACTAGAAAGTAATTTATGGATGGTTTTAGTATGTTTAGGCTAAAATGGATCTATGTTGGCAATGGTACTGCATTGGTATTGGGGTCTACCCACTCACCTCACACACTATAATGATAGTAGGTGATTTTTTATTATATACCCTTAACCAAGGGTTTATATTTAACTAGAAAACCAAGTCAACTTCCCCCTTGGTGATGAAATCCAAGTAGGTAGGCATTGGATAGATAATTGTTTAAATGCATTTTAAGATTATGTGATTTGGTAGTGTGTGCAAGAAAGTAGAAAATAATGCAATAAAATAGTATATTGAAAAACCACCTAATTAGACTATGTGATCTATTCTAAGCATGCAATTAACTAAAATTGAAAGTGTGAAGTAATTATGAGAATATAAGTGTTAATTCCAACTTTGAAACACAATACAATGTTGATTTAGATGGAAATATATGTAGAGATTATAGTATAGAGTCGATAGTGTCACTACTATACTATTGAATCAAGGGTCTATTAAAGAAATACATTAATAGTATCAACCTAGTCTTTTAGATAGAAGATAGAATACAAAACTAAGTTGATAGAGTGGACCTAGTTTGTGATATAAGGGGTAGTTTTAAGGATTGTAAATTATGAAAAATAGAACTATAATGAATAAAAAAAATGATAGAGAAAGAGAGGAAGGAACCTTGGTAGGGTGGAAAATGCTTACAATTTATAAAATTTATGTTAAAGCTACTTGAAAATTTTGCCAACTAAGTCAACTGGGTTGATCTAGTTCTGTACCCTACTACTAAAGCCTATAAAAATGACTAAGTTGATAGGGTTGACCTACTTTGTTATTTGGATGCTGACTATAATACTAAGTTGATAAGGTTGACCTAGTTTGTTATTTGAAAGATAACTATAATACTATGTTGATAATGTTGACCTAGTTTGTTATCTGGAAGTGAAAAAGAATACTATGTGAACTTGTTCGATCTAGTAACTTGTATTTGATGATGACCTGCTCAAAATTTAGAACTATAATAGAACTATTAACCTAGTATTGTAACTATATAAAAATAATAAATAAAATGATAAAATAATGAAAAATATGAAATAAAACCTGTAAGGGTTAAATTCACATTGAGTTTACCTAAATGTATGCAATAAAAAATGCATCATGTCTATAAATCAATCCTAACTCAGAGAATATAGATCATACCATACAATTTAGATTTGGGATACATTAGATAATCAAGGACATGAGCAATATGGGGATTTGTTAGACTAAATTAGGGGATCTCTTATCACAATACACAACACTAGGGAGGGTTCCAAAGCCTCCAATCAAGCATAATAATGCAATAATCCTATCTAAGTCCTATGTTTTATATTCTCTAAACTAATAACAAGTAAAGTAAAGTCTAATCTAGTGCTCACCAAAGCTTGTGGCACAAAGTGGGGGTTAGAAAGAATAAAAGTAAACATGCATAAGAGACATATACTCATGTCAATGTATACAAAATCCTAATGTATAGAAGATAAGTACGCATGCATATTTATATACTCTTACAAAGAAGGAACAAAGTTAAGAATACTTACCTTTGAAGATGAACCCACTGAGCCTCAATCTTTCCCTTGGTCAAGGTGCTTTACAAGAGGTTGTTGTAGTATATAAGGGTGACAAGGATAAATCAACTCTAGGCTACATAACCTATCATTGTATCCAAAAGACTTCTCCATAAGATAAGATCCGTATCTCTAAAGAAAGTATAAAACCCTAAGCTTGCTCTTCAAGTATAATGGTGGATAAGCAAATGGATAATATATCTTACTTATTCTCTTCTTTAAATAATGGTAAAATGATCATGTATATATAGGTGGATTTAACCTTGAGCCCTTCCAAAATTTTTAGCCAATAGGGTTGACCCTATTAACCTAGTATAATTATGGACAAGAATTCACTAGGTCACGGGTTAGGTCTATCAAGAGCTGACCTATACCCCGAATGAATTTTACCCAAAACTGTATAGGTTCGACCTAGTCAACCTAGTATAGTGAACAATTGAAAGGGGGTTAAGGTAAAGAAAAGGGGGATAAAATGTAGAAAATGATTGAGGAGTTTTTAATAGAGAAGAACAAGCTTAGGGATATGGTTTTTAGGAGATAAGTGTGTAGATAACAAGTGTCAAAAGGGACAACAATCCTAAGAAGCACCAATAGTCTACCCACCCCTTTCCTGATGCACCCCTTAAGGCATGTAATCAGAGAGATTGAGATTCAATGGGATCTTGCAAGATAAAGAGCATAAATAAGTGATAAAATTTTGAAAATATTATGTGTATACACTACCTACATATTATAACCTAAGTCTATCCTAGACATGTGCTCACATAATATCTTCAACCACATTATCACCAAGCTTCTAGTATAATGGCGTGTCATGCAACTAAAAGATGCAATGTGGGAATTGCTACTCTAGTTACAAAAATAGTTTATTTATACCCAACTTTGAGGATAAAACATTTTAAAGGGGGAGGGCATATTAGGACTCCTTCATGTTAACTATTTTATTATTTTTTAGTTAATACTAATGAGATCTTGGACACAAATGCTTTTTAAGTTTTACCATTCATTATTTATTATTATCCCACATGTATGGGAAGTAGTTTTTGTCTTAAATGGATTATTTTAACTAGAGAGCATGTGTAAGAGAAATATTATATATTGAATATTTTGTATTGATATGTTCTCAAATAAGGTTCCTCCCTTAATGATTTCTATGATATTTTTTAGTGTGTGTTTTTAAATTTCAATATAATATTGTTATATTCTTTCAATTTAGTGCATACTTATTAAATTTATGTTTCTAGATTAATTTGTGTGTAATTAGGTTCCTAACACTTTGAATGAAACTATTTGAAGGAAAATTATAAATACAACTATTCATTTTTTTAAATTTTTAATAAACATTTATATTTCTAGCTATATCTTGTAATTTATATATATTGATTTTTTATAGCTTAATTTATTATTACAATTCCATGATTAGTTTGAACCCCACTTCTTTTGATAAGTAAAAGAGGGTTCTATTGGGGCCTTCACCCCATGCAAAAATGAAATACATTTGAGATACATTCCATATTAAGATGAAATAAAATAAATGAGGAAGATGTATATGAAATAGAGTTAAGAAAGAGGAATCTAATAGTATAAGAATAGGTTACAAAGCCATTAGAGATACCTATAAAATGCCTTATGCCATCTACTAGAGATTTGGGAATAGATTCATTCATTGATATAACTCTCATAGAGAGTCCTAAAAAGTGAGAATATAGGAAATATCTTGAGTTAAAGACATGCACATATTGTATTTGGCTATTAAATTATCCATGTTAAGAATTAGACCTTTCAAAATGTACTAGATAGATTAAAATTCTAGAGGATGTACTTTGTGGTCTCATTTATAATTTTCCATCATACTGTACAAAATGCTTTTCTTCTTACTACTCTTCTTACTAGGATTGACACTGAAAGTAACTTATCTAATGGTATAAGGGAAGAGGGGGACTTTATCTTATTATTCCTTCCATACTTGCATGGTGAAGAAGATTGAGATTCAAACCATGCCTCAATTCTAACTTAAATTCTATTTAATCACTTTATAATAAGAGGAGCCACAAACTCATATATTTTCCTATCCTTTTTCTTTTGTGAACCTCCTTTGAGATTAATGATCTATTCTAAATCATTATCATTCTTTAACCATTTTTAAAATATCTGAGTGTTTTTGTATTAGCCTTGAGTGGCTTATACAACTCCTAGTTTTGTTTTAGCACCTAAAATGTTTAATGGTTGTTTGTAGGAGAAGGTACAATTCATGATAAATTTAAAGGTATAGAATGTTAGCATTAGTAGGGTGAGGTTAGGGATGAAATCATCTACCAAGATTTTATAAGTGAAGGAAGGGCCTAATGCTATGCCTAAAGTATTCAAGGCATGAAGAATCCAATGGGATAAGGAATCATCCTCACTAAATCACTGCGTACATCTTCTATGGTAATGGGAGGGTGAGAAGAGGATGTAGGAGGGGAATAAAACAATGAAACACAAGTGAGAGGTGAAGAGATAGGGGAAACTTGGGGAGAGTGCTAAGTGTAGATACTAAATATGAATTATATGTCACCTCAAACTTGTATACTTATCAAGTAATTATCATGGTTGTACCCTTGAGTTCTTAAAACTTCTTGTTGCTAAAAGGCTCACATTCACTATCTTTTATGATTATTTATTATCTCTTAGTCTAAAAATATGTTCTTATGATGACCAAAGATTCTATGCTACTCAAAATGTTATAAAAATACTTATTATCATCCTATGCAAGTTTTAGATTTGTATATTTTTTCTAACTTTTCAGACCCTTGTGTCCTAGCCAGACACCTATGCCGATGCAAGTATCCTATGATAAACTAAGTGCCCAATGCCATAAAGATCAAATTTACAAATTAAACCTATCCTTATGGTCAACCTAAATGATTTAGTCTAAGATATTTTTAAAAGGTATTGATATGTATACAAGATCAATCTTGATTTATTCTTAACCTAGAAACTCATAGGTAAACTTACCAAAAATAATCAATTGAGTATTCAAGTGAGAAAATATGCCTTATTCATCCATATTTACATATCAAGAATATGATAAGTATTCTTGAAAGTGTGAAGTACTAAAGGAACATCCCATGATCCATATTTTCCAATTTATAGGCTAGGTCACTCTATGTGATTTCTTATCACACATTACATCATTATGCACACACAAGACATCATGTAGGGGATAACTACATAATTTTGAGGCCATTTTTAGAGTATTTTATATGTAGGAAATTCCCATTGATAGGAAAATCCATGGAGCATCTCGATACCATGATCCCACTAACCCATTTTTCCCATAGTCACTATGATGATGAAGAACTAGGGTTTGATCATTTGATAAGGAATAATAAATTATGAGTGATATCTGAGTACACTAGATAAAAGGTGACCAAAAATATAGAATTTTATAGTTGTTCACATCTAGATGTAGTCAATATTAAATTTTGGAGTCTGATTTAGATAGGTACACCAAATATGATGCAAGTGTTTGAGGCCAGAAAGTGTAAAATTATAGAATCTAATGACTATTCTAAAATTGAGATCCAGTCTTCTTCTAGCCCATTCCATATTAGATTTGTATGTTCATAGTAAACTAGATTAGTACTCTTTTTTAGATTTATTTCAATACCAACCAATAGTTGTACTTTCCATTTTTAGCATACCTTATTATTTAAATTTAGAATATTGTTTATTTGAGTTTGAAATTAATTGGCATGCTATA
This sequence comes from Torreya grandis, assembly GCA_037957365.1. Lineage (NCBI taxonomy): Eukaryota > Viridiplantae > Streptophyta > Pinopsida > Cupressales > Taxaceae > Torreya > Torreya grandis. The sequence goes on from JARHVA010000951.1 coordinate 1,482,827, forward strand.
GATATGTTTATCAACCTTGTGCTTATTAATTTATATATTCTTAACCCTATAATATATTTATCCATCTCAATTTAAGGTTAAACATTTGGTTAACCCAACCTTTGGTCCTCAAAATTCTAGATATTTATCTAGGGTTTTTTTATTCTCTATTTATGATTTATCAAGAATCACAAGTTAAAAATCATATTTTAACTTTTTACAAATATGTATGCATCTATAGCCTATTATGGGCTCAAATTCATGATTATATCTATGGTTTGTTATTATAATTACTTAATCAAGTCTATCATTCAACAAAATAGGCAAATCTATCAATATAATGAGAGGGTTTTAAAATGAATGTAACACTTAATCTCTCTTCATAATTCTTTTTTTAATACTATAAATACAACACCTTGATTCCAACATGTATGAAACCAACCATTTATACCACATATATCTTTTTAAAGTGACAACCACCATCACACACCCATTATTTTCCCTTAGCTTATATTGGATTTCATGGTCCATGATATCACTAATAAAATAGGTAAAGGTGTCAAAACTAATATTCCACTTATTAATATAAAAAAAAGTTCCTCCTAAGCCAAAAATTGTAATAAAATATAAGGGATATGACCTTTTTAACAAATTGAGATACACACATGTTAAGATCTCAATCCTTTAACTTATAAATTAATCCACTATCTATAAGGATATCATATATGAAGCATTGGGTGAAACCTAGGTTACAAGTGATAATGAACTAACTTAATTTACAAATATTATCCAAGACATCAAAAATAATGAAAAAATCATTACCTTTGATCCAATAAATTTACCATCCAAGGATATTATTGGCTAATATTTCCTTTTGTTCATATAAGTGACTGTACATAATAAGAGAATCAAAAGGGTGATTGTTGATAATAGATTGGGCCTATAAATTTGTAGCATAAATTTCTTAACCACCATGGGTATTAGCATCAATCTTCTTAAAAAATTAGCTATTTATATCAAGGGATTTGATAATTCACATAGACCTCTGGTTGGCCAAATCACATATATGTGACATTAGGGCCAAAACTGGTTCTAACTACTTTTCACATAATGTCTCAATCATTACATTATAATTTTATTTTGGGTAGACCTTGGATACATAAAATGGAAGCTATCCTATCTACACTACGTCAATATGTAAAATTCATACATGAAGGGACATTATAGACAATCTCTATCAATGATGAACCTTTCAAAATTTTCACAAATGATACATTTTGATATAGAGGGCATCCCTATGGTAGTGACACCTAAATAATGTATTCTTATTGAGAATATAAATACTTTTGAAAAGGGTGAGTCAAGTATAATGGAACCTTTATCCCTAGATACAAATAAAACACTAAACACTAAGGTTCACATGGAAGCACATCAAGAGCAAAAACCATTACCAAAGGGACTAATGATACCAAAACTATAAGGAAATCAAACATTTGATCTTCCTTTATTGGTCAATAATAAGCAACAATATGGCCATGTTTCATATTACTATGACAATGAGATGACCGATCCTATGATATGATAGATGAGAAATTATAAAAATTAAATTTTGATCCACTTGAGCATCTTTTGTATAACCTATTCACAACTACAAGTCCTTATACATATCAACTAAATTCACCTTTGGAGGATACATAAAAAAATCAAGATAAAGGTAAAAATAATAGTAGATGAGCATGTAAATGTTTGTTATTCCATACATACCTCTTGGATACGCACATTGAGTCAACCTTACAAGGGTTAAATGTAAATATATCATGTAAATAATGTGGAGTTATCTCATAAGAATCCATGACAAACTTTATAGATTACACTAAACCAAGATACTCCAAATACAATACTTTCTATGTTACTTAAACATAAGATGATATATTTACCTCTTAATAGGCACATATCTAGAAGTAGATTTTTTATTAAAGAGGGATTAACATATTTTAATTATCATTAGATGATTGGACATCATACACATTATTATGGGTCATTTTAAAATCAAATTCAAAAATACAAGAGTGAAAGACACATATAATTGTGCCCTAGAAATGAAAAAGACCTAATGCTTCAAATTATTTAGAAGAGAGACATCCTTCAAAATGACCAAGGCATGATGATATACACCATAGGGCTTAGGACCAGGTGTGTAGGGGAAAATAGATTTTGGTTGTGTAAAGTGAATGTGCAAATATGTAGTCAGGTAGAACAATCAAACACACATTCAATGGAGCATAAGTCTTACTTACAGTAAATGTAACTTGTATTCATAAATGGAATAATAAGGAAACATAATATAATGTGTATAGTGTGTGTACATAGAGTATATGCACAAAATAAGTTATCTATATCATGACTAGGTAATGATATCAACCCAATTAACTGTCTTTGCTATCATTGGCTAGATGTATATATTACATATTTAACATGCATAATACAAGAGCAATATTAATTATTGTATAGCTAAAAAGGAGGGTATTGATAGGCACATCTATATTTTTAGCAGATATGGTAGTTAGAAATGGTTTGAATAGTTAATGTATGGGATGTATTCAATGACCTATAATCCCAAGATCTCTTATCGGTAGCTAATGGTTAGTTGGGACATTTATTGTATTGTGCAATCAGGAAAGGCTAACACATGGTTATGTTGAAGTGCAGTCTGAAGGAGTCGATGAGTCCATAAGTAGATGTCAGTGAAGTGTGTAGGGCTACGGGGTGATGAGTACATAGTGTAATGTAATGGATTTTATATGAGGTGATCATTGCATGAAAGTCTATGAGTAGGCTTGGGACTTGTGTGTAAGGTTGTGAGTAATATTCATAAAAGGGAGTGCATAGGGTTGTGTGAAAAGAGAAAATTTTACATAAAAGAATAAAAAGGAGGGTATTCGGCTACATAAAGGATGTGCATGGTGTTGGGTGAAAATTTTGTCAGCCAGCTAACTAGTGACCAAAATAGTTCCTATCACCATAACATAGGGAGATGGGTCGTCCTGGTGTGTAGGTTTACTACATCAACAAGGGACAAATCTCTCCTCTCATCAAAGGGAGGTTCCCTATTAAATATGCAGGGGCTATATACTATATAAATAAGCAGAAAGTAAGACACATGGGTGGGATAAACCATCCATCTCTCTTTTTTTAGAGATGATGCTAACAAATAGAGGAGAAATCTTGGGTGATTGGTGAAGGTAATTATCTTCTTTTAGAAGTAACTTTGAACCAAGAGCTAGATCCATTATTGGAGAGTAGAAATCTTGGTGAAGCAACATAAGGCACTCCTCTTCTTTCAAAAGTACTTGTTCTTGCAAACACTAGGACTCTTTCGAGTAACAAGTGACCGGTAATAGGGTACAAAGTAACCAACAATCTAAGATGTAGCACAAAGTCTCCACATTGACTACCCAAGAGTGAGATACGAAGAAAAATGGGGGCACAAAGTCATCCCAAGGTCCTTTACATAGAAACAAAAAATAAAAACACACTAAAGACAATTGCAGACAACATAAAGTCTTCCACAACTGACTTTAGGACACCTTCCTGATTACTTCCATTAGTTCTACTTGTTAGATCAAATAAACAAGAATTCTCCTAGGAAATATACATAAGAAATTTTTTCTAAAATAGCATAAGCTATAATAACACAAAGTCTGCAAGCAACTTGCTTTTTCATTCAAATAAAATAATATGAAATTACAATCTGAGCTCAAAGTCTTAGTAATGCCTTTCAACTTGGGCAGAGTTTCACTTCTGGTAAGGGGAAGATCTCCCTTGTAACAATGAAAGAGTTTACATTATATAGAGGCCTAATGGAGGCTTGGTAATTTCTCCCATGGAGTGACCCATTCAGCGCATTCAACACCTTGGATGCATTCTTGATCTTGTCAGGAAGGACCATGCTGGAGTAGGGTGGCTGCCTTAACTGTGGCATGTTGATTCATCTCTAGTGACTCCTCCTTAGCTTGAATCACTCATTAATTCACCTGTTTAGCTACGCAACTATCTACTCTACCTTTACCTCCAAGGGGAAAAATAGATGGTGCTTTCAATGTTAATAGACCCTAAATATCTACCTGGTGAACTGCTTCACCTATTGGCAGTAACTCCTGCTGAGTTTCCCTCTTTGTCTCTTCCTTCTATTGACCCTAGCCTTAGGCTTTTTGAATGCATCTGGGTTCATCTTTTGAGTCTACAAGAACCAATAGACACTTAAATGCAGCTGATTTGGTGTTCATGGGTCTTTCTTTTATTGAAGGTCAATGGCTAGCCAATCACTTTTAATTTAATGTCCATGGGCCTATCATCCTACTATGACACAGGTGAGGACATGTGGCAGCATCTGCAATTTTAAAATAAGCTTATTAGAATAAGCTTTGAAACTATTAGAGGCTGGGGGCATAGATGTGGACACATGATAGCTTTCATTGCACTGGGTCGGGACATGCAGTGGGTTCTATGCTTTGAGGCTCAAACCTTTCCCAAAGGGAACATGCCCTTTGGGGTAGTGGAAAGGTTTAGTTCATGTGTTGAGTGTACCCCTCACAAGGGCATCTTCCCTTCAAGATTTTCCAAGTGGCCTTCGCGCCTTCGATTTCTTTAGTGGGCTGTTGGTCCTTTATTTCCTTTAGACAAAATGTCTAAAGGAATTCCTTCAGACATTTTGTCTGAAGGAAATCCTTTCCTTGGCTTCATGCGTGCCTCTGCATTATGAGCGCCCTCCTTTTATGACATGTGGCACCTTCTGCCACTTTTAACTAGAGACACATGGCATCTTATGCTATGGACACTTGGCAACATCTACCTTCTTGGGCCTTTGAAAAACCATAGAAATGCTTGGGGCTCAGTTAGGCTCTCACAAATGATGACACTTGTCAGCCTCCACCACTTTCTACATGAGACATGTGGCATGGTTTGATGCTCTTAATAACACAAAGTGAAGCCTTCTACAATTGCCACTTGTCACCCTCTACAAAACTCTAGAAGAAGCTTTGTCAAAAGAGACCCTATAGCTTTATACAAAACTTTGAGAAGCAAACGCTGACATGTGTCACTTTTTGCTAAGTTACAACACTGACATGTGGCGCAGTCTGAATATTTTTAGCAGTCACATAGATGCAAACACTTGGTAGCTTTTGGTGAGTTTTCAAAAGGGACACATGGCACCTTTCACCACTTCTTTGAAATAAAGAATAAAGGGGCTTGGCCGATAACACTTGGCAGCATCCCCCTAACTCTTTCTTTTGTGCACGTCTTTCCTTAACTGAGGCAACCTTTGAACCCATGCATTAAACTAATTGAACATTGAACCCATTGAATCGATGAACCAAAATGGTTCAAAGTTCAATGGTTCAAGATTTTGAGACTCGTTAAGTGTTTGGGGCCACAAAACCTTAGAAATGGTTAAACTTTGAACTTTTCCAGGTGTGCTCAATTCCTGTCGATGATGTTGAACCTTGAACCCATTGAACCCTTGAACCTTTTGAACCTTTTGAACCTGCTTATCCCTTTACTAAAAAATATTGAAAATGAGAAATTTGAAAGCTCAGAACAAATTTTTGGAAAGGGAAGAGACAATTTTGGTATTGCAAAGCCAAAATAGTTCATATGTTGTCCTAAAAATAAGGAGTCATTTTTGGGGGACAACAACTGGCTCCTACTATGGAACTTCCTTTAGATGACAACTTGAAATAGTTGAGGGGAGTAGAAACCAAAATCTCCAGTGCCTTGAAGTGTGCCATTGGGCTATGGAGTCACGCTACCCAAAAAGAAAGGTTCCAAAAATAAAAACAAAAGAACAAAATAGAAACAAAAGACTACACAAATATACATATGTACAGGGGAACTCATTCGATACTTCAAGAGTTGAAGTGCTTAAGATGTTTCCCATTGTGAGGTAGAGAAAAGAGAGTGCCATCTTGATACTTCAATAGGAAACTACTTTTATCATTGAGCTGATAAATAGTAAAAGGGCCCCTCCATAGGGAATCAAATTTTCCGTGCATCTCCTTTGGTTCTCTTCTCTTGTCCTACAATAAGACTTGATCTCCAATTTGGAAATCATGATTATTTGCTTTTCAGTTAAAGAGATTCTTCACCAGACTTTGATGGGTAGAAATTTGGTCCATCACTGTAGTTCTCTGCTCATTCAGCTCAGCAAGGCACATGATCCTCTTCTCAAGTGAGCTCTCATATGTTTGATCCTCAATCGCCTTAGCTAATTTCAATGCTGGCAATTCCAAGGTGATTGGTATCTTAGCATTGACACCATAAAGGAGTTGGAAGGGAGACATACCAATTGCCCTCTTGGGTGTAATTATATCTGCCCATAGAGCATCAACCAATGCCTTATGCTAAGTCATTTGGTTATCATCCACCAACTTCTTGATGATAGTCACCAAGTTCTTATTGCTTGATTCAGCCTATCCATTCCCTTGTGGAAAGTAATCAGAAGAGTGGGAGAGTGTGATTCCATAGTGGAAATAGAATTGAGTAATCTCCTAAGAAGTGAAATAGGCTACATTATCAGTGACAATTTTGATTGGGACCCCAAACCTGGACATGATGTTTTCTTTGAGGAAATTGCATACTACTTCTGAAGTAGCATGTTTGGTTGGAACCGCTTCCACCCATTTGGTGAAGTAGTCTATTGTTGTGAGGACATAGTCATGTCCAGCACTTGATGATGGGTTTATAGCTCTAATAAAATCAATTCCCCATTGCTGGAATGGCTCCTCTATGATCACTGGTTTGAGAGGTAGGGTAGTTAGCTTGGGCCTTCCAATAAACTGCTAGCACAGTTCACATCTCCTGACCCACTTGTATGCATCTCAAAAGAGAGTTGGCCAATAGTACCTAGCTCATAGGATCTTATGGGTATTCACAGGGGAAAAAAATGTTCTCCATAGGCCGAATTGTGGAAGGACTTCAAAAGTTGGCTTTGTTACTCCTTGTCCACACAGTGAAGGAATGTTCCATCAAGGTTCCTCTTGTATAGGCTATTGTCCCAGAGGACAAAATTAGCAGCTTTCAGCTTGATGGTTCTCCTTTCTTTATAAGATAGGTTTTTAGGGCATTCACCATAAGTAAGGAAATGAGCAATACCTAAATACCACTCATTTGTGGTGGAGACAAAGAGGACTATTGGTGTGTCATCCACTTCTGGTTCTTCATGCTCTGTTCCTCTTGGCTTGTTATCAGTAATTAGTTGGCATAGCCCCTTTCCATGTACCAGGTTTGTTGGATTAATGATCAAATTGAAATCCTATATCTTTGCAACCCAATTACCTCTTTTCATCCCAAACTCTTGCTGAGTCAGTATAGATTTCACTGTGGTGTCAGGGACCAGGGCAGTAACTCAAAAATTGAGGATGTAGAAATGAAAATGTTTTATGGCCTTCACCGTTGCATAAGTGTGTTTCTCCATATTTGAGTACTTTAGCTCATGATCTTTGAGAGGATAAATCATGAAGGAAATGAGAGATTCCATACCTTCTTTATTCGGTTGAACTAGAATTGTTGAAAGCGTATGTTCTGAAGCATAGCTGTAAATGGTGAACTCTTTTCTATAGTCTAGACAAGCCAAAATTAGAGCATGGGCAATGGCAGTCTTGATATCCTCAAATGTTAACTTGCCTTCTTCAGTCTAGCTAAATGTGGCCTTTCCATTCATCATGTTTATAATGTGTCTAGTCTTCTCGACAAACTCAGGGATGAACCTTTGCAAGAAATTCACCTTTCCAAAGAAAGAGTGAACAACAGTCTTGTTTGTAGGAAAGGAAAGTTTTTGGATAGACTTGACTCTATCTGAGTCAATATTTATGCCTCCTTTAGACACAATGTGTCTGAGAAGTTTCCCCTCTATTACTCCAAAAATTGACTTCTTGGGGTTTAAGGAAATGCCATTCTAGTGGCAACGTTCCAACACTTATTATAAATGGCTCACATGATCTAGGTGATGCTTAGAGAAGATAGTCAAGTCATCAAGATAAACTACAATGAACTTACCCATCTCATCCTTGAAAGCAAGGTCCATTGCTATTTTAAAACTAGCACCAACATTTATTAAGCCAAAAGGCATTCTCCTATATGCAAATGTGCCCTAGGATGTGGTGAAAGTAGTCTTATGCTAGTTTGCTTCACCAACTTTGACCTAATTATGGATCAAGTGCTGCTAATAGTGACAGGCTCAGAGATGTTATCAATGCTAGATGGATTCTCATGATATAATTCAAATTTCTAAAATCCACACAAAGGTGAATTTCACCATTCTTCTTCCTTACAGGCACTATATTGGAAATCTAGGTGGAATGATGGATTGGGAAGATTATCCTGGCATTTAGCATTTTTTTAATCTTAGATAAAATAGTACCTAATATTTTTAGATTATAATTCCAGGACTTTTACCTAGAAGGTGTTGAATCAGCCTTGAGAGAAATGTTGTGTCAGATTTCATCAAGACGAAGTGATTTTAGGTCATCATCGGTTTATGCTAGGACATCCATGTATTTGTTGAGAAAAGTGGTGAACTTGAAATGCACTTTAGGAGTAAACATTTCTCAATGTTCACCATCTTGGGGTCTACCTTGGTTCCCAGATTTACTTGATCAAACTCCTGGGAGGAGATTGAATCCATTTGCTATTGTTTGATAAATCTATCATGCTTATCAAATAACTTCTCAAGGGAAACAAGGCCTTTGGGAATTTTATTTCCTTTCAATTGTAAGAACTCCTCACCTATGCTTGAAATTGATTCAGGAGTCAGTTCAGGCTCTTGAGGTTCACTGCCTTCAAAATGTAGCTGTTCGAAGCTATCCTTTTACTCCAGGAAGGCAATGATTTAATTGTCATTATTGAAAACCTACCAATGACTGGCAATATCAGGCACACTTGGTCTAAATACCAACTCAACAATGTACCTATCTCCTTTAAAGTCTGGGTGGGGGATCAAGAGAGTAGTTAAAACAACTACTGCATCAGCTCGATCATTGAATTCTTTGGGAACTACAGAGATGCTAAAAGCATCAAATTTTTCAAGTTGATTCCAGACTATATTATGGTAGTGGTGCAATCTTTCATTCTTGGTTTGATACAAGTTTCTCACCTGAAAAACCACCAATTCAGCATCTCCTTTAGCATGAAGGAGTTTGATGCCTCTATCCCTAGCAGCTTTTAATCCTAGCAACAGGGATTCATACTTAGCAGTGTTATTAGTGTTGCTAAATTACAACTTATAAGATGAAAGAAAAATATCTCCTCAAGGAGATATTAACACAACCCTAGCTCCTGAACTAGTGAAGGAGAAACTACCATCAAATTCAATAATCCATACCTCATTTGATACTGATTTTCCTTTGGGTTCTTCTTTATTCAGAGGAGGGGATTCTTCCACACTTACATTGGGCTCAGCCAATTCTTCTGTTATTCCACCTGAATGCATTTCTAGGTTGTCACCTATAAGAGCTTCATCAGATGCCTCATGAACTTCATCTGTGGATAGAAAGTAGTTACCCCTGCCTGAAGATTCAAATAGGATTTGAGGTTTAGGTGCTGAGGTCCAGGTAACTACATATTTTGCTTCCTTTTCAGGGAGCAACCTCTTCATGACACCTTTAACTAGAATCTTCACCTCTAATAAATCCATGCTCAATTCACCACCAACATCCCTACAAAAAAATTTTCCAAGGAGGATACCGTATGATGCTGGGATGTCTGATACCAAGACAGTCATCTTAATTTTTTTGTCTGGAAAGGCAACAAATGCAAATTGGGCATCTTTTATTTGCCCCAGTAGTGGCACTTGTTTTTTCTCTATGGAGAAGCATCTACCAAACATCTTGGTCAGTGTGAGATCAAAGGATTCAACTACTTTAGTAGGCATGACATTGTCTAAAGCTCCAAAGTCAATGATGCAATTATTCAGCTACCGTCTATTTATTAGCAAAGAGACATAAAAAGGTTCAGTCCTACTGGGAGTGGCAAGAAGGGAAATGACAAGATTATTCCTAGTGGATGCATCCTTGGGGGGATCATGTGTCACTTTGGGAACTGCTTATTCAATAGGGACATTTTGGTTTTTAACACACTGAACCAATTTATCTAATTGTTTAGGATGGGACTGCAGGAATTCAAAGTCAGACATTTGAATTTTGGTTTTCTTAATATGATCAATTATGTCAAATGCTAGAAATGAACTAGGTATGGAGGATAAGAGCTCATCTTTTTGAGTTTTAGGGGGGAGAACTGGACTTTGAGTTTGAAGTAAAAGGCGTAGGGGAATTTGGGGTACTTACCTTTCTTGTAATCACTGAGCCCTTTGGCTAGAAAGGGAGAGTGGATCCCTACTTAGCAATTGAAACTATTGGTGGAGGTCACTCCTCTACTTTCTCTTTATCAGCTTGTTGAGCTAATTGATTCTTGGATCAGGTGAATACAACATATGACCCCTCAGCTGCATTGCCTTCACTTCTGGGTTCATGCTGATAGTTTAAGAAACCAATATGGGAGTCACCAGCTAATTTTTCTTATTCCTTAGTGAAGAGATTAACATCATCTTTAGGATTCAACTCAGGCTAGGATGAGAAGTCTAATTCAGCTTCAAGATATCCAACTACTGAGTTAGTTGGAGGTACTTCAAGGGTGAGATTCCTCTATGGAGGAGGAAGGTGATTTTGCTATCCCTGATTCCTAGCAGCATTGCCTTGGTATGCTTGATTCTAAAATGTTCTCTTGGGTATATCTCTATATGCAGGAGTAGATGACAATCCTTACACCATTTGCTTCTTGAGAGCTAGCACTTCATTTGCTAGCTTCTGCATCATAGGATCAATGGTGGCTGAAGGGGAGTATTTAGAAGAAGAAGATTTACCTTTATTTGGATCTCTTCTTATCTTTCCTGCTAAGATAAGGTCATCTTCAACTTTGGTAGCCAAATATTAAGTGGCTTTGAGATCTGTGTGACTGGCTCTTCTTAGCAGAAAAATCACTTCAGACAGTTGTGAGTTGATGAAGAAGCATTTGAGGTTTTCAGGGGTCAATTGAGTAATAATAGGAATTTGGTTCCTTAGCCTATCAAACTTTCTTATGAAATCCCTCATAGGCTCTTGGGGCTCCTTCTTCATTTGTGTGAGCTAGGCCAACAAGGTGTGTGCATCTTCTACAGGCTTGAATTTGGCCTCAAATTTGGCTTTGAGTGTGTCCCAATCAGTTACTGATTGGGCTTATAGGTGGTAAAACTAGTCTGTAATAGCACCTTGCAGTGTTTCCATGAAAAGCCTAACTGCAACGTCCTCAAATTCCATGCCTATCATGCCACAGGCTATGTTAAAGGCTGTAACATGTTCATTAGGATGAACTTTTCCATCCCTAAAGAAGTTGGGGAAATTCTTTCTCGAGCTTCATGGAAGTTCATGCAGGGATGGAATTAAATTAAGCGGGCCAAAAGAGTTACCCCAGGGGCCTCGAGCTGCCATGATGGGATTATTGAAAGTAGGGATAACAAATCTAGGTGGAATTTGGATAGGCAAGGCTCTGGCTAATAACAAGAAAAGTAGCTCTGCCTTGTGTTGGTGTCCTGGTACGGGTAGGAGGGACACTCCTAGATCATTGAACTTTAGGTTGGGGAAAAAGAAAGTTGAAATCTCTTTGTTGTGCCAACTCAAAGACAGGGTCAACAACACCTTGAGCTCTCTGGCTTCTAGTATAGCATGGAGTTTCCAGATTGTGAATCAAAAATGGAAAAGGACTAGTCACACTTCATTTTGAAGCTTGATGCTTCAAACTACTTATCCTTCCCTAACAGAGTCACCAAAAACTATTAGGTGAATATTTTGTCAGCCAGCTAACTGGTGACCAAAATAGTTCCTATCACCACAGCATAGGGAGATGGGTCATCTTAGTGTGTAGGTTTACTACATCAACAGGGGATAAATCTCTCCTCTCATCAAGGGGAGGCTCCTTATTAAATATGCAAGGGCTATATACTATATAAATAAGTAGAATGTAAGACACAGGGGTGGGATAAACCATCCATCTCTCTTTTTTCAGAGATGATGCTAACAAATAGAGGAGAAATCCTAGGTGATTGGTGAAGGTACTTCTCTTATTTCAAAAGTAACTTTCAGCCAAGAGCTAGATCCCTTCCTAGAGAGCAAAAATCTTGGTGAAGCAACAGAAGGCACTCCTCTTCTTTTAGAAGTGCTTGTTCTTACAAACAACAAGAATCTTTTTGGTAACAAGTGACCAGTAACAGGGTACAAAGTAACTAGCAACCTAAGATGTAGCACAAAGTCTGCACCTTGACTACCCAAGAGTGAGATACGAAGAACAATGGGTGCACAAAGTCATCCGAAGGTCCTTTACATAGAAATAGAAAATAAAAACACACTAAAGACAATTATAGATAGCACAAAGTCTTCCACAACTGACTTTAGGACACCTTCCTGATTACTTTCATTAGTTCTACTTGTTAGATCAAATAAAAAAGAATTCTCTTAGGAAAAAGGCATAAGAACAATTTCCTAAAATAGCACAAGCTATAATAACATAAAGTCTACAAGTAACTTGCTTTCTCATTCAGATAAAATAATATGAAATTACAATCTGAGCTCAAAGTCTCAGTAATGCCTTTCAATTTGGGCAGAGTTTCACTTTTGGTAAGGGGAAGATCTCCCTTGTAACAATGAAAGAGTTTACATTATATAGAGGCCTAAGGGAGGCTTGGCACTTTCTCCCATGGAGTGACCCATTCAGTGCATTCAATGCCTTGGATGCATTCTTGATCTTGTTAGGAAGGACCATTCTGGAACATGGTGGCTGCCTTAATTATGGCATGTCGATTCATCTCTAGTGCCTCTTCCTTAGCCTGAATCACTCATATATTCACTTGTTTAGCCATGCAACTATCTACTCTACCTTTACCTCCAAGGGGACAAATAGATAATACTTTCAATGTTAGCAGATCCCAAATATCTACCTGGTGAACTACTTCACCTACTAGCAGTAACTCCTACTGAGTTTCCCTCTATGTCTCTTCCTTCTCTTGACCTTGGACTTAGGATTTTTGAATGCATCTAGGTTCATCTTTTGAGTCTAAAAAAACCAATAGACACTTAAATGTAATCTATTTGGCATTCACGGGTCTTTCCTCTATTTAAGGTTAATGGCTAGCCAGTCACTTTAAATTTGACATCCACATGCTTGTCATCCTACTGTGATGTGGGTGAGGACACGTGGTGGCATCTGTGGTTTTAAAATAATCTTATTGGAATAATCTTTAAAACTATTAGAGGCTAGGGGGTGCAGATGTAGACACATGGCAGCTTTCATTGCACTAGGTCAGGACACGTGGTGGATTCCACACTTTGAGGCTCAAACCTTTCCTGAAGGGAACATGCCCTTTAGGGTATTGGAAAGGTTTAGCTCATGTGTCAAGTGTACCCCTCACAAGGGCATATACCCTTTGTGATCTTCCAAGTGGCCTTTAGGCCTTTGATTTCTCTGGTGGGTTATTGGTCCTTTATTTCCATCAGACAAAATGTCTGAAGGAATTCCTTCAAACATTTTGTCCAAAGGAAATCCTTTCCTTGGATTCATGCGTGCCTCTACATTGTGAGTGCCCTTCTTTTATGACACATTGCACTTTTTGCCATTTTTATATAGAGACATGTGGCATCTTCCACTATTGACAATTGGTAGTATCCACCTTGTCAAGCCTTTGCAAAACCATAGAAACACTTGGGGCTTAGTTAGGCTCTCATAGATGATGACACTCGTCAGCCTCTACCGCTTTCTACATGGGACACGTGGCATGGTCCAATGCTCTTAGGAACATAAAGTGAAGCCTTCTACAATTGCCACTTGTCACCCTCTGTGGAACTCTAAAAGAAGCTTTGTCGAAAGGGACCCTGCAGCTTTATACAAAACTCTAAGAAGTGAACGCTGACACATGTCACTTTTTGCTGATTTACAACACTAACATGTGGCCTGGTCTAAATATTTTTAGCAATCACACGGATGCAGACACATGGCAGCTTTTGATGATTTTTTAACATGGACATGTGGCACCTTCCACCACTTCTCTAAAATAAAGCATAAAGGGGCTTGGTCGATGACAGTTGGTAGCATTTACTTGACTCTTTCTGTTGTGTGCATCTTTCCTTAACTGAGGCAACCTTTGAATCCATGTGTTGAACTGATTAAATGTTGAACCCATTGAATCGATGAACCAAAATGGTTCAAGGTTCAATGGTTTAAGCTTTTGAGACTTGTTAAGTGTTCAGGGCCACAAAACCTTAGAAATGGTTAAACTTTGAACTTTGCTAGGTGCGCTCAACTCCTGCCGATGATATTAAACCTTGAACCCATTGAACCCTTGAACCTTTTCAACCTTTTGAACCTGCTAATCCCTTTACTAAAAAATCTTGAAAAATGAGGAATTTGAAAGTTTAGAACAAATTTTTGGAAAGGGAAGAGACAATTTTGGTATTGTAGAGCCAAAATAGTTCATATGTTGTCCTAAAAATAAGGAGTCATTTTTGTGGGACAACACATGGATAGTTCACCCTTTATTAAATAATAATGGTCTCAATTACATTAATGTGTAGCTAAGGAAACTGCATTCAAAGTTACTGAGAAGTTTATCATATATCTTGATCAACATATTGCCCAACCTTGAACACTAGAAAAATATGATGTGTGCCATGGAAGGTGCATATGTCTATCACTTTGATGATTTGGTTCTTCTCTATAGGGTGCAAGTGTTTAAGTCCAAATCAGAAAGATGTGTCACTATTGGCTTAAGAAGTGGAAGAGTGTATGACTTGAAAAGTTCCACATTTAAGATTGGGTGCATGCCCAAGTATAGAGGTAGATTAAGAATGAAGGAATTCTCTCCAGTTATGTGCATAATGGTGTAGGGACCATAGCACAAAGGCTTGATCTTTTAAGGTGGACCTTTAAAACATTCCTTCTAAAATTACAACTAAACTTTATTTCCAACTTGGAATGCATGAGGTGTGTTATGTGCATCATGGCACTCCTTATAATTTGATTGTGTGTGAGAGATAACCTAATAAACTTATTGATGAATATATTGGATGTGTCATAGAAAATTATTGAATTTGCCTATTTCTTGTTCTTGTGTTCATGACTCAGTACTTGTTGGTGCATAGTAGGAGATCTCTAGAGGTGAAGAAGGTTAAAAACCAAGACATATCTAGAATGAAATGTGACTTATAAAGCTGTGAACATCTTTATTGTAGGCATGTTGAATGCATAAGATATTGTCATCCCAAGTTTAATCATTTATGTGGTTGTATATTCATAGAAAATGAATAAGTGTGTGATTGACCACTTTAATTTGCCCATATATCTATGGATGAATTTTTTTTGATATATCTAGATGTATACCCATCAAGTCCCAAAATACTTACCAAAAATGACTTATAAATCATAAATATTGATCAAATATGATGGAATTTGGAAGCTCAAAATGAACCCAAACATGGTTGAAGAAGGTGTGCATAGTGCCAAATGCATTAATGTATTTATTGTAAGTGACCATGATAGCCATCTTGAAAAACTTATTCACTATAATAAACACAATGTCATGTTGACATCTCACTATAGGCAACCTAGTCATGAAATCCATGCTGATAGATTTCATTGGTCTAGATGGAACTGGTAGAGGTGTGTAAAGTCCTAGCTTCCTTTTCATGGTCTTGTTGATGTAATAAATAATTTAATACTTGATATGGAATTATATGTTTCTACACATATATGGATAAAATAAGTGTGACTATAATATGGATAGAGTCTTTGTCAAGCTAAAGTGTCTTGAGGTCTTGGCATAGTGCACCTCCAAAATGAGTTGTTGGTGAGGTGTACCATTAAGAAAACAAAGATGTATCATCTTGTATATAAGTTAGGCAGATAAGAACTCTTGAACTTGTTTACCTTGCACTAGGCTAATTTAAGTCACTACAGAATCTTGGTCAGATGAGTAGAGGTATACTCAATATGTAAAGTTATGGCCATGCATGTCCAGAACTATGATGAGTGCATGAAATATTTCTCATATAAGGAAATATAATACCTTGTTATCCTTCAATTTATTAAGGCTAATCATGAGATATAACTATTATAGGTAAGTCATCCATTTCATGTGTTGTGCATTCTCCAACGTGCTCTGTATTTATAAGAACAAAAGTGGCTTGTGATCTAAATTAAAAATTGTCTCCTTCCCCAAAATATAGTGTTACCATTGCTTGATTTATTTCACAATAGCATACAATTATTTATCATAGGTGGATTACCTTTTCACCATGTCATTGAATGTCTTTGAGTGTTATGTGACTAGACATCCATGATACATGAGCACTATATTGAGTGTAGAGATACATTAATGTAAATTTTGAAGGAATAAATAATGTTAATAATTGTGATAATAAGTTCTATGTAGAGACATTGATTAAGTGCCTCAAAATCATGTTATTTTGTATGACTCCAATCAAACCTAAAGTTTCCATGTGTTATATGGTTGAGAGTAAGATATGTGTGAGAAACCAAAGATGAACCTATAATAGAAGTTAACAAGTCCAATAAAACTCCTCAATTCTGTGAGATTACATAGAGTAGGCCAATCTTGGATCACTTTGATCTTATTTATATTTACACATATTTTTGAGTGATAAATCACATAGTCCAGGTATTAGATATACATAGCCTTTAATGTACACCTTGTTAAGTTAGATTTTAACTTTTGTTGATGCAAGGTGTCTAAGATGCATTAGATGTGCTTTAGATGATCCTCCATAGTCTTGATAAAGATGAGGATGACATCTAAGTAGATGATGATGAATTAATTAATAAAATACTTGATTAGATCATCCATCAAGTAATTAAAATTGGCTATAACATTAGTTAGTCTAAAAGGCATGAACAACCATTTGTATAATCCTTCTCATGTCTTAAATGTTGTATTTTATATGTATTCTAGATGGAATAGAACCTAATGGTAACTTGAATTCAAATTAATATTGGTGAAGTATTGTACACCTCAAAGCTAGTCCAAAAGTTTGTCAATGCATGGTAGTGGGTATCAATTCTTAAAAAATATTTTTTTAAGTGTGTGATATTCTATACAAAGTCACCATGGCCCATCCTTCTTGGGTGCATGGACTATCAGACTCCTATAAGGCAAATAAATAATACTGATCTTACCTTGATCTAGGAGATCTTATTTATAGTTTTAGATTTATTTATTCTACCAAATTAATCTATGGTATATGGGGGCTATTTAGAAGAGGAGATATAGGAACCAAATTGATCCAATGCTTTAATGTGTATTGCATTGTAAGGCCTTCAAGTTTTGAAAATACCTTATTATGTTGCTTTAGTAACTTGTCCAACGACTACTATGACATTATTCAATTGGTGTGTGCAGCCAAAGTGTGATTTATGATCTATAAAGGTGTATCAGGGTGTATCATGAGCAATATGAACTTATACACATGTGAGACAAGTTTACAACATTATTTTCTAGAGACCAAAGTGAGTTTGGTTATGGGTGCTAACTCAAAGAGGTTGTAGAAGTGATCTTATATGTGGATAGTCCAATTTTGTGTCTTAGATTGATATGTATCTTCATGGTTATACAAGTATGGTCTCTCTAGTAATATGTCATAAACCTCTAGAGGTGAGATGTCATAAGTGATGTTATCCTCCATAGATTTGACTTTGTACTAGAAAGTGGATTATCATTGGACTCATATATCTTTCCCCTACTGTATCCACCTCAAAAAATATGACTTGGGATGTATAGTAGTGGTAAGACCAAGGTGTTGAGCTATGGATTATGAAATTATGTTCTTCTAACTACCACTGTTGATGATGATGTGGAAAGGTTGACCCTTCACCTAAAACTTGGTCTAGAAGAGATGTTGCACTCTTCAGAGATGTTGATTATAGTGATGTTGGTACTTAGACAAGAGGCATCTAGATCAGTGTTATCCATCAGTGTGGGTCCTAATGTAGACTCTAAAAGTAAAGAATACTATGCATGGAATTCAAATTTGTCATGGGTGGATGAGTGATGATGATGGAACCACTTATCATCAAACTTCTTCTTGCCTTTGTCTAGAATAGAAAGTGTAAGATCCTTTGAGTATTTTGAAGTCTTCTTAGAGTGCTCACCTTTACGATAAATTTAATTATTCAACATAAGGGGGTATGATGTGGATTTGTGCAAGGGATAGGCCTTACACACTATATTAGATGAAGAGGTGGGGTGGTGCTTCATCTTTGCCTTGAATTAAATCTTGGTGGCATTGCAATATGTTTACCCCAAAGTTAGAAGTTAAGAACTCCAACTTCACATGGAAATAATGTGAGAGTTTAATGATGTACTTAAACACCCATGTTGTTATTTCAAGTTCTCTTGTAATCCCACATAATAGTCATAGAATGTGTTGGTGTAGTCTTATACTGACTAATCCTTGTGCTAGTGCATTTTTTAAAACTTGATGTATTCATATTCAAAGTGTTAGAGAGGGAAGTATTACTCCTTCAGTGCCTTCAAAAATTTCTTCCATGATTTGATTAGAATGCACTTTTGTGCACACTATGTACTAAATGTCTCCCACTAATGAAATATTTAAATGGACATATTCATTACTAAAAAGGTGATATTATCAACATTTATTAAGTAGTTTATAGATAAGTATGCTTCAATTTGCTAAATCTAGGAATCCATTTCCTTGGTATCGATCTTGCCTTCAAATATAGGGATTTTGAGATTGACTTTTACTTTAAAGGGGTTTGTTTATGAAACCATTATGGAGTGTATTGATGAGATGAATGGGAAGGTGTCAATATGAGATGAATTATTAACTCATGAAACTGAGTAAAATGTTTAGTGTACTATGCCTCTAATGCATCATTGATGAGCCTTTAAAATTTTGGGGCTACCTTAGGTTGCTTTTGGGTGTCAACCATCTTGATTTTGATACAAAATTATTTTTAAATATCTAAAACATAACCAACTATTTAACCTTATCTATCTCATTCTACTCATGTGGTTACAGACATATAAAGGATAGAGATCTAGTTTGATACAAATGATTCACACTATGAGGCCTATGACTAGTTGTGTGGGGGATAACTGATTTTGGTTGTGTAGAGTGAATTTGAAAAGATGTATTCATGAAAAATAATTAAATAAACATTCAATTTATTATAATTATTTCTTTCAATAAATGCAAATTCTATTCATTAATTAAATAATAGTGAAATAGAGTACAATGTCTACAATGTGTCTATGCAAATTAAATGCATAGAACAATCTATCTATGTCATGAATAAATAATGGAATTGACCTAATTAAATATATTACATATCATTGTCTAGATGCATATATTAAATATTTAACATGCATAATACAAGATCAATATTAATTATTTTATAGCTACCAAGGAGGGTGTTGATAGGCACACCTATCTTCCTGTCAGATATGGTAGTTGGAAATGGTCTGAATAATTAATGTCTAGGATATATTCATTGTGAGTTCTTCCATTGGTGGCTAACTATTAGTTAGGATATTTTTTGTGATGTGTGGTCAAGGCAACTCAACATGTGGTTCTATTGAAGTGGGGCCCAAAAGAGTCAACAAGATTATGAGTAGATTCCAGTGAATCACATAGGGATATGAGGTGAAGAGTGTGTAGTATGATGCATAGGCTAGGATTTGAGGTGATCATTGATCTAAAGTATATGATCAGGTATAGGACTTGTGCATAAGGTTATGATCAAGCTTTAAGAAAATTAATGCACATGACTATATGAAAAGTGTGAACTCTATGCATAAGAATAAATGAGGAGTGTGTTTAGCTACATAGACACTGCACACGGATCACATGTAACCTTAACCATTACAATAAATATTTATATGGTATAATTAAATTACTTAGATGTTCATATATAATAATTATATATCATGTAGAATAAACAAAGATAAGAGATCACACAACAATAATTGACAACAGAGTAGAATACTAGATAATATAAGAGAGCCACTTTGAGGGGACAACCTCCACAGTAATGAAATAAGAGAAGAATATTTACTATCATGATCAAAGACTAACCACTACCTCCTATATATAGTCTAATTATCCATGGTTATTCCATAGGCTGACCTAACTAAGAACATAAAGAAATGTAACAAAAATATAAAATAGGTATGTAAGCCATAAGTTGGCCACACAAATCCCTAGACATGATAAAGGTTAAGGGAATGAACCTATCCTTCAAAATAACATTGAATAAACTATGGATGTTGTTACATAAAGGATTCATCCTCCCAGGTGGCATCTTCACATCCCAAATTTTTCCATTTGATTAGGTACTCCTTAATCACTCTAGATCATAACTGCTTAGTGTGAATTTGAAGGATCACCTCAAGATCAAAAATAACTCTCCCTTTCTCATCCAATTATAGTAACTCATTTTGATTATAAAATCTATGTCCAGTAAATTTATTTAGGTATGATACATGAAATACTAGATATATGCAAGTGGATGAAGGAAACTCTAAATTGTAGGCCACATTACTAATTTTCTATAAGATTCGATAAGGCCCATAATATCTAGGGGACAAATTGTTATCCTTTTTATGTTAATTCAAGGACATCTACTTATATATATGCAAGTGAATAAATACCCAATCACCAATGTTAAAATTTATCTCACTCTTGTGTTGATCTATCTATTGCTTCATGTGATTCTAGGCCATGGCTAAATTTTCATGCAAACTTGCAAGGACATCTTATTGATGGTGAATATAGTCTTCAACTACGTAAACCTTAAGATGGAATTTAAAGATTTAAGTGATGGATGGAGGGTGGTATCCATACAAGGCCAAAAAAAGAGACATTTTGGAATAACTATGAACAAAATTATTATTCCACCATTCAACAAGTGGTAACTAATGAGCCCATTTATCTTGTTTATCAGAAACAAAACAATAGAGATATCCTTCTAGACATTTTTTGACTACCTCAATTTGTCCATTTGATTGAGGATGACAGGATGAGCTATGAGTCAAATTGGTGCCCAAACATGTAAATAATTTAGTCCAAATATTACTAGTGAAAATGGGATCTCTATCATTGATAATGATCTTAGGAGTACCATGTAGTTTCTAAACTATATTTAGAAAAGTAAAAGCTATTTTACTAGCAAGAAATGGATGTGATAAAGAACAAAAAAGAGCATACTTATTGAGATGATACAAAATAATGATGATAACATTTTGACCATTAGATCTCAATAACCTTGTAATGAAATCCATAGACACCTCTTCCTAATGTTGTCTAGGGATGGATAAAGGCTGAAAAAGACCTAGGGTTTTGATGGTTTCACCTTTATTTTATTGATAGATCATACATTTAGACACATATTTATGGACATCTCCCTTGATTCCTTCCCCAAAAAAATCTTACTTGATTCTATGATAGGTTTTCAAAAATCCTGATTGACCTCCAACTGGAGTTACATGAAGTTTCTAAAGGATTTTTTGTTTGAGAAGAGAATTATTACATAGGTATGATCTATATTTATACCATAATGTAGTACCCTTCTATGTGAATTTTTCAAATCCACCCAAACCTTTCTAAAGATTCTAAATCAAATCATGGGTAGTACTATCATTTTACCATTTTGATCTTGCTTCCTCTAGCCAATCTACTTTCCAAATGGTCATGGTACATATCAATGCCTCAACTAATTCATCCCTCTTGGATAGTGCATTTGCCACCACATTTTCCTTGCCTTTATTGTAGACTATTTCAAAATCATAGCCTAACATATTAGTTACCAATTTTTGTTGTTCTTATGATGACAACTATTGTTCGAAAAAACATTTGAGAATATCATGATCATTCTTTACTTGAAAGTGATGACCCATTAGATAAGGTCTCTATTATTTGACTACATACAGAATGTTCATCATTTCCTTATCATTTATGGGATTGAGCCAGTTTTAATCCTTTAGTTGGTTACTTTTAAATGCAATTGGTCTATGTTATTACATGAGCATAACATCTATACCATATCTAGATGCATCACATTCAACCACAAAAGTCTTAGAAAAATCAAGAGTGGCCAACATTGGAGTGGTACACATAACCAATTATTCAAATGCCATAATATCTGTATCAATCTACTGGAAGGAGTTTTTATTCAACAAAGAGGTGAGTGGGGATGCAATGCTATTATAATTCTTGACAAACTTGTGATAGTAACCTGTTAGCCCCATAAATCCCCTTAGTTTTTTGAGTGCCTTAGAAATTGGCCAATCCACCATTTCTTGGATTTTTTAGGATCCAATTTCACTCCATGTGAAACCATATGACCCAAATATTCAACCTCATGAGCTCTAAGAGTACATTTGGAAGGTTTGTCATACAACTGATGTTGTTCCAAAATTGATAGTACCTATTTCACATGTTGCAAATGGTCTTCTAAATTTTTACTATAAATGAGCATATCATTAAAAACACTAAAATAAATTTCCTAAAAAATGGCCTAAAAATAGTAATCATAAAACTTTGAGAGGTGGATGGTGTATTTATTAGACCAAAATCCATAACCATAAACTCATAATGGCCCTCATGAGTTCTAAAAGATATTTTGGGTATGTCTTCATCACGGATCTAGAATTGATGATACCTATAATGTATATCTAACTTGGTAAAATAAAGAACACCATTAATTTCATCTAGAAAATCATCAATGACAGGAATAAGAAACTCATATTTGATAGTTTACTTATTGATATCTCTGTAGTTGGGCCACATCCTCCAAGTGTCATATTAATTTATCACCATAATAACTGGTGAAGAATATTTAATTTGCTTATGGTGAATGATTCCTACGTCCAACATCTCCTATACCATGTTTTCAATTGCACTTTTCTAGGTGTAAGGATACCTATAAGGCTTGATGTTGGGTGGTGTACTACCAAGAATAAATTGATGGCATGATCATGCATGTGATTGATTATAAGTCCTTTTGACATGTCACCAAAAATAACATAATGGGCATCAATCACTTGTTGCAGATCAGGAGGTGTAGACGACTGAGTTGGTTG
The DNA here is from genome assembly GCA_037957365.1 of Torreya grandis. Classification (NCBI taxonomy): domain Eukaryota; kingdom Viridiplantae; phylum Streptophyta; class Pinopsida; order Cupressales; family Taxaceae; genus Torreya; species Torreya grandis. Next base: position 1,505,997 of record JARHVA010000951.1, read on the forward strand.
GACTTCAATGGAAAACAAGTGAGATACAAATCTTTTAGCACCCTTTTAGAGAATATTGGTCATTTTATGGGAGCTAAAAAGTTGTGGATATTTATCCTTTGATCCCATTATCTCAAATTTACTTCCCTCAAAATGAAAGCATATGAATAATTCCTGAAAATTCATCTCAATAGTGCCCAAAGTGGTGAGCCACTGTAATCCCAAAATAATGTCAGCTCCACCCATGGGAATAACAAACATAAGATAATCTAACAAGTAGTTTCCCATGGCCAGATTAATACTATTAAATTTTCATAAGTAGCTAATAGTACCGCCATCTAAAATCATGACATAAAATTCTAGAGAGAAATAAATCAAATTGCTCAAATGAGCAACCAACTTACTGTTGATGAAGTTGTGCATGCTCTCAGAATCATTCAATATAGTGACCTTATATTTCTTAAGGAAACCCATCACCTTAAAATTTTGGGAAGTAATAATACCTAAAATGACATGATAAAAAATATTAGGCTAAGAGTCCTTAGATTCCTCCTCAAGTCCTTCTGCATCCTCATTGGCACCTTCAATGTAAAACATATATTTTTTAGCATAACAATGTCCTTTGATCCATTTTATATCACAATCATAACACAACCCTTTGGCTCTCTTCTCCTCAATTTGATGAGGTGTCAATCTGGTGGGTTGAGAAAATGATGGTGCTGGAAAGGTATGATCATGACCAGTAGTGAAAGTTTTCCATTTGACCATCACTTTTTCTTATGCCATGCATTCCCTTAGGATAGCTTCTGATATAGATGATGGATTCAAAATTATAACCTCTAATTAGATGCTATCTTTGAGTCCACCCAAATAAATATTAGCCAAATTTTCCTCAGTGATGTCTTCCACCTATAAGGATAGATTTTAAAATTAATGAATATAATCCTTCATAGTTCTTGTTTGATGTATTTTGGATAACTACCTAAATTATTTCTCAAAAATGTTATTTTGATAATGAGATAATAACTCATAAGTGAAAATATGCCATGTAATAAGAGAACCATTCTTTTTCTTTTGAGCACACAACCAATTATACCAAATGAATTGCTCAGGTTCTAGATACAGAGATACCACTATAACCTTTTGAGAACTAGGAGTTTGGTGCAAATCAAATAAATTATCAATTTAGGTAATCCAAGTGAGAGGATCCTTACCATCAAAATTACACATGTCCACTTTTAGCAATGTCAATTTCACACCATGATTGGAGCTATTGGTTTTGAAAGGACCCAAATGATGAAGTGGAGGGTTGTTTGGCTATAACTAAGATGAAATGACATCTAATTTCAAAATGATCTGATACAATTGAGTGTGCACCCCATTAATCTCTCCATGCATCCATAAAACATCAATTTAAATTACAACAAAGTCATCCTACCATACCAAGCCCTTTATGTTAGCCTAAAGTTGAGAAATCAATGGATTTAAAGTTTCAAATTCCATGTCATCCTTAGGAGTCTTAGGAGTTTCTTTCCTTTCTTTTTTTATCAAGTAGTGGGACCCACCATGCAAAAACCCTAGGAGGATTTTTTCCTCAAAAAATATGTACTAGGAGATGGTACCATTGCAATCACCTCACCAAGATGAATCCAATAACTACTGTTATGCACTAGGGTGAAATTTTTTTGATACCAAAAAATTGTATTGATAGAATATACCATTACAATCATCTCACTGAGATGAATCTAATGATTGCAAATGTGAAAATAGAAATTTTTTTTATAGACTTTTTTTCTTTTTCTTTTAATAAATATTTTTTCAAAAAAAGATTTTGAATGATACTATGCTGACATAAAAAATTAATTCTTCCATGATTGCAAGGTTTTTTTTTTTGCTCCCTCTACTCACAGAAGTCATGCCTCACTAGATCCAAAAAAAACACCATAGAAAACTTGCCCAAATTGAAGCTTTGATACCACTTTTAATGAAATTACTTATATGTTCACACATAATAATTATATATCACACAGAATAAACAAATATAAGAGATCACATAAAAATAATTGATAGTAGAGGAGAATATTGGATAATATAGTAGAGCCACTTCAAGGGGGAAACCTCCAAAATAATGTAATAAGAGCATAATGCTTAATATCATGATCAAAGACTAACCACTACCTCTTATATATATAGTATACATAGCCATGGTTATTCCATAGGGTGATCTAACTAAGAACATAGAGAAATGTAATAACAATAGAAAAGAGGTATGTAAGCCACAAGTCAGCCACACATATCCCTAAACATGTTAAAGTTTAAGGACCTAGTATGGGGTTTGTTGCTAACATCTCAAAGTGGATATAAACACTTGGAACATAACTTACAATATTATCACACTACAGAAGTTTAGACATAATATATATGAATTATGATATTTTATAGCTTTTCCAAGATCTCTTGGGTATATTATACTACCCATTCCATGTGGAATAAAGGTAGTAGACATCCTTATATGGTTAAATTGGATCAATAACCACATTTGACTCTGCTTCTTGGCTAACATTGGTTGACTGATATATAAGCAACTATCAGTACCACATGTCAATACCTTACTTTCCAACATGATAACAAATAAATTTATATCCCACCACATGGATATGATCTGAGATATATACTCACAATTTATGGTAGAGAGTTACCATCAAATACATAATAATTGGAAATAAATAAATACAAACATTTTTGACAAAAAATGCCACTATAAAGCATGTTGGCTCCTAAATTTGATGACTTTTTAGACTAAATGGTTACAAATATTCCATAAATCCAGAAAAAAATTAAAATCTAAAAATATTTTCAGTATTTACATATTTTATTAGCTCCTTGGCATTTATGTTATTAGTTATATGTTGGTATATAACATATCATCTATTTCTAAATCCACGTACATTTCATGGATATTTTAAGTGTGATACAAGCATACCCAAACATATGATCTATGCCCTTGTGTATGTTGGGCCTTCTATTTTCTCATGTCATATGAACATTGGGGGATCTATTTCTTTGATAATGATACACCTAGGTTACATGATTATATGATCATTTTCCATTATCATGTTTGAGGTTATATACTTACACATTCCTTTATCCATTATTAGATCTTTCATAGTGTACTTGATATGCTAAGTACTTAGTTTTTTTTCTAATACATATACTCAGGGACTAATATGATATGCTTATGTTTATTGTTTATGATTTCATGCTTTTAATTTTTCACTTTATTGAGTGTGTTTCTTGCCTTATATTATCTTGCATTATATTTATTGTTTGAGCATTTGAATATGCTCCATTGTTTGTAGCCCATGTACTTATGTTTGCTTATTTAGATATTTACATATGTCATGGTTTGTTTTATGTGAACATTTGAACATAACATTATATGCTTTATGGGTATTTGATTAAGTCATGTCCCTTAAATTATGAAACATTTAAACATGCCCATTTTATATGATTATGGTTTATATAGCACCTCGGTCTTCTACACTTGGAAAACTCAGACCTTGGTTGTTACTCCCAATTCTAGACCTTTTTCTACTTTTACAAGTCTTTCATCTACTCTATCTTGTGCCCCTTATCCTATATATCTTCATATTATAGTCTTATATTGATGACCTAGGTCTTTTATCTTTACCAAAATACTTAAAATGTACTTATCTTCCATATTTTTAATTTATGAATATGTATCTATTTCCTTACTCTCTAGACACTAACATCTGAGATAAACACTAGCATTGACATTAGTGTCTTGACCCAACATATGTATTTAGTTCCCTAAAGTCATCCAATTTTAAAATAAAACATATCCTAATGGTTGGCCTAAGTGATTTAATGTGAGTTACTTGTCCAAAGGGATCGATATACATACAAGACCAACCCTCATTAATTTCTCACTTAGAAATACCTAGCAACACCTAGAAAAAGACCAAAGAGACCAAGGTAACTTATCAAAATCACTCTATCAAGAATCTAATTAAACAAAGCTTACCTATTTCCACACCAATCATAGGTACAACACATATACATGTCTAAAGTACTAAATGAGAAACACAAGAGCCCTATTTTCCAAGTTAAAAGTTAGGTCATTGTTATACTTGTTTTGAAAAATATTGCATGATTCACACACAATCCAACATATAGGGGACAACTACATGAGTCTGAGGCCCTATTCTAAATTATTGTCTATGTAAGCAACACCCATTAATAATGGGGTCTTTGGGGTCAACTTGACACCATTTTTCCACTAACCCATTTTCCGCCAAGGTCATTATAAAGATGAAGAACTAAGGTTTTGTAAATTCATGAGAATGGATAGTCCATGACCCATATCTGAATATACTAGAGCAAAGGCAAAGTCAAACCTAAAATCATTTAGGTGGTCACATCCCTTTTTAACAATTATTCCATATAAGACACTTATATCAAACCTAGACAATAATGTTGGCACAACTATCCTAGGCTGATATTAGTGTCCATAGTACTAGAAGTGTCAGATCTAGAATCTGATGACTATTATAGAACCATCTCCTAGCCTATTTCTTACTTGTTCCTGATCCAACACTATGTTAGCATCAAAACCAATTAAGTATATTATTTATTTATCATTTTCATGCATAGCTTAGTTTTAATTTCTATATTTAGACTATACTCAACATAATGAATTTAGTGTATGGTTATATCTAAGTTTAGCATTTAATTAGACTACTATAGATTTTATTATCAACATTGTGAATTATCATTTATATATTATTAAACCTTCTACCATAAAGGATAAGATAATACCCTTTATCCAAATTTTAGGATTAAATAGCTCATGTATGAGGTCTCCTTGGACCATTGCCTTTTGATTTACTTTTGAGTGCTCTTGTGTGTGTGCTTGATTTCTTATTGAGTTTCTACTATTACTTTCTAAACATTTTCATGATTCACATGATGCATATTAAGATTTTATGTGATCACATGTTATGTACCTCATTTATATATCTACCTATACATTCTACTCATATATTATACATGATCCATACATAGATTATGTAGTTATCCTTTTAAGGTAAGGTAACTACCAACTTTTACTTCCCCTCACATAAAAATGGGTGCATATCAATGGGGGAATTTCATAGAGGCATAGATTCCACATCTTCATTATTTCAGATTGTAGTGGGGGCATGATAGAAAGGCATGACCTCCACACTTATTCAGCACTCCACTTTCATATTATAGTGGGGGCCTATTATGGAAACATGTTCTCCACACTTACACAAATTTTTAGATTCACCAAATTCAGTGAGGGCATGTCATGGGAAAATCTCCACATTTTAAATTTTTTGAATTGGCCAAATTTCATAATTATATGATTTAGATACACATTTTTTGAATCATTATATACATTAGTACCATTATTATACCCATATTTATGATTGAGACATAAATGAGGTGCATATTCTATGCAAAAAACACCTTAAATCACAAAATAAAACTAGTTTCAAATTTCAAATACTTATATGGAATTTAACATACCTATGGATAGAATTTTATAGACTATTATTGAGTCAATCTACTATAGTAGTTGGTTAACTTTTGGGAAGGTTGAAGTGACAAAATCAATTAATTTTACCAAGTTTATATGATGAAATGATTAAATAATCCAACCTCACTAGATTTATAGTTTGAGTTGAATTAGATCACTCACACTCACTAGGTATAAGTATGATTAGGTAACACAATTTATTTAACCTCAACTATCAAGTGAAAAATCACATTTTCTCCAAGGTCGGGGGAAATTTAGCCTCTAATATGTGTGTGTGTGTGTGTGTGTGTGTGTGAACTTGTAAGTTTCACATTTGTCAAAATCTTAGTTTCAATATTCATAATGAACCATATTTTCAAATCAAATTTATAAAAGGCAAGATGGTTGCATCGATACACAAGTGTACTCCTAACCTTGATTTATTTACTTTAAAATATTTTAAATTCCAGATTATATGTACTAATTATATTTTGTAACATGCACTTGATTGCAGGTCAGTCATAAACAAAACACTCAATTTGAACTCATTTAAAGATAAGGTATGTTATACACACCTAGGTACACATTTATTGGAAGGAATGAGAACAATATCATTCCAAGACAGGAGTTTGAAGCATTGACAGAAAAACATCATGATAAGCTTGAAAATAAATGGAATGAAAAGATAAGGAAAATAAAATTATATTCATAAATCATGTTTAATATAATAAAGAGCCTTTGTTTAAGTAGGCAAGGCAAAAATAGAAACTAGCCTAACTAATTAATGTGAGATAAATCCTCACATAAGACAAAACTAGGAAAAGACAAACAACTTAGTTAGAACCTAGTAAGCATGAGAAATGCATACTCTAATAACCCCCCTTAAATGAATCTAGGGGATAACAATAGCCAATAAAGATATAGTGGCATATCCACTATGAGTCCTGATAAATAGGCTTGATAAGGTACTCATATACAATATATATCCATGAAATGGAGAAAGAGACAAAACCCATAGGAAATAAAACTCCCCCTCAAAATCATGTAAAATAAGGAAGGAAATAATTTATATAGAATTCCCCCAAGGACAACTTTCATTAATACTAAATTTGTCGATACTCTAAGTCAAGATCATAAGATGACCAGTGTCAATGTCGAGATCTTCACTTAGAATAATATAGAAGCTCCATCTGCATCAAACAATGTTTCTTCCTTTTGTTAAAATAAGAACATGAATGGTGTACTAGAAGTCTTCTCATTCTAGAATGAAAGATAAAAGAGGCAAAAGTATAAATATATCTGGATCACATCTAAATCTAAAGTGTGGCATAGTTCTTGCAAGATCATGCACAAGAAATGGATGTAATGCCATGAAAATTAATGGATCAAAAGAAAGACATGAAACATTTGATGAAATAATGTCCATGGGAAGTGGATCATAATGATCAATAAGTGTACTCTCACTAGAACCAGTTGAGTCCTCCAAAGTGATAATCTATGGTGGCTCAACATTCTACATAATAAAAAAAGAAGTTTTTACAAATAGACATCCAAGTTTGGTAGAAACTCATCCCATAGAAGTGGTTTGACAAAAAGAAGAGCAATGTCCATCAGGAGTGTGTCATAAAACAAATCTATAGTAGTAGGGGAGAGTACATCATCAGAAGAGAAAACCTCACTAATAAGAGGAAAAAAAGATGGAGAAGCATTATCCATGTCATCATCAAAATATAAATCCTCAATAGTAGGAGGATAAGGAAGTAGAATAGGAGGTGGAGTTAGATAGGGTTTAGAAAACCCAAAAGGGTTAATATCCTCCTCAAATAAGGCTACAAGAGCATCCCAAGATCCCTTAGGTGATGTGACATCCATAATATGAATGTTTAATCTATCTAAAACATTGAGGAAAATCAATTAAAGAGACTCATATTGCATAAATGTAATCCAGGTAGTATCTTCTTCATCGGTGAAGTTGGGAAGATCACCAAGTACCATTATCCAAAGGCCTTTCAGCTAAAGGTGTATATTCATTTTCATTTTCCAAGTAGTGTAATTTGAGGTGTTAAGGGGATCCATTGTCTAAATACAAGGAAAAAGTCAAGAATAATAAATAATGATCCCCCAAAAAGAACAATTCCCAATTCAAAGATTGACAATGAAAAAATAATCCTCCAAAAAAGTGTAAGCCCCTCTAGAATTTGGCACTTTATAAAATTAGTTTTTTTAAAAAAATTGATGACACCAATAGATAGATAATTAAAAACCATGCACTTTAAAAAAATATATAACTCAAATCTGAGTTATGATTCAAAAGATATAGGCTTTATGAATTCCCATAAATGGGTAAAAAACATTAAAAATTACACTATAAACTAATTTGTGTGACCAATTTGGAAAAGAACCTTGAATTCTAACAAATCGTTGGAACATAAATATGCCATAGACATCCTCAAGGTAAAAAAAAGTCAAAAATGGTTCCCCTGTACACCCTTATAAGCTCTCAAATGAGAAACGAGCCACTTAAGGCAAAATAAAATAACTATTTAAAAAGGTTTTTTAGGCATAATTTTTTGGTTTTCAGACTTTTAACTTTGTAAATAGGAAAAAGATGGAGAGGTGATGTCATGGTTATTCTATGCATAGGTCTATTCTTACACATTGCAATGGAAATTTTCTCAATTTATGATTATAGGCACCAAAAATATCTCTGCCTCTATAATACTCATCAAAAGAGCAATTTGAGGGAACAATGGGCATGTGGCCAAATATGACCTATCCAATAGCTTCCACCATCGTGTGTGCTTCACTTTCACTTAAGATTTTGGATTAATATGGTGTCAAACTAGGTAAGCTCAAATATAAATTAAGACCAAAATAGAGCTTCCTAGGCCTTTGATGGAGGATGCATAATATATAGAAGAGGATGTCCATATGAAGGTTGCTAGTGAGAATGGTTAGGAGGTTGTTAAGGAAGAGAATTAGGCCATGGTTTTATGTGGCTTAGTTAGAGGATGCATGGCCCAGAAAATTTTAATAATTTCCATTTCAAATTCTTCTTCATTCTATGAAAATAGACCAAACAACCATAATAAGATTGCAAATAACCAAATTTTTCTTTGTTGTAGGAAAACCTAGGAATATCTTCCACACGAAAGCTGGACTATAGTTGTATACAACTCAGCTAGAGGATGTATAGGCTAGGTAGATTTAACCATATATGTTTCAAATTCTTCTACATTCTATGCAAATAGACCAAACTTCCATAATAAGATCACAAATGACCAGAGTCTTTTCCATTGCAGGCAAACATAGGAATATATTCCATGTACCCTAGATCTATAGACACAAAAAAGTTCCAATGCCTTCTTTCCTCCATGTAATGTGTAGATCCAATACAAAAGTAAAAAAATAGCATTTAGAAAATAAAATTCAAGTCTAAATGGAATGCCTTGCTAGTAACTTTACAATGCCAATGTAGACCCATAGTAAATAATTCCACGTTGATATGAATAATCTAACACTAGATCCCCAAAAAATGTATATTCTCAAACAAAAATCCAACACCTTATTAGGTGGAATATACATATCCTTTCTCTCTTTCTGATGCCTCTACAAAAATTGCAATGCTTTTACCAAGACTTAGACCTCCATGCTGATCTAACAGAGTCATGTGAAGGAAAAAACCTCCAGTGCAGATCTACCAAAGCATAGCCTTGGAATAAATATGGCATTCCAAACCACTAAAAAACATATTCTTCTTCCATATACACACTAGTCCAAGGATCCACTCAACTTATCTTCCAATGTGATCTACATCATGCAATGAAATATAGTAGAAGATAAAAAACTATGCTTTTCTCCTCCAATGCCTAGTTTCTCCTTTACTTGCAGATCTCTTTAAATACTCAAGATAACATGGTATGAATAGTAAAACAAATGCATATCCAAATGAAAATAAACAATAATAAGGACAAATATGGCTAGGCTTGAATAAGGCCAAGGATAAATAAAATCCAATGTCTCCTTATGCCAATCCCCCTCTATGTTGCTTCTTATAAATAGAAACTTACCAATGGATGGTTGAAATCCTTAAAATCTCTGATACCATGAAATGAATGAGAAAAATATCATTCCAAGCTAGGAGTTTGAAGAATTGACAACAAGAACATCATGATAATATTGTAAACAAATAAAATGGAAAGAAAAGGCAAATCAAATGATATTAAAAAAAACATGTTTAATATAATGGAGAGATCTTGATTAAGTAGGCAAGGCAAAAATAAAAACTAGCCTAAATAAGTAATGTGGGATAAATCTTCACATAAGACAAAATTAAGAAAAGACAAACAACCTAGATAAAACCTAACAAATATAAGAAATACATACTCTAACATTTCTTTTCCTTTAAACTAGAAATTTCATTAAAAGATTAAGGAGTGGAAATGTAGATACTAAATTTGAATTATATAGAACCCCAATGTTATATATTTGTCAAGTACTTATCATGATTGTACCTTTCAGTTCCAAGACCTTCTTACTACTAAAAGGCTTCCATCCACTATGTCTTGTGCCTGTTACTTATCTCTTAGTCTAACCATATGTTATTTTGATGACCAAGTCTTATATGTTGCTCAAAATTATATAAACCTACTTATTATTATCCTTTGCAAGTTTTAAACCTATACTTATTTTATAGCTTCCCAAACACTTATGTCACATCCATACACCTATATTGATGCAAGTGTCATATGTTAAACTAAGTATACAGTGCCCTAAAGTCATCAAATTTGTAAATGAAACATATCCTTATGGTTAGCCTAAGTGATTTAGTGTGAGATATTTTAAAAAGGGATTGGTATATATATAATATCAACCTTCATTAATTCTTCATATAGAAAATCATAAGGAAACTTAAAAAAAACACTCAATCAAGCATTCAACTAAGTAAATCTACCCTATTCATCCTTATTTATATATTAGGCATAGAAGAAATATTCCCATGGGTCTGAAGTATTAAAGGAGTATCACATGAATCGTATTTTACAAGTTACATGCTAGGTACTCTATGTACTTTCTTATCACACATTACATCCTTATACACACATAATCCAACACGTAAGGGAAAATTACATATGTTTGAACACCTCTTTAGATTATTATCTATATAGATAGTCCCCATGGATAGAGGGGTCATTAGAGTAGCTCAACACCATGATCCCACTAACCCATTTTTAACACAATCACTTTGAGGATGAAGAACTAGGGTTTGATCATTTGACAAGGAATAATAATCTATGAGTGAGATCTAAGTACACCAAAACAAAAGTGATATAAAACTTAGAATGTTATAGGTGGTTACATCTAGATCTAGTCAATATTCCATAATAGACACCTGTGTCTAGGTTAGATAGGTGCATCAACACAACCATCCAAATCTGACACAAGCATTTGAGGGCACATAATGTAAAATTATAGAATTTGACAATTGTTTTAGACTCTATATCTATTTTACTTATATCATGTTCCATATCAAATCTAAATGCACATAATATAAAAGCTAAGTACTCTAATTTCCATTTATTATAATATCAATCAATAGTTGTACTTTTTAGCACATCTCAACATTTAAATTCATATTATTGTTTATCTAAGTTTAAAATTAATTGGCCTACTATAGATTTGTTTATCACCTTGATGCTTATTCATTTCTATATTCTTAACCCTATAATATATTGATTTATTTTAATTTAGGATTAAACACTAAGTGACAAGTGACTTGATGAAAGAACACATGGAATGAATGCACCACCATTAATATAAGTGACCCAATAAAGACCAAATTTGTGAGCTTAGATGAAAGGAGGGGGTGAGACCTTAATTGAGAGATGTTATGGTGAGGGAACTCTAAACTACTGAATGGGATATGACATCCCATATTTAGCAATGATTGCACTCAATACTTTAAACTTTGATAACTAATCAATTTTAATGAGATTAAAAGTGTTCAAACTTACTTCCAAATTTGTAATGTGATCTAATAATCCATTAACTTATTTAAGTAATGGGTGATCTTTATTTCACCAATTTAATTAAGAAAAGTGAATATAGGATTAATAAGAGACCTTAGTTTATAATTTGAAATAAAACCTTTCTTAAGAGCTAAGATGTCTAGTTGTGAGTTGCCTTTGATCTCAAGCCTAAAGAATCCTTGGGTATGTGATATTTGAAGTCTCATTAAGAGGGTTGATAATTATTCTTTATTATTGGTAGCTCTACAGATTTGGAAGGATGAAGATGATATAAAGGAGCATTTATGATATCAGAGAATACATATTTCCCATGCTCTCCTAGGTTTGCCTTTTGAAGCTCCATCTAAATTAAGTTTTACCTAGCCTGTATTGGGAGAAGTCCAATTGATATTATGATGAATATGATTAGTTAATATTACCAAATGAATTGGGAGATGAGTTTTAACCCCATTATGGGTTGAGATGGGTTTAATTTTTATAATTGATTTATTGTATGAGAACCACCCATTATGTAATTGTCAATACTATAATGGGTGTTAACTACCACTATTGTGGATGTTGGTTAAAGCTGTTGAAACTAAAATTCATTTGACATGGTTATATTTGTTATAATATATGGGATTATAAATAAATCATATTTCTCCCAAGATTACACTTGTGGATTCTATCAATAAGGAAATTATTGTAAAAAATGGATTTCAAAATGTGGTGATAGGGATGAGAAATCTAAAACTGACACTATCAAGGCACTAACTAGGGATGTTATAACCTCTAGACAATTTGAAAGGAACCCTATTTTAGTTTTTTCTTAAGTAGATAAGGAAACAAAATTTTCAACTTAATATTCTTCCAAGATGGGAACCAAAAATAAAATTTACTCATTCCTTGGAGGTCCTCTAGGGTTAAATTTCAAGTGGGAAGGAGGCAGAGTTGAATTAAGATAATACCATTTAAGGAAAGATTTATTTAAAGGGAAATAAATGAGCATTCAAGACCCTTAAAGCTATTACTTTAGTTAAGTTCAATTATCTAGTTATCAATGCCAATTTCCATAAGAACACTTTGAAGTGGATTTGAAATAAATGAAGGGTTAAAGACTCCATCAAACAAATCTAGATGTAATTTACGGGAATTTCTAGTCAGGTCAGCAAGACCAATGACATAGGGAGTTTGGAGGAAGTGTTTTAGAAAATGAGATAGATGAATGATAAAATATACAAATTGGATAAATTGAAGTTAAAAATCAAGGAGGGTATTCAACTTATTATTTAATTTAGTAGATTGACTACTAAAAATTGTGTGTCTAATATCAATGTGATTAAATAGGAGGTAAAAGTGAGGAATAAAGACCAAACCAATTTTAGAATAAGCAAGAGAATGAAGGGTCAAAATAAGGATAAATCTATTGACATGGAGGCTAGTGGACTAGAAATAATGGAGACTTTTCTCACTAAAGTGATCAAGGACTGGAATGTGATCCTGACCTGGATTGGTGCTTAGAATTTGTAGCTATTATTTTTTGGTTGTTCATATATGTTGGTCTATAGTTTTTGTGTTGTATATTTGGTGTTTATTGGTTATTGATCAACATTTATTTTATTTTATTTTGATCTTATTTTTTATCTATGATTTTTAGGCTTGATTTCTAGATCCTTGTAACAGGGAAGGGCCCCTATCAAAACCCTCACTTTACCTATATCCAAAAATAAAATCAAAACATCTTTCTTAATTTATCTTTTTAGTTATATCTCTTTTAAGAAATATGATATCTCACATGTTTTAATATTTGAAGTCAGTTCATGTGATAGAGGGTTCCTTTGAATAGAATTAGGAATTACTATTTGTTAATAATTATGTTTTTATTGGAATTGATATAACATTTATGAAATTATTCTAGTTTGAGTTCTACCTTGACTACCACAATGAAAGGGCCCAAGTGAGATCTAAAAATATTAATAAGGGAATGCCATGGGTATATGAGGCATGATAGCTAATACTAGGAGGAATATAAGTACTCCCTCTAGAGTTTCTCCTATATACACACAATATTTTTAAACTTTATCATTTAATGATACTTTCTCTCTTGCAGGAACCTATCAAGTTTCTATCTCTAAGTGTATGCATTAAAGGGTGCACCAAGAAAGGGGTGGGCATATCATTAATGCTTCACAAAAAATTTGGTCGACTCTATCATTACCTAAATCCATTATAAATCCTATTTATCTAAATCCCCAAGAGATGTAAACCCCATTTACACATTTCCCTAAGAATTTATCATTTTAAATAGCCACTAACTAAGAAAACTCCCTCTTTTCCTACTAATTCAGTTGGGCCAACCTTGTTATAAAAGTTTAAGCATATATTATAGAACTAAGTTAGCTTATTGACTTAGTTTGAGGTTTAACAATATGTTTTATAACAAACTCATTTGAGTTGGCTGACCTCATTGACTAAATTTATTTAAGGTTTAATGATTTTCCATTACCATAAATACAAGATTCATTTCAATCCAACAAAGAGGAACAATCATTTTTGCATCATTACAATTCATAATTATGTTAAATTTGCATTTGAAGGAACCATTGTTTAGGATTTACCTTAGAGAGAAGATTAATTATTTGTGGGAAGTCTTGAGTCCAAAGTAGGAGTCTTTATCCTAGAGCTAATTTATATAGTGTGATACTTACAAAAACATAACAATCTATTGAAAAACACCATCAACAAAGGGAGAGATTGAGACTCAACAAGTTTTTCCAAGGTAAGTATTCCTAACTCTTGCTATTTCATTTGATAAATAGATATTATTTAAGTAATATGTGTTAAAAGTATAAATTATTTCTTAAATTACCTCAATGTTTAAACTTAGAATAGATATAGGGTTTTATTTTCTTGCCATCTTCCATTTTAGGTGATCTAGGCCCCCATTTACCTACCATGATCCCTTGATTTGTTTTATTTATTTAACCATCCCTCTTTGTCCCATAAGCTTTGGTGAGGACTAGATTAGTTTTATTTTATGTACTTAGGCCTAACTACAGGTATTGCATAGTATAATTTTCCTAGTGAATTTGGAACCCTCTCTTTTGGTTTTGTGTGGTAAGATATTCCTTAGTTAGGTCTAGTGGATCTAATTTAGTCATGCCCCTAACATAAATAGTATTAAAATAGATGTTAGTTAATTACCTTATTTGATCTTGGATTTACTAAGTCAAATAAGCTTTAGGTCTATCTTAATTTATTACATGCATTTTTGTGAAATCGACATGAATCTTACCCTTCCTTTAAAAAAAAATTATAATCAACTAGGTCATGTTGGTCAACATAGTATTTTTATTTGTGTGTAAATTCAGGATCTAGAGTCAACTAGGTCACATTAGTTGGCCTAGTTTTATCCTCTATTTGTAACTTTCCATATACAGTCAACTAGGTCTCATTGGTTGACCTAGTCATTTTATCTATTTGTATATCAGGATCTATAGTCCACTAGATCATACTAGTCAACTCAGTTTTATCCTCTAATTGTAGGGTCTCATATCTTATATACTAGATTACACTGGTCAACCTAGTTATTTTTATTATTATTTTTAAATTTTTATTTATAGTCAACTAGGTCAAGCTGGTTGACCTAGTTCATTTTTGTAGTCTTTATTTTTAAATTTTTTAGTAACCTAGGTCATGCTAGTCGACCTAGTCTTATTTTACTATTTCAATTTTTAGGGCTTGACCTAGTTCATTTTTTTAGTCTTTATTTTTTTACTTTTTATTAAATTAGGTCATGTTAGTTGACCTAGTCTTATTTTACTATTTCAATTTTTAGTTTTCTAAAAACTAAGGTGACATGGTCAACCATGTTTAACCTTTGTGTTTTTAATATTTTTGCCTCTATAGGACTAAATCAAGCCTTGATGAACCAGTCAACGGTCATATCTTTAGCATTCTTAGTCAACCAACTAAGTCAACCTAATCAACCTAGTTATATTATTCAGGTTCATTCTAACCAACTTCATACTTCAATTATGTCAATTATATCAGCTTACCATTTATTTTTTTAGTAAAATTACTCATCACTTTAAATTTCCATTCTATTTTTTCCAATTTTTTAATTCTATAAAATTATATCACACAATCAACTAAGCCAACCTAGTCGACTTAGTTTTGTGTTTATTTTCGCTACCAATCAACTAAGTTAACCTAGCTGACTTAATTTTGTGTTTGTTTTTCTTACCAATCAACTAAGTCAACCTGATTGACTTAATTTTATGTTTGTTTTATCTACCCACAAACTAAGTTGACCTAGTTGACCTTGTATGTCCTAGCTGACCTAATATCATTTTAGACTACTAACTCAGTAGATGGCTAACCTAGTTTATTTTGGCTTATTTGTTCCCCACTTAAGTTGGTGGTCAACTTTTTTTAGTAGGTGGATGGCCTATTTTATTTTAGAATTTTTTTACTCAGGTTAGAATGTGGCTAACTTAGTTTAGTAAGTGGTTGACTTAATTTATTTTGGCCTATTTTTGACACAATTAAGTAGGAAATTGACTTAGTTTAGTACATGGCTGACCTAGTTTATTTTGGCCAATTTTTGACATAGTTCAGTAGGTGGCCAACTTAGTTCTATAAGATATGACCTAGTTTTTTTAGCCTATTTTTAACATAGTTCAGTAGGTGGCCAACTTATTTTAGTAGGTGCATGAACTTATTTATTTTGACTTATTTTTTACCTAGTTTAGTAGGTGGCCAACCTAGTTTAATAACCTAGTTTTTTCATAATTATGTCTTATTTTTTGATTTCAATTAGTCAATAAAACTTCATAATAAACTATTTATACCAGAACCTCACTTATATTATCACTTTAGATGAAACTATTCAATTCCTTCTTTCATGTCTTCCTAACCCAAACCAATTACTACATCGTGTAACCTAAATTTTTCATCCGTAAGGCAACTATAATGTAATACAATTGAAGTTACTCATCCTATTCCTCCTCTTATAACCAATGTTAAGAATCATCCTCCACCAAAAAATCCTCCTCTACTCAACAATCCTACTCCTCCCATTGATAATACTTAACTCCTTGATCAAATATTTCAACAAATGACCAATATAAAAATCAATTATAGTAATAAAATGATGTTAATGTAATCTCATATATATTATAAATGGCTATTCAACCACCTCAAGTCATGATGACTCAACCAAATCATAATTTTGTCCCTCCTCCTCTTAGAGATGCCAATGGGAATATCATCCCTAAACCTCATTTGCATAACAAAATTATTCAACTATTACATATTATAATGGATTTAGGTAATGATAATGTCTCTGGATATAATAAATTGAGTTAAGAGATGAAACTTTAACTCAATTTATTATATCCAGAGACATTGGAAACATTTATCCAACTATTACATATGATGAAACTAAAGATCTTGATATCTTTCTCAAAAGCTTTGGTGACATCTATAAAGAATGGTTGCAAACTAACACTTTTGCTACCACCAAGATCCTAGCCAAAACCTTTATTTGTGATGCACTTGAAAGGTAAAATAAACATCCTCAACATTCCATATCAAAACTATAGAGTTAATTCAATGTTCTAGATAAGTAATTCCAACATAATGACCTTCCTAAAGCTTACCTTAGACATTTCATCAATGCCAAGTAACTTCCTAATGAATACACTCTCACTTTCATCAAATGATGTAAGTATCTAGCTCATAAATTGGATCATAACATGAGTGATGATAATATTTTAATTTTTTTTTTATCACTCTTAAATCTCCTCTTTAATATAAATTTCATATGTTTTCCCCTAAAAAATTATAAGAATCCTTAGACCAAGCAAAAAGGAAATACTTTCTTATGAGTCAATTTGAATCACCTCAAACAAATACTAAAGAATATTTCCAAAATTTTCTCATAAAATTGATTCATATAAGCCTCCCAACCTCAAAATGGAGCATCCAAATCCACCAATTTTAACCCAACCCACCCTCCCTTGAGTCTAGAAGAACTTAAGAAGAAGTTTCCACCCTGTAAAACCATGAGATTTGATCCTTCCAAACCTCCTCCAAATTGGTATAATCGTGATAAATTTTGTTGGTATCATGCTAAGATAATCCTTAGCTTCTTGCTTGCTCCACATTTAAATCTTAATAATCTTGCACAATAAATTTATCAAGAATATATTAAAGCCTCACAAGCCTAATCTAAAGAACCATAATCACATCAACATCACCTACCTAATGATCAATAATAGTTACCCCATACCTCCACCTTATCCGCTAATGCTTTCCAAACAATAGTTGATCCTTATTATTTCATCAATAAAGAAAGGATAACTAACATGAAAAAATTCAAATGAGTGGTTTCATTTTTTAAACCTCAACCTCTTAGGTCACATGAACCCACGTAACACCTAGTTCAAATTCCTACTCCAAAGGGCATCATAAATTATCCATCCTCCTTTACCTTATATACCTATTTATACTTCTCTTACACATATTATATCAATTTCAATATCCTTAAAATCCAACATATCAACACATTTACTTGTCTCAAACTACATTGGCAAGCCCAATGCAATTCATTCTATTTGTTCAATTTCACGTCACTTCACATCACAAATTGGGGCATCTTGTGATACCCATCCACATGTCACTTTAGACTTTGGGGAGTATTTTGATGCACATACCTACATAAGATTATATAATTGGGAATATAATTATTCCCACTCTTCTTTTACACTGCATTATAAAAAATAAATTCAACTTCAAAAAACCTTTTGAGACACATAAGATTGTATTTTGCATGCTCATCTTTGATATAAATGTTAACATAGTTTTTTATTGTTATTTTTGTCTCATGTTTATTTATTTTTATTGGTTTTATTTCATTTTATTACATTTTACTTACACCATTATTTCCTTTGGGTTCATTGGTTTTATTTAACTTTCCTTACACCATTGTTTCTTTTTTTGTTCTTTGGTTTTATATCACATTACATTTGACATTTGTTTCTCTTGTGGTTCCTAAGCAACACCTTCATATTTTTCATTGATGTTAATTTATGTCATTATTTCCTTTAGTCTATTTATGATTATTTGGTCCTTATTTAATTTCCTCATCTTTTTGGATGACCATCTACTTTTTCCCTCTTTTGGGATGAATACTATTTTCATTAATGCTTGTGTTATATCCCTTGTGGGTTAATACAAATTCTTTAGTGACATGACTATCATAGCATATACCCATCCATTTAATATAATTATTTTACCTCATTATGATTAGCAATGATCATATTCATCATTTTATCACTTATTACATAGATTGATCTCTCATGATCCCCATCTTTCCCTTATTTCCTCTCATTTGAGTCACACATAGGTCAATTTTGAGATTACACACTTACTTGTGGGCAAGTCTAGGAGTATTTATATACCATGTTATTTGTGTCCTTTTCTCTAATGATGAATGGTAAGTTACCTTGTGTTCATAACCTATATCACTCATGATTTATTCTCCCAATCTATATGGATGAGGAATAGAAAAATATAAAAGAGTTAAAATCCAAATCAGAAAAGAAACAAAAGGCAATGATTAAAAGGAAAATACAATCTTAAAGGTCAGATCACACAAAAAGATGTGACATTTATTTGGAACATATCCTATATTAGTCAAATCTCAAACTCCATAGTTGGTCTCATGATGGAGCCAAGGTCCTATTGAGGCATGGAATTACACCCTTGTGGGATATTTATTTAGGCTCTCTCACTCCTAGCCACAATATTTGAGCAACCTCAGGATATGGGTATCCTTTAGTGAGGTTGAACCTCTAGAGAAGGCCAACTTACTCTTGGTAGATCACCTAAACTAATGTTTATACTTGGAAAAGGGATAGAGAGGGGGTATAGGGTAATTAAGAGAGATAAAAGGGGTGATTCACCAAATTTAAATGACACTAACATAAGCATGAAATAAACACTGATGTAACATAAGATAATCCTTGCTCACACAATCTCAAAAACTAGCGAATTTGCATAAGTATTTCATAAACTAAGCTCACTAAGCAATGAATGAAGCAAAGAGGAATTCTAAGATTCACATCAAGAATCTATTAATGCTGGAAAGAGCTAAATTTCATACTTTCAACTAAATTTAAAAAAACTAAAAAGAGGCAATAGAAAAGGACAATGGACATGGAAGGACACTTATTCATAATGACATCATGCACAAGCTTTTTAAACCAATTTAGAGGCAAGAGATAGGTAAAAATTATCTTTATTACTTCAAGATGTCTTTAATACAAATTGTTGATAGGGTTTCTCCTTGTCAAATGACTGTCTCTCTCTTTTCCAATGGGGAAGAAATGGGAGATATAGGAGAAAATGATAAGAGAGAGAGAAGAAATGAGTAAAAAAAATTCAATAAATGAACTACAATCACCCTCCATGAATTCTCACTAACATTTTGATTAATTATCACTAATCCTACCTCAACAAAATAACCTTCATTAGTATAAAAAGTCTTCAAGCCCTCTCATTGGCTTAGAAACACACTATAAGATAAGAACTTGTTGAGTATGATGATGCCATGATATGCTAAGAGGAAAAGTCTCCAAAGACTTTGAAAAATGTATTAAATGCTTGACTTGCACTCTCCAACCACCAAAATCTCCTCATGGAATTCTACTCCCTCCTCCACTTGAACTTCTATAAGTTGATGGCAAATAGTCAATTGACTTGGCATAAGATTCTTAATTGACCATGGAGGTTAAGTTTCATGTTTTATTTTTGAGGCTAGCTTTTATTTTCAACTTGACTTTGCTCCTACAACCTCTAATAAAATCCATGGTGCCTATAACTAATAGACCCCAATAATGGAGGTCAAAATCTTGAGACACCTTGAACCATCAACCCCTAAAAATTGGTCCCATCCATTTGGCATCTTGAAGACCACTTTTAGACCTGTAAAAGACTTTTAGACATCCATGGCATGTGTATGATGAAGAAAATAAAGGTTTTGAAAACCTTCAAGACCTTGCATGGTTGTAGGTACAAGACTTTTAAGGTGTATGGTTGTAGCATTATTTTGACAACCTCCAACATGACCTCTTATTCATACATCATTTTGATTATCATAAAGCATCCTCTTGAGTATGAACTCTTTAATAATTCTATCTCTAATTTCCCAAACCACTACCTAGATATAGGTGAACATTTGTGATGGTTGAAGGTGTATTTTGAACTTACATATATTATAGGTCTCCTTAGAATTTGAATGTGCCTTTTAACTCTAGATATATTCATGAAATAGCTGATCTCAGTGCTCCTAATAAGTTATTTACATTATAGACAGTCACTTGAACTCATTCATCTAGTGTTCCTTTTGACACTCCCTTTATAATCAAAAATCTACCCTTACTCTAAACCCTAAACATAGATCCAATATAGATGAAAACTAATCCCCTTATTGGTTTTCATATATTCATAATCTCAATTAATATCCATAGGCTACTTAGTCTCTTAAAAACCTAAGACAGATTGAGCATACATTTACATAGAAATGGTGACTGTCTCAAAATCCATTTCTTGCTTGAAACAATGAATGCATGAACAATTCTAAGGTTTTTTCATATGTCTAATGTTTTTTGGGAGGCTTAAATGAGATTTAATGGTGGCATATGAATCCACAATGTTTGATTATGTGATACCCAAATTGTATTTTGATCTCAAATTTATACATTTGTAAGCTTGGGTCCATAAAATCCTTCGATCCAACATGTATTCCTATGTGACATCTCTTTACCACGTTACTACTTTTTTATTTTAAATAATATGAATGTTGTTGCTTTGGACATGTGTTCTCATCTTGTGCCCCTTAGAAACTTGATCAAATTCACTCTGTCAATCTCCTTGGGAGTCTCTTGGCATTGAATTTCAATTTTGGCCATTGATCTTTGATCTACATTCGAGATTGTAACAGTTGGCATCTTTGCATGCTTTTTATGGACCTTTTTTTAGTATCCATTCAGTTAATTCTCTTACACCACATGGTGTATTTACATGTAATTTGGACTTATTAACTTCATTGATTCCATTCACACCAATTATTTGATTCTACATGGTTGAATGTACATCATAGATCTTTGATCTACATGATCAAACATGCACCATTGATTTGCTAATTCACTGTGATCATGCCACTTGGCCCATCACATTTAATCTAAAGATCCACTAAACTATTGACCTCATGATCACCATTAGATATCTATTTGCATGATTGAATGTGTGTCATTGATCTATCTTGACTTATTGACCCTAGTCTTCGACATAAATCATCAATCAAAATTGGTACATAAGAATATACACCATCAATCTTGATCCAAATAACTTTTGACGTATTGACTTCATGAGATCACTTGTGTTTCATTGATATTTATCTAATCAAGTGATATTTCAACACTTGTTAGCCCTGTGATTAAGTTTAGGATCCTTTAACCTATGACTTCACCATTTTTACACTTGGTAACCCTGTATTCAACTTTAAGATCCTCATATTTTTCAAACAAGTTCTTTCAATTACAAAGTTATTGAAACCAGGTAATTGATCCTTTTCAATATGATGGTATTCTCCATAGCACCTATAGGTGCTCATTCATGATAGATGACTATGCATGAAAATGTAAGAAATGAGGTTTCAAAAGAGTGGCCTAATCAATCTAGGAAAAATCTTTGTATGTAGGCCAATTTTGGCCAACATTTCTAATGACCCCCTAAGATTACATGCTTTCTATGCAACAGATTATTTTTTGCCTTGTCTGATCCATTGGGCATATGGGGCCATACGTATTTCTTCCTAGCTGATATGAAATTGATACAATGTTGTCCCTTTTTTGAAACCTCCTCTTGAAGTAACAAGGATAATAAGAAACAAAACCAACCCTATGCTCAAGGCACCTAGGGAAGGGAAAGACACAATTGAAAAGATGTGCATAAGGCACTTAGAGGAAAAAAACTCTATTATGTATACTATAGACAATGGCTACAACTCTTCTAATATCAAGGATTTAAATGAATCCCATTAAATGGGATGGGTAATACCTTTCCATCTAGCTAGGAAAGTTGAAAAGCATTATGTTGTTTATATCCATGGATCAAGTAAGGGCCACTCCATAAGATGTCAAACTTAGTATGGCTACCTAGCTTAGCCTTAATTCAATCCCACTTTAGGACTAGATCCATTTATTTAAAAGTTCCTTGCTATGTCTCTCTTGTCAAAGGATTTCTTGACTTGAGCTTAATGTGACTCTAGTGTTTTCATTGCAAGGTACCTTGTTTCTTCAAGCTCCATGAGCTCTACCATCCTAACGCTCATAGGTTCACTCTCCATCATCTCAAGATTATGGGATAAATCTAAGGTAGGTAACTCAAGAGAGATGGGAAATTTGGCCTCCCTCCCATATATAAGGACAAATGGTGAGTTTCCAATGGAAACTTTGGGAGTCACTCTATCAACCCATAAGGCTAGCCTTAATTTTATGTGCCACACTCTGTAATTCTCTTCCATAGTCCTTTTGATGATCCTTATCAAGTTTTTGTTTATTGACTCTACCAGTCCATTAAATTTGGGGTATTAATTTGAGGATGTAATAAGGTATATGCCCAACTAAAGTTCCCACTCACTTGTCCTCATGCCAACAAATTCTAAGGCATTATCTAAAATTATTGTTATTAGTACACCAAACCTCATTACTATGTTATCATATAAGTCCAACATTACTATTTCATTAGATTATTTAAGGGCAATCACCTCCACCCACCTAGTGAAGTAGTTAGTAGCAGTGATTAACCATTTATGTCCTCCACTAAAAGGTGGATTGATCATTCCTATGAAGTCCAAACCCCATTGCATGAAGGGTTGTTTCACTTGGATTGGGTTGAGAGAAAGGGTTGTCAATATTTTCTTGCCTATAAATAGGGCACAATTTTGACACCTTCTCATGCATAAATATGCATATTTAAAGATTATAGGCTAATAATAAATAGCTCTTATCACTTTTTCCATTGTAATCCTTAGAGAAAAATGGCCTCCTACAGGCCCATCATGAAATTGTTTGAAGAGCCTTATCACTTGGTCATCGTCAATGCACTTAAGAAGCACTCCATTGAGGTCCTTTCTAAATTTAACCCCATCAACCAATGCATAAGGTATGGAATAAATTATAAAATATCTTTTATTTTCTCTATCTATACCTTGTGGGCACTCACCTATTATTAAGAAATGTGTCATATCCTAGAGCTAGCTAGTGTGAGGTGGAGGTGCATATATTTGTGAGTTGTCTTGTGTCACCAAAACAACTTCTTTATATTCATAAAGGTCATCAACTATATTTTCACATAATATTTTGCCTCTCACTAGCTTAGTGACCTTGATCTCCATGACCTTGGTAATCCAACCAACCCTCTTCTCATTTAAGTCTCTATTAAGAAGGAATTCCTTCACTCTAGGATGAGACACCATAAGATAAATCCTACTATTAGAGAGCATTGGTCTAAAATTTTTAAGGCTTCTTACTACTAAAAAGTCTTGATTTTATACAAAGGTATACCTTACCTCATATCCTTTAAGCATTTAACTGAAAAAATCAATTGGCTTCTCAAGTCCTCCACCATTCTTTTACATCAACACAACTGATATATTGTCAGTATTCACAAAGGCATACAATATGAAATCCCTTAATAAATCAGGATTCATGAGTGTGGTGATTGATAGCCTCAAATGTTGCTTTACCTTCATTGGACCAAGTCAACACTTGGTTCTTCTTTAACATGAAAGTGATGGGTTTGACCAAGTTGGAAAAACTAGGTATAAACCTTCTCACAAAGTTTATTTTCCCAAGGAAACTCTAGAGTCCCTTCTTATGCTTGGGTAAGGATAATGCCAAGATGGTACTTATTCTATCAGAGTTAATAGCTAATCCCTATTGTGAGACAATATGTCCTAAGGGTTTACCCTCATGGATATAAAACACAAATTTATTGGGATTTAATGAGATCCCATATTATTTTCATCTTTCAAAGATCAATCTTAGGTGATCCAAGTGTTCACTAGCCTTCTTGGAGAAAACTATTATGTCATCCAAAGTTGACCAACACCATATGATTTAACAAGCCTTGGAATTCCATATCCATGGCTATTTATAAAGTAAACTCAGTATTTGATAATCTAAAAGTCATCTTTTAATAAATATATATGCCCTTCTTTGTGGTGGAGGTAGTCTTGTATTTATATTTTTCCTTTACCAGCACCTAATTGTATCTTGAGTAACCATCCAAAAGAGAGAAGCATTATAAACTAGTAACCATTTGAATTAGTTTTTCCATGGATGGTAAGGGGTGATGATATGTTAAAGAGACCTTATTCAAGTCTCTAAAGTCAACACATAGCTAGATTTCCCCATTTTTCTTCCTCATAGGTACCAAGTTAGCTACCCATGAGGAGTGCTTGATGGGAAAGATGATATTGGATTCAATAAATTTAGTCAATTATTTCTTCATTAACTCTTTAATTTTTAGGTTGAAAAGACTTTGATTATGCATTATAGGCTTAACATTATCCTCCAATTCTATAATGTGTTAGGCTATCTTGGGATCAAAGCCTCTTAGATCACTATATACCCAAGCAAATATGTATGAATATTCCTTACAAAGTTTAATGAAAGCATGCCTTTCTACCTAAGTTCTTATCTTTCCAAGCTTTAAGACCTTATTTTTTAAGATAAGGACTCTTTCATAGTTCTCTTCATTATTTGACATCACTACCTTGTCTTTCCTCATATGATCTCCTTCATGGAAAAGGCATTCAAGGGTGGCCAGCCCTTTAGGAAGCTTGTTAGACCTTAGCTGAATAATTTGATATTCATACTAATGTTAGGATTTAACTTGGTTCATTGAGTAAAAATATGCTTCTTAATGCAAGAAAAAAACAATCTACTTATCACTATCAAAGACTTGCCAATGAGCTTCATTGTCTGGTACTGATGGTATTACCACCAATTTAACATGTCACTACACTTTGTAATTATTCAATTCATTTGGGATGTCAAAATGAGATAACATATCTTCCAACCTATTATCATGTTGGTTTTGGTTCCTTGGCACTGCTTGGATGTTAAAAAATTCAAAGTCTTCAACCATATACCATACTCTATGTTTGTAGGATTTCATTAAGGTATTCTTTGTGGTGTTTTGGCCTCTGACCTAATGTACTATTAGATCATTATCCCCATATAATTATAACTACTTGATTCCCCTCTTACTAGCCCACTGAAGGCCATGGAAAAGGACCTCATACTCATCTGCATTGTAAGAGAAACTAAATTAGAACACGTAAGAAGAAAAGTACTTATCATTGGAGGGAGATATTAACATCACACCTACACCTACTCCATGTTTTCTCCTTGAGCCATCAAAGAACAATTTTAAAAAACCACTATTATCTTCTTGTGGCCTATTGAGGGATGCCAAGAATTCATTTTCCTCATACAAGCAATAGACCCCAATGTCTCTTTCTTCAACACCTTCCAAAGGGTCAATTAAATGACTTTCAATCTATAATTCATCCAAGAACATATCTGATATCCTATTAGGATGAGTGTCTAGTTCTTGACCAACTAAGTGTTCATCTTCATCTACGATGGTATAATTCATGTTTGGGTTATGTAAGGATCAATCTGAAATTTTAAAATAGGCTCAACTTGAAAAAACACCTTGGTCCCATACCTTCTCTAAAAATCCATGTAGGACCAATCTGCTACTAGATAACCCCCAATTTTTGTTGTTAATTCTCTAGATAAGCATAGATAAAAATGAAGAGGCACCTATATAATCAACACATCTTGAGCCACTAAAACACTAATATAAGCATGCAAGGTCAAATTGAGACATCTGATGATGTTAGATAGTTTGGTGGAAGATCCATCAAGATGTAAAACTCCCTTAGATTAGGGTTCATACTTCAAACCAAGTTGATCTACTATTGACTTTGACATTAATAAAGTACTTGATCTATTATCTACCATGTAATTATTTACCAAGGAATCACTAATGATTATAGAAATATAAAATGTAGGAGGTTTAACCACCTTATTTGATTACCTTTCATTAGGTCCCTTGATTGCGTTGGTGAGAACCATGTTTTCTTTGCTTGTTGTCTTCTAAGAAAAATTTATCTTTAACAAACCCTTCTAAAATATATCCACCTAAATAGGCATAGAAAGTATGTCCCAACTTGGCACACTGACATTGTTCTTTTTCATTTGTTCAACAATATTGATGGGTAAACCACCAACTTTTTCTTGTGCTTTGGGAGCCACAAATGTACTTTAAACTTGTGAGTTTTGGGGTATGAAGGCATTCCATTGATTCTAATTCTTTAGAGCAATTAGAATCTTTGGAGAAGCATTAGGTTTAATTGGCTTTGATAGTAATGGAATAATAGTAGGAGGCTATTTGACTGCTTCATGATTACCATCTATATTCCTTATTTTGAACCTTATATTAGCTACCACTAGAATGTATGCTTGGTTAGAACTAGCCTATTGATTGAGTGCATAACATTCTTCCTACTCATCGTTAACCACTGTAGCACCCAATTAGTTTGGTTCTTCATTAGGCACTTGGCATTATTGAGGCTCTTCTAGTTTTGTCATCAAAGGTATTTTTATGTTTTAAGCCGTAAGAGCTTGATTGTATCCATAACTAGCACCCTACTACCATTGGTCATTAAAATACTAATTGAACTCAGTGTTTGGGATAATGGATTGATCGAATGATTGATTCCAAGGCATATTACCCTCAAATTCTTGAGTAATTTTGTTATGATTAGGGACCAAAGTGTTGTAAGTACTTATAGCATTTGGATTATAATTATTTTGCCTAACATAGTTAGGCTGCCCCTATCCTTGGCCTTGTCTTTTATAGGGTGGCCTATTTACATGATAAGACTATTTATAAGGCTAATATATAGCTTGATAAGTTCCATTAAACTAGGCTTGCTACCTCTTCACATTTACCAATTCATTTCCCAAGGATTGAAACATGATATTAAG
This sequence comes from Torreya grandis, assembly GCA_037957365.1. NCBI lineage: Eukaryota > Viridiplantae > Streptophyta > Pinopsida > Cupressales > Taxaceae > Torreya > Torreya grandis. The sequence goes on from JARHVA010000951.1 coordinate 1,533,683, forward strand.
TTCTTAGAAGCTCTTGTGCTCTTGATAATCACTAAATTGACTAGTTGAACCCTTTTCCATCTTTGGTGTAGGTATGGAAGCAAGTGTTATCATAGGTGGGATGATATAAATGGGAAGAATGATGATGGGAAGTGGTTTAATCTAAGGAAACAAAGGCATTGGTTGCCTAGGTTTAAGCTTGACAACTTGTACTAGATTGTTCTCTACTTTGATTGCCACCTCATAAGCATCTAGTAATGTTTTTCCTTCCATAGATTGAATCATTATTGTAATATAACTATTAAGAGACTTTAGATAGTAAAGGAAAGCATAGTTATGATTACGCCTCATAGAGATTGGATCCTATCCCATATCTTTTGAAACCTTGAATTAAAATCCTGTATAACCTCATGAGGAACCCTCTTGATTGTGGTTAGATATTCTACAAGTGACAAATGATCACTTTTGTCTTAAAACCTTTTACATAAAGCATCTTATAAATAATACCATGATGTGATGGAGTTATAAGTAAGGTTTTTATACCAATCTAGGGTTTTACCCTTGAAAGAGATGGCCAATAAATTGATAGCTACATTTTCCTTGGTGATATCATGAATATTGCAAAAGTTGGTTATATCTCTGAGGTGCTCAAAAGGTGTTGTAGATTGGTCTCCCATGAAGGGACACTTTTAAGAGATTCCACTAAAATAGGATCATACTAATGGAGGTCCAAAGGAATATGATCATTGAAATCCATATAAGGAAAAAATCTAGGGGCTGCCATGGCAGTGAAAGGACCCAACACATATCTTCTTGCAAAGGTAGATTTAGAAATTGGTTTAGGAGGAAAGTTTCCTTTGTATGGATGTGTATTATAAAATCTTAATGATCTTAGTGATTTTAAAGGTAATTTAACAAATTGAAAAGGAATACCTCTAAAATTTGATATTGTAGTCACCTTTTACATGAAAGATAACTACTACTCTACTACTAGAATGTTTAGTGTTCTTCAGAGTCAACATATATTGAGAGATTAAAGATGTAACCTATGCAAATTGATCAAACCAACATCAAAATTGACCAATATTATTCAATAGTGGTCCCACTGGGCATGCCTAAAACTATTGAGTTCTTCATGGTCTCCCACTCCTAACCATAATATTGGAGCAACCTCAAGCTATGGGTATCCTATAGTCAGGTTGAACCTCTAGAGAAGGCCATCTTCCTCTTGGTAGATCACCTAAACTAATGTTTCTACTTGAAAAAGGGATAGATAGGGGATATAGGGCAACTAAAAGAGCTAAAAGAGGTAATTCACCAAATTTAAATGATACTCACATAATCATGAAATAAAAACTAATGCAACACAATATAATCCTTTCTCACACAATCTTAAAAACTAAATAATTTGCATAATTATTTCATAAACTAGGCTCACTAAGAAAAGAATGAAGCAAAGAGTAATTCTAATATTCATACCAAACATCTATTAATGGCATAAAGATCTCAATTTTAAACCTAAAACTAACTTGGAAACACCTAAAAATAGGAAAGAAAGAAAGATAATGGACATGGAAGGACACTTGTTCACAATGCCATCATACACAAGCTTGTTAAACATAATTTAGAGGCAAGATATATGTAAAAATTATCTTTGTTACTTCAAGAGGTCTTTCATACAAATTTTGGGTAGGGTTTTTACTTATCAAATGAGAGTTTGTTTATTTTCCAATAGGGAAGAAATGGGAGATATATGAGAAAAGGAGAAGAGAGAGAGCAGAAGTGAGCACATAAAATTTAATAAATGAAATTTCAACCACCCTCTATGAATTCTCACCCACATTTTGATCAATTAACACTAATCCTACCTCAACAAAATAACCCTCATTAGTCCAAAAAGTCTTCAAGCCCTCTCATTGGCTTAAAAACACACTAGAAGGCAATAACTTGTTGAGGATGATGATGTCATAATATTTTAAGAGAGAAAGTATCCAAAGACTTTGAAAAATTTATTAAGTACTCCACTTACACTCTCCAACTACAAAACTCTCCTCCTGGGCTTCTATGCCCTCTTCCACTTGTACTTCTAGAAGCTAATGGAAAATATTTAGTTGGTTTTGCATAAGATACTTAACTGACCATGGAGGTTAAGTTTCATGTTTGATTTTTGAGGATAGATTCTATTTTCAACTTGACTTTGCTCCTCCAAATTGTAATAAACTCCATGATGCTTACAACTCATAGACCCCATTGATGGAGGTTACAAGATTGATCCACCTTATACTAGATACCCCTAAAAACTATTTCCATCTATTCGGCATCTTGATTACCACTTATGGACCTGTAAAAGACTTCAAAACATCCATGACATGTGTATGATGATGAAAATGAATGTTTTGAAAACCTTCAAGACCTTGCATGGTTGTAGGTGCAATCCCTTTGAGGTGTATGGTTGTAACATTATTTTGATAACCTCCAACATGAACTCTTATTCGTACATCATCTTAATTCTCATAAAGCATCCTCCTAAGTATGAATTCTCTAAAAATTCTGTCTCCAATTTCCCAAACCACTATTTGGCTATAGGTGAACATTTTTGATGGTTAAATGTGTATTTTGAACTTGCATGTGTTATAGGTCCCCTTGGAATTTGAATGTGCCTTTTAAATCTAGGTCTATTCATGATATAGTTTATCTCAATGATCTTGATATGTTATTTATGTTATAGACAGTCACTTGAACTCATTAATTTTCTATTCCTTCTAACACTCCCTTTACAATCAAAACTCTACCCTTACTCCAAACCCTAAACATAAGTCCACTATAGATGAAAACCAATCCCCTTATTGGTTTTCATAGTCATAATCTCAATGAAGATCCATAGGCTACTTAGTCTCTTGAAAACCTAAGACATACTTTATAACTTGACTAAGTAGACTTTTGCATAGAAACGGTGATTATCTCAAAATCCTCTTCTTACTCAAAATAATGAATGCATGGATAATTATAGGGTTTTTTCATACATCTGAGGGTTTTTGAGAGGTTTAAACGAGATTTAATGGTGGCATATGAATCTACAATGTTTGCTTATGTGGCACCCAAATCACATTTTGATCTCAGAGTTATACATTCACAAGTTTGGGTCCATAAAATCCTTTGATCCAATGTGTCTGCCTATGTGGAATCTCTTTGCTATGTTGCTACTTTTTTTTTTTTAATATGAATATTGTCACTTTGGATACATGTACTCATCTTGTGCACCATGGAAACCTGATCAAATTCACTCTATCGATCTCCTAAAGAGTCTCTTGGCCTTGACTTTTAACATTGGTCATTGATATTTGATATACATTCAAGATTGTGACACTTGGTAGCCCTACTTGCCTTCTATGGACCCTACTATTAATCTCTATTTGGTTGATGATCTTACATCACATGGTGACCTTACATAAAATATAGGCTTATTGAATTTATTAACTCCATTTTCACCATCGATATGCTTCTACACAATTAAATGTGTACTATAGATCTTTGATCTATATGATCAAACACATGTTATTGATTTGCTAATTTACCATGATCATGACACTTGGCACTGTCACATTCAATATCAGGATCCACTAACCTATTGACCTTGCTATCATCATTAGATATCCATTTACATGATTGAATGTGTGTCATTGGTTTTTCTTGACTTATTGACCTTAGTCTTCAATGTGGATCATTGATAGGAATTTGTACGTAAGAATACACACTGTCAAACTTGATCTCAGGAATTTTTGACTTATTGACTTCATGAGATCACCTATGTGCCATTGATATTTAGCTAATCGAGTGATATTTTAACACTTGGTAGCCTTGTGATCAATTTTAGGATCTTTTGACCTATGACTTTTCTATTTTGATACTTGGAAGTAATACATTCAACTTGAATACCCTCATCTTTTTCAAACAAGTTATTTTAACCATGAAGTGATTGAAATCATGCAATTATTCCTTTTCAATGTGATGATCTTATTTGTAGTACCTATAGGTGCTCATTTTTGGTAGACAACTATGCATGGAAATGTAAGAAATGATGGTACAAGATAGTGTCTTGATCCATCTAGGTAAAAGCTTTGTATGTAGGCCAATTTTGGCCAACAAGTCCATTGGGGTGTGGTAGGCCAATAAACTAGGGTATGAAGTCTCATTATCTCATATACTTATAGTGACACCTACTTTCTCATTCAAATACCAATATTCATAGTATATAAATGACTCTATAAGAGGTCCTAAAGATTGGGGAACATGTTATGAGAAGGTAGGTCCATTTCACTTTTCATCTATATAGCCTTCATGAGATGATCTATGTACTTCAATTATTATCCAAGCTTTGTGTTCACTAGTTGGAGTGTCCTAAGTCTTTGATGCTAATAGTTATTAGCCTTTCCAACTTGTTTAGTGTGTTTCATTCCTTCTAATTAGGTTCACATCACCCATGTGTCACCTCACATTCTTTATTTACATCACATTATTTCCATTATCCCCTTGTTAAATATTGATTTTAGTTTATCACATCCTTGATAATATCTACCTACTTATGCTTTTTGGATTATAGTTTGTTAGTTTCATTGTAATACCTTAGATACCACTAGGCCTTCCTCAAAAACACCCTTACACCATATATTTTCCACACCATCTCATTGTCATCTTAGTCATCTCATTATGTGGTTGTGTTTTCTTACATTGTATCTTAGTACAAGAACTAAGTTTGAGTCTTCATTCATGAGATATTTTGACTTTTCATTTATCCATCATGTTCTTATATAATTTTTGTGGACTTAAATTATCTTACATAATAATTTGACACATGTTGTTATTTATGTTTGATTGGACATAATTGTCTTAAATTTTGATTTACATTCTCATTTTAAGTAATTTATGTCTTCTTCTTTGTGTTTGATTTGACATGGGATTTTACTCATTTACTTCCATTGATATTTCAAATAATTAAAATGTTTTACATATTTTTACACATGATTTATTATGTTCTATATTAATTTTTCATCATTTTGTCATTACATGCTTGGTCTTTTGGTTCTAACCTAACCTTTACAATCTTGGCTTGCCAATTTTCCATGTAAATTTAATTAATTTTTTATAGTTATTCATTACTACTTTAACCATATTATGTATGAACACATTGATTATATTTTTAGTCTTGTATCCCTAGGTTTTCTCAAATTTAGGTACTATGCCCTCCATGATCAAAATTGTGATATTTATACACAGTCATTCAATAAAGAGGTATGTCAAGGTCTATATATGGTAATTTTAGTTATTTTAATTTAATTTCAGCATTTATTTTAAAATTTCATTTTTGGTTAGCTCAATTTTGTGTGTTTCTATGTTATTTATCAAAGCACCATCCCATATTACACTTTCATAAGAATAAGAGATTCATGTGGAGCATATATATAAACATAATATTTTTAAACTTGATCATTTAATGATACTTTATCTATTGCAGGAACCTATCTAGTTTCAATCTTTCTAAGTGCAACACATTAAAGGGTGGACCAAGAAAGGAGTGGGAAAACCATTGGTGCTTCACAAGATTATTGGTCAACTCTATCATTACCTAAACCCATTACAAACCCCACTTACCTAACTCCCCAAGTAATTCAAACCATGTTTACACATTTCCATAAAAAATATCCTTTAAAATATCCCCAAACTAAGTAAACACCCTCTTTTCATATTAAGTTAGCTAAGTCAACCATGTTAAAAAACTTTAAGCACGCTACAAAACTAAGTTATCCTGACTGACTTAGTTCAAGGTCTAAAGATAACTTTTCTAATAAATTAGGTCAATATGGCTGACCTTGTCAGCTAAATTTATAAAAGGGTTAAAGCTTATCAATTACTATAAATACAAGGCTCATTTCAATCCAATTGAGAGGAATATTATTTTTTGCATCATTACAGTTCATAATTCTACTAAATCTGCATTTGAAGGAGACATTACTTAGGATTTACCTTGGTGAGAAGATTACTTTTCTTGTCAAAATTCATGGATAGAAAGTGTATACACACAATATTTTTAAACTTTATCAGTTAATGATGTTTTATCTCTTGTAAGAACCTATTGAATCTAAATCTCTTTGAGTGACTGCCTTAAAAAGTGCACTAGGAAAGGGGTTGGTAGAAATTTGGTGATTTGTATGATTGTTGGCCCCTATACCACCACTTAAAACTAATACAAGCTATTCTTATCTATTTACCTAGGCATTGAAACCCTGCTTATACATTTCCCTAATTAATTCACCACCCAAAATAGCCATTAACTAATAAAAAAACCCCTTTTAATCATGTTTCTTGCTTCATCAATTGGGTCAACCATGTTTTTGGTGTAGAGCATGTTACAAAATTTTATCGACTTTAATTGACATAGTTTGGGACCTAACAACTCTATTTCCCACCTAATGAGGTCAACCAGGTCAATTGTGTCAAATAAAATATTGGGAGGGTTTAGTGTCAATCCATGGATATATATACCCCTTTTCATTTCATTTTTAATAGAGGATGACTAAATTATGCATCATTACTATTGATAAATCTACTTATACAATAAATAGGAGGTTTCATTGCTTAGTTGTTTACCTTAGATAAGTAGCACTTGTATTGTGGAGGTCTTGGATACATAGGAGAAGTGTTGTAGCTTAGAGCTAATTTTTCCTTGTTATCCTTACAATCCCACAATAACCTCTTTTAAATCACCATTGGCTAAGGGAGAGATTGAGGCACTATGAGTTAACTCTAACAAGGTAAGTATATTCTTATCTCTTCATATTTTGATAAGTAGATATTGTAGAATTAATATCTATTGGATTGTATCTCTTTGCTTAGATCATTTCTATGTTATAGATATATTTATCTTTGCATGTTTATTATCTTCTCCATTTATGTCACAAGCTTTGGTGAGCACTAGATTAGCTTGCATATGAATTTACTTGATTAGCTTGCATAGTTATTTAGTAAATTATATTGCTTAATGTTATTATAATCATATGACCTAGCTAGGGTTATCACAAGATGGAATTTGAATAGAGGCCTTGGAAACCTCTCATTTTCCATAGTATGATAATAGATCCCTTAGTTCAGGTTTAACATATCCATTATTGGTAATGACCCTTATTTAAATGTAATCCCAAGCATACTTGTTTGTTGATTACCTTCTCCAAGATTTAATATTATTGAGTAGGATAAGTTCTATAGCTATCTATTTTTGTTTTCATACATTCTGGTGAGCTTGATGTGAATCCAACCCTTGTAACTTTCTAATTTTTATCTACAGACAATTGGATCGACCCTATTGATATAGTTTAACACTCTGTGTGTAGGTTTTTTTTATACTCAATCAACCTTGTCAACTTCATTCAGCTATGTGTAAGTATTTACAACTTCATTGACCCAGTTGATTTAGTTAGGGCATTATTTTATAGGTTTTCTAACTAAGGTGAGAATGTCAATTTTATTTGAATTTCTCTATGTGGAATTTATAGTATTGGAAAACTAGATTGATCTAATTGATATAGTTTATTTTCCCATTTTTCACATTTAAATGAATTGATATAGTTTCTTTTATTTTATGCTTTTTCTTTTCAAACTACTAGGTATATTTGATTAACATAATTTTGTTTGTTTTATCTTTTACTAGTTTTATTTATACTTAGTCAACCAACTTTACTCTATCTAGTTATTCTATATTGACCTTTACAGGTTAAAATTTCCATTTGGATAACATAATTCAAAATAGCAACTTAATATCTTTATGAAAACTACGACGTTAGCCTAGTAAACTCTGTATAATTTACTAGGTTCACTCTAGCCAACTTGATAATTTATTTCTATTAAATTTTAAGTAATTTCATTTTCTTACTATTTTTTAAAATTTAAATTAAATTATATTTATTACCATTTTTTTAGTTATATAAAACTATACCTTTATATTTAACTAATTTGAGTATCTAAACTTAGTTTTGTAGCTACTTTTTATCTAGAAAACTAATTCAGCTAACTCGACTGTGTTTCTTTAACATATTAAGTTGATCAACTAAATTTTTTTATGTTCTATTTGTATAACTAAGTCAACTAGATCAACTTTATTTTATTTATTTTTAACCTAGTTCTAGAAAAGGGTATTAACCTGCATTGATAGTAATTAAACTCATTTTACTTTTCATTTGGCTTTGTATTTATTTACTTTTTATTTTTCACTTTGTTTGGTTTTCCATAGCAACAGTGTATTGATAGTTTTTAAACTACTTATCTACTATCATGAAAGGCTATTTCATACTCTATTTATGTTCTTTGTCTATCATTTGCAAATATCGTGACATGAAGGGATTGCCCCAATAATCATAGCCATAGTACATATCTAAACACGGTCTTTAGTTTTTGCCTACCTCATATAACTTTGAAACACATAGGATCTCCCTCTTTATTAAATCTTAGGAATCTATCCATAAATTTGTTTGTGTGGTGCATCACTTAGTAGTTAGCACCAATAAGTTACTTTTAGTTTACCCTAAAAATTAGGCTTTATGGCCTTTGGGAATGATACTTCCTCCATAGTGCTCTAAAATATTAGGTTGACACTATCTAATAAATAATTAAGTATATTTATGAGCCTATACTTTTAATCAAAATGTTTAGTACAAATTTATAATCTTATTTTCAAGAAATTAGTTAATTATATTTTTAGTTTCACTATTGTTGCTTATTGTTTTCTATTTTGTGATGTATTGTAAACGTGTATTAGCTAGCATTGATACAAGGTTTGTGTTGTGTGTTATAAATAGATCAACTAGATTGACCTAGTTTCTTATGTGTTTAGTTCTCTTTTCTGTAACTACAAATAAATCATCCAAACTTAGACCATTTTAATTTTTTCCTCCTTGCATAACTAATTTGACGTGCTTGACTTAGTCTTTTATAGACTGTTCCACCTTCCTTCTTATATAACTAAGTCAACATGCTCAACCTAGTCTTTTATAGACTAGTCTATTTTCCTTCCTACATAACTAAGTCAACCCAATCAACCCAATATTTTAAAGACTATTCTATTCTCCTTCCTATAGAACTAAGTTGACCTGCTTGACCCAATATTTTACATATTGTTGTATTTTCCTTCCTATAAAACTAAGTCAACCAACTCGACCTAGTATTCTATAGTTTGTCTTATCTTTCATTAAGTGTTTAACTCAATCTTTTCATCATGTAACATCTATTTGATGATACCACATATCAAAATCAAAATAACAAGATGAGTTTCACTAATATTAATAAATTTACTAAAACACATTTTGTTGTAAACAATCCATATCAAAGCAATGTCCATATTACCACTAGAACTACCAACCATGGGACTCATCCTTATTCCATGGATCTTAACTCTTTATTCATGTAAATGGTAAAAGATGAAAGTGATCTTAAATACATGGTTGGAATGATCCTCTTCATCAATGAAAATAATCAACATAGAGGTAAGGATCTTACAATCATCTATAACCTTATGATGGGACCTTATATTGGAGAAACACATTCACCTTCACCTAGCTTTTCCATAAGATTTGGGGCAAGTCATTTCATGAATTCTTCCACACCTTTACCCTCTATCATGTCTCCCGTTTTTACTATAACATCATCCTCCATGTCTTCTTTTACCTCCATGCCAAGTATTTCTACAAACATGGAAGGTATGACTTTTAGTGGGTATACTCCAAACACCCACACTAATACGTAATTCCATACAACTCATAATACATATACTAATAGTAATTCTCATGCCACTAGTGCTTCCCATGACACTAGTGCATCTCATGCTACTAGTGCATCTCAAACCCTTAATACCTCATATAATAATAATGCATCTAATGCTACTTCTAAAGACAAAATAATATTAAAACTAATCAATTATTGTTATAAACTATTAACCAAATGACTAATTTTTAAACTAATAATGCCAATAAAATGATGCAAATACAAAATAGGTTATTACATAGCCAAAACTAACCTTAATCTACTTAATGGGGAATGCAAAATCCTAATGCACCCCCACCTCCCCTTAGAGATGCACATGGTAACATTATACCACAACCCCCACTTATTAACAAAAATATTAAAAACATACAAATTTAACCTCTTGTTCCTCAAATCACAAAGATTGACATAGGATATATAGTTCTTACTATCACTTACAATGGATCCACGGATCCAAATTTGCATTTGAAAACCTTCAAAAATATATATAAAGATTAGGTTAAACTTGATAACTTTTATTCTACCAAAATCTTAGCTAAAACCTTATCAAGTGATGCTTTAGATTCATATAACCAACTTAAAACTCATTACATCATTATTTTAGAGGACTTAGTCAATGCTTTAGTTCAAGAATTCCAAACTAGTGATCTTATAGAAAATAGCTTAGCCCACTTTATCAATTGTAAATAATTAGAATCTAAAATTTCACAAGTATTCATTAAAATATTTAAATCCTTGTCTAACAAAGCTGAGCATAATAAGTTAGATGAAAACCTCTTCCACTTATTTACTAATGTTCTTCATCCTAAACTATAATACTTTTTAGAACCCTTTCTCTAAAATATTTGGAAGAGGCCCTCGACCAAGCTAAATGTCAAGATTTTCTTAAACATTAATTTGAGCCTTCACACCCTTCAAAGTGAACTCAAATGCTACTTTTGAAAGATAATAATATGCATGAAATGAATTATGGTGTTACAAATACTTATGACTCCATACACACTATCCAATCCATTACTCCAAACAATGTCATGGAACATAATCCTCTAATTAACAATAATTCTCATCCTAGTTATAAATTTTCACAAGGAAATAATATGGATGTACACAAACCTCTTTCCTTAAAATAAATTCAAAATCATCTTATATGACCTTTCCCATGAAATTTTGACCTTATGTGCCATATTGAACACTAGTATGATCCCCATAAATTTGTTGGTTTCATACAAGTTGGGGCCATTCTCATGAAACTTGTTGCCACTTACAAAATTACACTATGGATTATATTCTTGGACATAAATTTGATCATGAATCACTTATACATAAATGTCATCAAGCTTCTGAAATAACAACTAAGGATCATGAGACTAAAACCAAAAAGGAGCTTTAAAACAAGCCAATTCTTAATTAGCCATTTACAAGGATCCTCTTCCTAACCATCAAGATAACACTAATCAACCTCATACCACCAATATTTTTGAAATTACTATATATCTTACTATAAACAGTGAGAATGTTTTCAACAAGAGTAACATGAGGAGAGTAATTTCTTATATTTAATCAATATCTAGCCTCCAAATCTAACAATTTTCCAAAGTTCTAAATTATTCAAGATTATTACCCATCCCATCTCACAGAATTAGGGAATGAGGAGCCAAAAAATATGTAAATATAAACTCCAATAATACAAATTGACAATACCTCTCACACCATTAATATAAGTTATACTCCCACTACAACTAAGTTATCTCAAAAGGATACCTCACAAACATCAATTGGTACTTATTCTACTCAAACACAATAAATTACCAAAGTTAAAACCACATCACCTAATATAGAATAAGTGCCTTCAATTAGTTAACCCATATTAACCAAACCTAAAAATATACACCTTATCAACATAAATTTTAATGTGATACCAACCCACCTTGAAAATATCTATTGTAACAATATGCACCTTTATCCAATAATAATATAATGGGTTATGATGAGTGGGATCCCATAATGGAACTTTAAAATCTACCATCTCAAATTCCTTTCATATAACTTATGAGAACTTCTCATCATCATAATCGACTAATGAAATCATTATTTTAAATGAACATCCATCGACCTCCACCATGGGGAAAGAATCTACTTTATCATGATCTAAAGATAACATCCTTCAACAATGCAAAGAAATGCCTATCCATATTGATGAAATAGTGGAGACTTCTCTTTCAATCAAATTTCCTATCTCTACCATGATTCCCAATCAGATATTGCTTTGTGAATATGACCCACCATTATTTATTAGTGTAAAAATAGGAGACATCCAAGTTAAATGTTATTTAATCAATGAAGGATTAGGCACTTGTTTTACTTCCCTTGATTTTATTAAAATAATTATATACTCTAAATGTAATCTTAAATCCATATAAATTAAATGTCAAGGATATGACAAAATACAAATGCCTTCATTAGGTTATGTTTAGATTCCTATCATGGTTCTCCTAGTCATGGTACATGTGAAATTCATGACATTTAACTTTACACTCTTACAATATCTTACTCATTTGATCTTGGACACACTGCATGAGAGAACTTGCCTTGTCAGTATGCCAATGTGTTAAATTTCCCTATAATGGTGTTATATACAATATTCAAGGTGATACAAATCCTTGTAATTTTAAATAATTCCAAGAAATAAGTGTTTTCAGAATACCCACCCTTGAACCCTTATGTAGCATCCCATTTCATGAATTACAACATTTCAATTATATTGTTAACTCTATTAGAGGTTATAATGGTCACTCTGAATTAATAAAAAACATACCACCTAAACTTTTAGATTTATATGATAATGAACTAGATGAGATAAGTTTAAAAATCAAAACTTTTGATCTCTCTCCTAACATAATCGCTCAATTACCTTTTTATTCATGACCTCGATCTTGGTAACAACAATGTGAAAATTTTCAATTACCTTGGTAAAAAGTAATAATTACATTCACCATGCTTCAACCAAAAAATCATTGATGCATTTACTATTGGCCTTTAAATTCTTAATCATGATGATTTGATATTCTTTAGATGATCCATTTTTAGGTTACTTTGTTCAAGTTAAAGATGCAAAGATACTTATATATCATTATACTTTGCAAAATTTTCTTAGTTTTATTCATGTAGTTCCTTCTCTTGTTATATTACTTGATATAAGTTCTTCTAATGGTCATAGGTCTGAGATGGAACGCACACACACTACTCCTCTAGTCATGATGATACCTTACGAGTTTCATAGATTCCATGATCATTATAGTTTACTTCCTCTTAAGATGTCAGCTACATTACTTTGACCCGATATGAGTTCATCCATTGAGGTGGTTCAACCTAGTGTTGATCCTATTTTGAGTGCTATTATTGGTGATGACTTACTACCTTTGACTAAGCTTGATCATTTACCATCATGATGGGTAGATGAGACTTAATGTGAGATACATATAGTTTCTAGTCATTGGGCCAAGGATTATAGTGTACACCAACAACATGCATCTTATTCTACTACCAAAAATATTCTACCTTCACCATATGCTACTAAATGTACTAGTTTCTATCATGGTACACATAAACATTCTTTTACTCATTGCTAAAAGATCAAAAATACATTGATACACTTCATCCAACTATAACACAACCAAAATATAAGTTTCTACCACCTCCTAAGCTACTTCCAAAGTATATCACTCAATATGGGGAGGTTTATTATCTTTGTCATTAATGTAATACACACCATACTGATAGATGTTGAGTGCTTCAACAATATTTTCAAGATTTTCCATGGCCTACGCCTTCACAAGATCAACCTCATAATTTAGGTCATTCATGAACAAAGGCTCCTCGTTCTCTATAACTTAGACATTTACATATATCTATAAATACCATTCAAATTTTGACACCTTTTCCTTACATTGGTATCCCACATAGGAGGTACCTTGGGAGCATCATATTGATTCTAACATACCTACCTTTTCTATATAGGTGATATGGCAGGAAGTCTTTTCATGACTTTCTATGAAGATTTATGAGACTCTAATTAACATAAAAGTTTAGTTACACAAGGATGTGTTAAATGTTATGGATGAGGTTTATGGAAAGATTTATCAGTATTTGTGAACACATCATGGTGTTCTATCACATTATTTATCACACTATTATATGATTTATATTTGATTTATGAGTAAATAGGGATATTTTGCTTATTTATTATGTCTCATGGGTTATTTTCCTTCCTCTTTGACATATTTTGATCTCATGCATTAATCTTATGGTTTATCTCTTTTTTGCATGGTTTAATATTTCTTAAAACTTCTTTATCTTATGTTTGTTACATCATTTAAACACAAGATAGTTATTATTGTGACATGGTTCTTAAACCCACATCCCTTGATTATATTACATTTACAATGTGATAATTTAACAATAATACTTCTCATTGTATCACCACATACATAGATATATTTTGATCTTCATTTATTCCTTTTGGTTTCCTTGTTCATACTAAGAAAACATAAGGTTAAGACTTGATATCTCATGCTAGTTTTTAGGCAAGCCTAATTATTTAACAATACATGTCAATATTTCTAGGTATTTTGTCTCCTATAACCAAATCCTAAAGCTTATTTGTGTTTTTCATTATTATCACTCATGATTATTGATTTTGAATCCATATGGAGGAGGAATCAAAAAATACATAAAAGTTAAAAGATAAATAATTTAAATAAAAGGAAATGATCAAAAGGGAAAAAATGAACATTCAAAAATCAAAATCACACTAAAAGGCATGATTCATATATAAGCATATCTCTTATTTCTCATTGAGTCTCAAACTCCATATTTGGATCATAATAGAGTTGAAGTCCATTAGGGTGTGATAGGCCAATAGATTGGTGTAGGATATTTCAAAATTATATATAGTGCTACCTAATTTCTCATGTAAATACCCAATCTTTGTAGTATATCGACAAATTTGTAAAGGGTCCCGAGGAATGGGGAACATGATGTGGGAAGATAGGTCCATTTTATTTTTATTATATAATTAACCTTCATGAGTTAATCCTAGTACTACACTCATTTTCTCATAAAGTTTTATGCTTATTGTGAATAAATACTTTCTATATTTAAAATCCACTATACTCTTAGTGTGTCCCTATTTACTTGGTATGCATCATGCCTACTAAGGTTTTATTACAAACACATATGCCATGTTTCTTACACTCCTTAATTCATAATAATAATCCCACTATTCCTCCTTGATGATTATGTATTATTAATTTATCATACTCCTAGGGTTTCCTTTTGTGAGTTTTAATATAAGACCTTGGATACGACTAGGCATTCCTCATAAACATTTCCTTATTTCCCAAAAATATTACCAATATTATCATTTACCTCATTGGTTTCTCTTTTATGAGATGTAGTATAAGACCTTGGATAGGACCAAGGCTTCTTCACAATGCATTCCTAACACCCTCATACCATGATTAATCACAACAATAACTATCAATCTAGGTATTTTTCTTAGCATTTTGTGTTACACTCTTAATTATTTAATCTTAGCGTGTCTTACACTTTTATTTACAAATCATGTGTATACTTCCCATCATGATTTATTATGTTTCATGTTTTCTTATCTATATTCATTTTGAACACTTTTTCAATATATTTGATTGAGTTCGTTTTAAATTATGATTTATTTTACATACTTTCCATCTTGATTTAGTATGTTTTATGTAATTTATTTTCATACATTTACATCTTACATTCCTCATCTTGATTTAATTTGTTTTATACCAATTACATTTTTGATACAAACTTTTCAAATATTTATTTAAGTGTCTTACAAATTATTTCCTTTATTTATGTTTTGCATATTTCCCATCATGATTTAGTGTGTAATATATTTTTCTTACTCTTTTATACATCCTTTTTACACATTATGCATTATATTTTATTTTATCATTCTTGTTAACCATGCATTTGTTCACAAATTCCTAGAAAATAATCCAAAACATATCACACTTTTAATAGAAACTAAAACACATATACTATAAAGAAAATATACATCTATAAACATCCATCATCAATACAAAAAAATACATGTAGAACCATATATATCCATAGATCAAATGTTTGATATAATAAAAACATGATACAAGTACAATAATATTAACATATCTAAAGGTGTTCTTCATCATGTCTATCTAGTGGATGATCCATGAAACTATCCCCTCCAAATGTTCCACTATAATGACTTTGTATAGGATCAAAGGCCATCAATATGTCCTTGTAGATTGGCTACCTAGACCTATACCTGTGCTAGCTACCTCAATATCTACATATAAGCAACTCAATCCTGAGCTACTATCTACCATGCTTACAACTCTCTATATCCCACTCTAAGTGGTATCTATGTGTCATATCCTCATGTTTGTATCTCTCATGCTACATCACCAACTAATCAAAACTAACTAGGATACTCTAGGGTAGATAGTACAATAGGATTAGACATAATTGTAGTATCATGTTATGATAGTACACCATCTAAAATACAATGATGAGTAGCTTCTACTAAATCACCCCATCTAAAAACCTCTTTAGTAGTATCATAAAAACCAAATGTACATTAGATATCACATATATATAAAATATCTAAACATATAGCTAAACAAACATATATACAAGTATATATCTAGTTATCTATTTTAAATTTTAAATTAATAACAAACACTAACCAATAATGGTAACTCCAACCAAAGCCTCTCCATCAACATATCCTCCAAGTAACTCTACATGATCATGTTTTTGAGGTGATACAAAAGTAGGAGAAATAACTCAAACATGAAATGGACCCCTTTTGATCTTACACTTTTTCATCCAACTTTGTATTGCCTAGGTCATGGGATCTCTCTACTTAGCTACCTCCTCATGTGTATCCACTATAGCCTATTGATGTCTTTTTCATTATGGTTCTCATAGTGTTAACTATAAAATGTATTGTGGCTTAACAATATCCACATCTACATCCTTAGCATCATCTGCTATCATATCCACATCTATAACTACTATCTCCTTGATAGTATCTCCTATTACTCTTAGCAATCATCTATAACCAATCTAAGGTCTTAATCTATGTGGCCATATCATAGGTACATCCATAAGTAATCTTATGCCTCCACTACATCTCATCTCTTGAGTATGATATGCCCAATACTTAGAAACTACTATAGGAGTCACTAAATGTGGTAATCCAAACTATTTGGGTAAGTAAGAAATAGGTTGTGTTTCTATCCACCATGTATAATGACTAGTAATATGAACACAAGTTAATCCAAAATAAATTGTAGGCCAAGTAAACCAACTACCAATAATATATGTATAGGTATACCATGTAATGCCACCATAGATAACCATCTATAATGTTAGACTATGTGATACAACGTGCTCCTGTCACCATCTAAGCACATGAAGGACACTATCATCAACAACATGGGTTAACCTAATTGATTGATACATGGTAAATGTCTCATATATCGAACTACACAATAAAATAATGGGCCCATAGTCTTCTTCCCATGAGACAAAATACAATAAATTTCATGGAATAACTACACCTAAATTACTGACCCTAGGACATGTAAAGTACCCTCTCCAAAATTTATTGGCATAAGGTGACCATATATAATGATACCTTCCCATACAACTTATGAAAAAGCACACACAATTTCATAAGTCTTATCAATTCCTTCTAGATATTTATAATGGTAGATATATACACATCAAATAGTTTCACCAGTAATCCCTAAAAATACCTCTTAGATCCAATCACCCATAGGACTATGGATTATCTCTCTGACTCTACCTTAGGGGCATCATAGATAATAGGGGTCCCAATAATAAGAATTTTAAGTAAAGGATGGACATCCTCTAAAGTGATTCCTACCTCTATCATGTCCCCATCCACCTCCCATCAGAAACTGTTGGTTTGTCACTCCCATGTTCCTAAGAACATCATGATAAAATCAACACTAAGTGGCATCTTATGCATTGGCATGATGCCACCAACACCCAGTGATGACAATTGTATGCAATCATCTATTCTAAATATATATAATAAATGAGGTAACCATGATGTGTCTATTAATCACTAGAGTCTCTATTATCTCTACAAAATACAAATAGTAAAGGATGTAGTAGTCCTCATTATAATATAATCAGGAAAATACACTCTAAAATTAATTATAAATATGCTTAATTCAAAAAAATAACTACTTCATCAACCTATTTTCCCAAATTTTCTACCACTCTATACTATATCAGCCACATACTTCACTATGTTGGTAAAAAATAAAAAATATTACTAAGTCAACCAAGCAACAAATTATATTAGTTACCATGTCACCATTAAAGCTATGTTAGCCCACTATTATGTAATCATCTAGGTCACAAAACTAAGTCAACCCACAACTACATAGTCGACCACATCATTGTACTCTATCAACCACTTCATATGAATTCATCCATTTTTATAAACTATTTTAGCCACTTTCATACATTAATGCATTGACCAATATGTATGAAATTAGCCACTTATAATTTTCAAAATAGCTTGGCCTTATTATATGCAGTTGGCCACTTATGATCAAACTACATAGACCATCTACTACATAGTTATCCACTCATTTTCCTTTTTACATTCTGAACTAAGTTGACCTAGCCAACTTTGTTCAATTACTTTGGTGACTTTTCACCTATTTATCATTAATGCCTTAGGCATTTATGACTAATTTTGGGACCTATCCTGTAATCATAAAAAATATTGGGGAAAATTCCATTATACAAATTTGCCCCACCACCTAATTTTTCAATTTTACTATGTTGTCCAATAAAAACTTGAAAGAATTCAAAAATTAAAGCATCACTTCCCTAAGCCCAAATAGTTATTGCCGCTTGCATCCTCCAGCTCACACTCATCGTCTCTAGGCCATAGTCTCTCTCTTTACTCTCCTATGTCTCTCAAAACTCCATTTTTATCACAATATCAAAATTACAAATGAATAGTTTAAAAATCCTATTTATATTTTAATTTTTAAATTAATTAACTATCAAATATTTTCTGACAAATTTTGATTTTGCTCATAAATATATTTTTACTATCTCTTTTTCTCAACCAAAAGATATTCTGTAATCATGATATTGTAGATAGTTTTCTAATATAACACATATTTTTGCAAAAAAATTGAATTTTCTCTTATTTTGCATGTCCACCTAATGTCCCATACATTGGATGCTTCTTCATTTCACTCACATGGCTTCTCTTCTATAGCATCAAGGTAAGTAAAGGTATGCATTTTTAAAATCTTTCCTTTCAATTACTCTTATGTTTCATACTGTAATTTTTATTAGCTCAACATTGTGGGTTGTTATTTTCTTTTCCTGAAGCACAATTCCATGTTACAACTGTGTGACATGTGATGAGAGCTTCAAGTGGGCATATGTATACACATAATATTTTTAAAATTTATTAGTTATTGATATTTTCTCTCTTACATGAACCTATCAAATCTCAATCTCTTTGAGTGCATGCCTTAAAGGGTGTACTAGGAAATGGGTTGGCATACCTTTGGTGATTCTCATTATTATTGGCCCCTATACCACCACTTAAAACTAATACAAGATACTAATATCCATTTTCATAGGCATTGAAACCCTACTTATACATTTCCCTAAGTAATTCACTACCAAAAATATCACCTAACTAAGTAAAAACCCCTTTTACCATGTTTCTTACTAAATTGATTAGTTAACCCCATTCTAGGTGTAATGAAGATTATAAAACTATGTGGACTTAAGCCAACATAGTTCATGACCTAATGGCTCTATATTCCCACCTAACAAGGTTAACTAGGCTGCATTGGCTAAAATATTGAGAGGGTTTAGGGTCAATCCATGACTATATATACCCCCATTTATTTCATTTATAACAAAGGACCAATCAATTTCACATCATTACTACTTACAAAGGTGCTTATACAATCAATAAGAGGTTTCATTGCTTAGGTTTTTATCTTAGAGAAGTAACACTTTTCTTTTGGAGGTCTTGGATACATATGAAAATTTGTTTAGCCGAGAGATTATGTGTCCTTGTGATCTTTACAATCCCAAAACAACCTCTTGAAAAGTACCATTGGCTAAGGGAGAGATTGAGGCATGATAGGTTCACTTTAACAAGGTAAGTATATTCTTAGCCCTTTATATTTTGATAAGTAGATGTTATAGAGCTAATATATATTAGATTGTATCTCTCCTTACTTAATTCATTTCTATGTTATAGAGAGATTTATATTTGCATGTTTATTATCTTCCCTATTTGTGCCACAAGATTTGGTGAGCACTATATTAACTTGCATATGCACTTACTAGATTATCTTGCATAGTTAATTAGTAGATTAGCTTGCTTAATATTATTACAATCATAAGACCTAACTATGGTTATTACAAGATGACATTTGACTAGAGGCCTTGAAAACCTCTCCTTTTCTATAGTGTGATAAGAGATCCCTTAGTGTAGGTTTATCAGATCCATTATTGGTCATGACCCTAATTTAAATGTATTCCTAAGTATACCTTTTAGTTCATTACCTTATCCGAGATTGAATATTATTGAGTAAAATAAATTATAGAATTGTCTAGTTTTTATTGCATACACAAAGTAGGAGTCTTTTAGCCTAGATCTAATTTATATAGTTTGATTCTTAGAAATCTAAAACATCTTACAAAGCACTATTGGCCAAGGAAGAGATTGAGATTCAATAGGTTTTCCCAAGGAAAATATTTTTAACTCTTGTTATTTCATTTGATATATAGATATTGTATATGTAATATGTGTTGAATGTATAACTCATTACTTAGATTACCTCTATGTTTAATCTTAGTATAGATATAGGTTTTTCTTTTCTTTCCATCTTCCACTTTAGGTGATCTATGCCCCCATTGTCTACCATGATCCCTTAATTTATTTTATTTGTTTAACCATCCCCCTTTGTGCCATAAGATTTGGTGAGCACTAAATTAGTTTTATTTTATATACTTAGGCCTAGTTAAGGTTATTTCATAGTATCATTTTCCTAGAGGATTTTTAACCCTCTCCTTTGATGTTGTGTGGTAATATATCGCTTGGTTAGATTTAACAGATCTAATTTGGTCATTCCCCTAATATAAATAGTATTTCAATAGATTTTATTTAATTACCTTATTTGATATTGGATTTACTAATTCAGATAATCTATAAGTATTTCTTAATTTGTTCCATACATCTACCAACCAATGCCAAAGAACCTATGGTAAGTGAGGGAAAATTCTAATGTGAATATGTCACTATATCTTAGGATTTGGATAAAGATAGAGTACTCAATGACAAAACTAAAAATAGTCATGTCATATATCTATTGTTTACTTGCATAAAAAAAATTCATGGTTTAATTATTTATAGACATTAAATCTATAGGATATAGATGAAATTGAATGTAAATCATTAAACGAGATATGCTTATGTTGCTATAGGTTGAAGTGGATTATGTAAAATATAAAATTTGGTACTAGACACTTGAAAATGTTAGTTTTGATCTATACTTACCTTACATGACTTGTGCATACACATATGGCACTTAAACACCATTATCTCCTATCCACTTGCCTTCTAAGGACCCAAGCTTCTTGATTTTCTATCAGTCATGTATAATGTTATGTAGTCTATCTAGAAATTTATTATCATCATACTCAAAATTATTCCCTGATCATCAGATCATATTTATTGATTTCTAGATGAGTTTTTAAGAACCTAAATGCCTTCAAAATTCCAAAGGCTTCCAAATTTGATGGCCTTGTCCCTATGCCATCAACTTCTATTTTTGAAAATAATATATCTTTATGGGTTAGCTCGTATGTTTTACATGTCTATGGAATAATAAGTTACCAAAATATTTCCATATAAATAAAAAATAGGTCTAAGATTATTTCCAAATCTACCATATATCAAAGAGACATAATTACACATTTTGACATTGAGGACTATCTTGAACTTCCAAAACTTAGAAATAATTCATGAGTAGGCCCTAGCCAATTATAAAGCACCATCCAAATCAATGTTTCCATTGTTAAATGTCAAAATTTATGATGATCCCTATAAATTTCCTATTATTATATCTATCTATTGTACTCATCCTACTTTATTGCCATGTTTTTGAACACTTTTTCATATAATTTCATACTTTCATAAACCATATAGCATTATGTTTTCAAACTCTTTCAAATAGTTGAAATTATGTATTGGAATTAGATATATGATGGTTGTCTATTGATTTAGGATGATTTTTCCATAAATGTGTTTTGAATATGTTTTAGAGAAATAGGTATATAACACAGAGCATCCTGCAATAAAGGAATCTCATTACATAAACCATCCTGCAACCACTGCATGACCAAAATTGTGGATGAACAAATTTTTATTCTCTTCCAACCAACTTGTAGAAATGACTCTAACCTATATGGAGCTCAATAAGGAAGCAGTTGACAAAAAAAATAGCCTTGTTTATCCTGCATTAAAGTCACAAGATTCACATAAAAGATGTCTTTGGTGAAAGAAATTAATTTAAGTTATCCCAATTTAAATGTATCTTAGAATAAAATTTATATATTATTTTGCATGAAAAAATATCCTCTATGGTATATAAATATGTAGCAGTATAGTTGATATATATATATATGTGTGTGTGTGTGTGTGTGTGTGTGTGTGTTGAATAAATATTGTTAGAAGTATAATGTGTTAAGTAATTGTGATTGTAACTTCATGCAAAAATTAATTGTTGCACTTTTGATTAATACGAGTGAGCAATTTTGAGTTTAATTTAAAGTTGTAAGAGGAAGGATTGAATCTAAATTTAGGAGGAGGAAGGGCCCCCTTTGAAAGGCTACAACAATAATCCAACCTATTTGATTAAGCTGAACATGTTATTTGATTTTCTTAAGCATTGTTGTTTCATTTCTGAATTGTGTGATTTAAATTCTTATTTAAGATTTGTTTTAAAAATATTTCCATACATAATAATTTATTTTACTATAATTTTTTTTATGTTTCATTTTATGAATTTCATTTACTACACTTCAGCATCTTATATACAATTAGTATAATGTTAAATTAGAGATTGAGTGTGCACATATAGTGACATCATCCTATCAAGTCTATGTTCCTAGGTTGAAATTTAAATGAGTTAGAAGGTATAGATACATATTTACTCTCCTTATTTATTTTTATCAAGAAAAGCATATCTGATTATGAATCAACTACTAGTCATTTTTAGCACTGTTATTGAGAAAAGGTGCCACACACTTGTAATCTTCAATCTTGATAGTAATTATTTTTGGATGTGTATTGTTGTTTTTATAAATCTTGTTATTTTTGTAAATTAAAGATTACCCACTTTCATAGTTTAAATTTATTTTTTTTGCAAGTAGGATAGAGGAAATTTTAAAAACTGTATATTACTAACCCTATGCAGGGTGGGCAAAAAGTAAAAAAAAAAGTGGTTAATGTATGCAAAGTGAAGGGGACTATATAGGAAGATTTTTTCCTGAATCATTGAACATTATTGAAAGATAAAAAATATATCCTAAAATAACTAAGAAAAATGAAGGAATTTTTGAAGATTACTCACATTTGTTAATAGAAGAGGTAGAGAAAGAAGAATTTTTGGCTATAATGGTAGCACAAGCTGGAGATATTGAAGAGGTTCATACCCCTATGAGAGACCCATAGGAAACACCTCTGATAATCCCCACATTATCACCTCATACTCAAGAATATGAATTTCACTTCCCTTCATCACCTAAATTTCTTGTTGAGGCATTCAAAGCTATTCTTTCCCCTAGAAGAAACATCAAGCCAATAAAATCTTCCAATTTAGAAAGACTCTTTGCCAAGACACTAGTAGATTCTTATGAAAATTCAAAACCATCCCCATTGTATAAGAAACCATACATTCCTAAGAAAAAAGGTAAAGTCTCCATCTTTTACACACCAAGAAATCAAAGAATTGATAGGAATTTTAAGCATTGGGTAGAAACAACCTCCCATCTACCAACACAAAAAGTATTCATGGGGGATGACTAGGAAGAAAACACTACCAATGAGTCTATTACTTTTGAATTTCTTATCATTACTCTTGATGGAAATGCACTCATGAAAAATATCCCTTGCTCTACCCTCCCTATCTTTAGATGAAAAGCATATGAGGATCTAGATACATTTCTTTTTGATTTTGACATCTTATGTCATAGCTATGATTATAATCAAGATGCTCAAAAAATCAAACTATTTATAGAAACACTCAAAGATACAACACTTAGATGGTTCATGGGACTTGGAAAGGATGTCATTTAAACTTGGGAAGAAATGAAGGAGAATTTTCTAATGAAATACCAAGACTATTGTAGGGGCAAAAACTATAAGAGAGATGACATTTTTTGAGTGATACAGGCTGATGATGAGTCATTAGAGGAATATATGGAAATTTTTTTATTCAAATTGAAAAAATACAATAAAATTAAAATGGATAAGGAATCAATCAAGTTAATATTCTTGAAAGGAATTAGAGATGATTGTCTAGAGGCAGTAGATATAATGTTTGTTGGTGATGTTTCTACACTGCTATTTGATGAATTAACAATTCTATGTATGAACTACTCTAGATCAACCATGAACGAAAGTAGGGGTAGAACCCTTCCTACAACATCTACTATAGGACCGTCTAAAGGTGAAGTTAGAAACCTTCTCTAGGATATGAAGTAGGACATCATCAGTCACCTAGCTACTCAGCTTGATACATGACATACACAACAGAAGTAAGAAAAAGCTGAGAAAGCCTTAACCACCTATTACCCTAAATGTATAAATAAGAAGGTAGATTTCACATGCCACTCTATGAAATCTTAGGTAGTCAGTATCATCAAGGAAAATATTGAGATAATAGAGATGCATGCCATAGGAGAAGGAAGATGAGAAACAAATATTTTTCATGTCTCAATAGAAACTATAGCTACAAAGACTAGATATGCCATCAAACTCTATGTTTGCAAATTCTCAATTCTCAAATAATCCTCAATATGGTTCTTGGATGAATATACCAAATACAAATTAGTCTCAAACAAATTTATGGCTACTCTAGAAGCAGTTATGAATGTAACATAATGGACACCAACCTCAACAAGGATAATTTCAAAACCAACAATGGTTATATCTCTCTAATCCATGCCAACAATAATAAAGAGGAAATGAAGGCTTTCTACAGAAAATTCAATAACCAAAAACAATAGATCATAATTCTAAACACTCAACAGCCTATTTGAACCACTCAATTACCCACCCAAACCACCCTAATCTTGTTAATAAGTCAGTTTAATTGACACAACCCACTAAAATAATGCAATATCCAACATATACCTTATATATTAATCAAGTTAAACTTCACTTAGGTCATGTTATTTCATAACCCACCTCATGCATAATTATATAACACTATGAACTAGTTCTAATTCATATTAATCCATAGCCACCCATAGCCAATCCTGAGCCAAGTCTATCAAAAAATCAAAAAGAAACTGACAATCCTCCTTTTTCAAAGAGATTGAGCATATCACGTTCTAAAAAAGAGCTTGAATTTGATATCTTAAGACAACTCAAGAATGTGTGCATCAAAATCCCACTCTTTCAAGTAATAAATGATGTTCTTATCTATAATAAAACTATTTGAGAGCTATGTTTATAAAAACTAGGAAGAAAGAAGGATCCTAAAATAGTCTAGGTTATTGGCCAATTAACAAATATTATGTTAGGAAATACAGTTCTCATAAAATATTTTTATCTGGGAAGCCTTGTAGTTAATGTTATCATCCATAACCAACCCATATCTAATAATTTAATTGACTTGGGTACAGCCATTAACATGATGATCATGAAGACCATACAACAACTGAAGCTTACCACTCTCTGTCCAACACCAACTATCCTTTAGATGGTTGATAAATCAATTATTAAGCCTGAAGGAATTATTGAAGACCTTGTTATCACTGTTGTCTGTTAGAAATATCTAGTAGATTTTATTGTCTTATAACTAAAGAGCAATTTGGGGGGTTATCCTCTCATCCTTGGTCATCCATGGTTGGCTACCACCAATGATTTTATTGACTATAGGTTAGGGAAAATGCTAATTTTCAACAAAAATGACACCAAGAAATTGGTGGTGTATCCACCAGCTCAACCTTCCCCAGATGATGGACCAATCCTTTGGATTAATAAGCTTGAAGAAGATGTCTCTTTATAGAATCTCTACATAATTGACCAAAGCCCATCTTTTTAGGCCCAAGAAGAAGACACTGTCTTTACTGGTATCTTGTAAAACACCTATGGATAAGATCTTATAGCCACCAACTTGTTATAATGTACACCATGCCCTCTTTAAAATACTTTTCCTGATAATGATTTTATTGAAATTATAAGAGATATTTAGACAATCCATCAATTAATTCCCTATCAATATAGTTATGCTCCTTTTAATCATCAATGTAGAGAACATGCTTTCTTTAATAAAGTAATTAGACATCCTCCCAAATAAACCTCTCAACATCAACACTTCTCTAACTTCCAACAATAAAATTAGTTACTTACAATACTAAGAAATCATGTAATAGCATTTACCTAGGATTACCATGACATGAGAGGAATACCCCCAAATTTATGCATGCATCACATTTACATTCAAGAAGAATACAAACCTATTCACTAACCCCAATGATGAATGAATCCTACAATCAAAGACATTGTCAAAATTGAGTTGGAAAAACTCTTGGATGCAAGATTTGTTTATCTTATCTCCAATAGCCAGTGGGTCTCTCCCCTATTTATTATCCATAATAAAGGAGGTAAATGGTGTATTTATGTTGACTATCAAGAGTTTAATGTTGCTACCAAGAATGATCACTTTCCCCTTCTATTTATTGATCAAGTATTGAATACGTTAACAAGGAAGTACTTTTCTTTCCTAGAGAGCTATAGTTGTTATAATCAACTATGAATTTCTCCACAAAACCAATATTACTTGCCCTTGGGGAACCTATGCCATATTTCCATTTAGTCTTTGCAATACCCCAACTAATTTTCAAAAGGTTGTGTCGAGCATATTTTCTGATCTCTCCCATGATTGTGTTGAAATATACATGGATGATTTAAATGTCTATGGGTATACATTTGAAGAAATGCTGACCAACTTGGAGTTCTTCAATGTTGCCAAGACCATCAATTATCTTTGAGCAATGAAAAGTGTTACATGCTTATGACTAAAGATATTGTGTTAGGACATCACATATACCCTATTGGAATTCAAGTTAACCCAACAATGATAATTATTATCAAGGATCTACCCACACCAAAGAAGAAAAAATATGTTAAATTTTTTTAGGACATGCTTGTTATTATAGATGATTCATCAAAGATTTTAGTAAAATTTCCACCCCATTATTTGGATTACTTACTAAAGATATTGAATTTACATGGACTGATGATTGTCAAACTACCTTTCAATAACTCAAAAATATACTCATAACAAATCCTATTCTGAGAGGGCCTAACTAGAAGAAGCCTTTTCACATTCATACAGATGCATCTGACACCACTTTAAGAGCTATCCTTGGCCAAAAAGATGAATCTCTAAGCTATGCAATATATTTTATCAACAAGAATCTTCAAAGGGCTAAACTTAACTACACTATAATAGAGAATGAATTTTTGGTCATCATCTATGATATCAACAAATTTTGACACTAAATTATTGATTACCAAGTATTCATCAACATTGATCATGCAACAATAAAGTATTTAATGAATAAACTTGTTGTACCAGGTAGGATAATTCATTAGTTACTTTTGCCATAGGAATTTGATATCACCATTATGGATAGACTAGACAAGGATAATGTAGTAGCATATTTTCTATCTCAATTGTAAAATGATGAATATATTCCTATTGTTGATGATTCTTTTCTTGATGAACGTTTATTTGTTGTAACAATTTAATCTCCTTGGTTCATAGATATTGCTAACTATTTTACTATAGGATCACTACCACAACATTTCTCACCTAGGGATAAACAACACCTGATCTAAAAGAGAATAAATTATTCTTGGATTGTAGGAAATATATTTATCACTAAACCAGACTTAGTTATGAGAAGATGTATCTAAGAAGATGAATTTTATGACATTCTTAGATCCTGCCATGATGAGCCTTATGGGGATCATTTTACTGTCAAATGGATTGCCATGAAATTACTCATTATTGGATATTATTGGCATTATTTGTATAAATATGGCATGATGTACACCCACATATGTTATCAATGTTAGTGTATGGGAAATCCCACTCACTCTGATGAAATGCTATTATAGCCACAACTTGTTTTAGAATTCTTTGACAAATAGGGAATAGATTTTGTAGGTCTTATTAATCCTAAATACAACAATAAGGAATACATACTAGTATGCATTGATTATGTCACCAAATGGGTAGAGGTAAAATATTTAACCCATGCCTAAGATGAGAAGGTAGATGATATTCTCTATGAAAAAAATTTCACCTGCTATGGAGTACCAAGAGAAATAGTCACAGACCAAGGCCACAGTTTACATAAAACCTCATAGTTGCCTTGGTAAAAGAATATGAAATTAGACATAATAAAATTTACCCCCTACCATCCTCAGTCAAATGGTTATGTAGAAGTGACAAACTAAGAATTAGAAAATATCCTCACTAAGATAGTCAACCTACATAGAAAATATTGGTCAACTTGTCTTTTACAAGCAGTTTAAGATTATAGAATCACCTAGAAAAACCATAACTAATTTCACTCCATATGAACTAGTTTATGGTAAAAATCTTTCTCTACCCATTGAGTTTCAACATAAGACATTAAGAATAACACTTGATTTGGTCTTAGATATTTCTCAAGCTCAACAAGATATAGTCATGCAACTGATTGCACTTGATAAACTCAGAAATGAAACACTTCATCATATTAAAATAGTGTAAAGACAATGTGTAGGATGGCATGATAGAAACATTAAGACTAATAATTTTCATACAGGATATTGGGCACTCCTTTTTTACTCTAAATACAAAGATCATAAAGGAAAGTTATAGTCTAGATAGCTTGGGCCTTTTGATATCAAACAAGTTTTTGACAATAGAGCTATAAAACTCATGACCATTGACTTTGTTCAGTTCCAACTACTTGTTAATGGCCACAAGATCAAGCTATACAAGAAACCAATCTCTAAGCAAACTCTCACTCACCAACCTCTTAAAGAAAAACATCCATCTCTTCTTCATGAAGCAAATCAAATTGTTTCTACAATCAAAGGGTATTTCAATCAACCCTTCTCTAATATTTTCCAAGAGTAATAAATCTTCTTACAGCTAATAAAAATACATTCCCAATGGATTGGTTTAGGATAAATAAAATCATACCCTTAAATTCTTGTGATTTTAGTTGAGTTTGGACCAGAAAAAAATCAAAAAAATTAGTAATGAAAATCTTCGGGCATTGTTGACAGATGTTATATCAAAAAACCAGGCCACTAGCTAATCAATATTCATTAAAAAATGAAAAGAAAAAAGGCACTACTGTAATAAAAATATTTTTTCCCTTGTTTTATTACATATTCATTCCCTTGGAGCAGAAATATATATTTTTCTTTCTTTCCACAAGATGGAGAACTTGTCGTTGTAGGTGAAAAACTTGCTACTAAAAGATAAAAACTTGTTACTATAGGATAACATTAATGTCACATGAAGCATATATTGCTACAAGATGTATTCTTGCATTCCATTCTACATCAATAATTTACTTCCACTCAAATTCTAGTGTATACCATGATCACCACTTCATATCATCATTTGAAAATTTATGAAAGGTATTTCTATAGGTGATAAAGTAATTATTCTATATTTATTTTCTATCATATATTTTAATTATTTATAAAAGATGAAAAGACTAAATGCTATTAATGCACCACCATATCCTATCCTTATCACATCCACTTACCATCTCCTTCATTGATGTGACCATTGAAACAACTACTAATGCAACCCTTTACTCTTACCATGAGTGTTTTATGCATGTCAGCCTTGTCCCTCTAGGACAAGTGATAGATTAAGTTGGGGCAAAGATTTTTTATTAATTCAAAAGGATTATTTCACCTCCCAAATCCAAGTCATAAATCATTTTTTCATTACCCAAAACCTTTGATGCAAGCACCTAGACCTACAACTCACACAATATGGGTGGTGATTTGTTGAAACGTGAACCACTTTATATCACCCTCTCGACCAATAACTCAAAAATCTTGGCCTTGTTCTAGCATATAGGATGGGTGTAGTATTTTGAGAAAATACAAGCCCTAAATGAAGGAATTATAGAAGAATTTTTTGGTACATTGCATAATGTCTTGGCCACAGTAAAAGGGATGGAAGTAAAGTTGATAGAAACAATGATCATTGGATTAATGGGGCTACCAAGAATAAGGGAGGAATGGCAAGACAAATATGATGCCAAGGCTGAGAGATGAAAGTCTAGTAGAGTAAATGAATGCTTTGAAACTTCAAAGTAGGGCACCTCAAGGTTGTCTTTATTAGGAATATGGGTTAAGGTTTCTAAGTTTATATTTAGATATTTCATCTATGAAGGAAGGTATTTTATGTTGCATGGCCTACACTTCAAGTTCCTGAATCATTTACGGTATGGAATATAGATAAACATTCCCAAATTTTTGCTTCACATGATCACCAAAATGTTGAAATCTTTTCAAAAAGGTAATTATAAATATCTTTCCCACCATTGTCTCATCTAGTCACTTGTTCAAGACTATTTTCAAAGAACTAGACCCAACATTAGTTGGGAGCAATTTCTCCAAGTACTAGGAAATGAAGAGAGTGATAGAGAAAGAAATGAATTAGAAGAATTGGAGGTTAAATAAAAAAGATCAAAAAAATAAGAAGCCCTTCCTATAGAACCACAAGAACCTACAATGTAAAACATTCTTGTAGCCACACAAGAATCTACAAAAGAAGGTATTCCTATAGAAATACAATAACCTACAACAAGGATTGAAGAAGGGACTTTTAGGGATAGGGAATCCAAAAGGAAGAGGAAGAAACTCATTTTCTAGCTTGATTCAAACAAGTTTGAGGAGGAAATTCCACCTTCTTCTAAGAAGATCAAGGTAACCCCTAATTCTCACAGATCTCATAGATTAAGGAGAAAGATGAGAACTAATCTTTCTTCTATTATTAAAATAAATGAAGAATCTAGGGAAGAATGGACTACTAGTAGTAATGAATCTTTAAAGACTGAAATAAATAGGGAAAAATGTTCTCTAGTATTCCATCAAGAAGAAGCAGAATAATTTGAGCATAGTTTTGAAGAATTCCATGAGGAGTCAATGCAGGAAGAAGAAGAGTAAGTTGAACACAATCTTGAGGAAATGCATGAGAAAGAAGAATAAGTTGAACATAGTTTTGAAAAATTGTATGAGGAACCAATACAAGAAAAAGTAGAATAAGAGTTGCATGAAGAACCCATGCAAGGAGAAATTGAACAATTGGATCAACCTACTACAGTACAAGTGGAATTTTTCACTCTTGAGCAAGCCTTACATGGAATTTTTCAATCTAGTAAAGGTCTAGATGCACTTACTATAGTAGCTTGTCAGTTGTAGCCCTTAATTGAAGATCATCATGCAACCAAAATTCCACAACCTTCTGTAGAAGTCAATCAGCAAGAGGAACATAAAACTATAATGAAAACTAGAAAATTCAGCAATGAAAACCTTGGGGTGTAACTGATGGATGTTGTCTCAAAAAATTAGGTTACTGACTGATCAACATTCATTAAAAAAAATGAAAAGAGAAAAGTCACTACTACAATAAAAATGTTTTTTTTCCTTGTTTTCTTGTAGATTCATTCCCTTGGAGCATAAATATATATTTTTCTTTCTTTCTGTAGGATGGAGAACTTGTCACTACAGGTGAAAAACTTGCTACTACAAGATAAAAAATTATTGCTATAGGATAACACTTGATGCTACAAGAAGCATATCTTGTTATAGGATGTATTCCCAAATTGCATTATACATCAAGTATTTGCTCCCACTCAAATGTTAATGTATGCCACAAATGCCACTTCACATCATGATTTGCACATTTATGAAAGGTATTTTTATAGGTGATATGGTAATTATTATATATTTATTTCCTATCATAAATTTTAATTATTTCTAAAATATGATAAGACTTAATTATTTTAATATGTTGCTATATCCTATCCTTATCACACCTACTTACTATCTCCTTCATTGATGTGACCATTGACATAACTGCTACAATTAATTCTTACTCTTACCACAAGTGTTTTGTGCACATCAAACTCATCCCTTGAGGACAAGTGATAGATTAAGTTGGAGGGATATTTTCCATTATTTCAAAAGGATTATTTCACCTCCTAAAGCAAAGTCACAAATCATTACACCATTACCCAAAACCCTTGATGCAAGCACCTACACCTATAACTCACATAATATGGGTAGCAATTTATTGAAACATGAACCATTGGATATCACCCCCTTAAACAACAACACAAAAATCTTGGCCTTGTTCTAGTCTATAGGATGGGTGAAGTATTTTAAGAAAATACAGGCCCTAGAAGAAGGAATTGTGTAGGAATTTGCTGGTACATTACATAATAGCTTGGCCATGGTAAAAGGGATGGAAGTAAAACTAAAAAAAATAATGATCAGTAGAGTAACGGGGCTACCAAGAATAGGGGAGCAATGGCAAGACAAATATGATGCCAACACTAAGAGATGAAAGTTTAACAGAGTAAATGAATGCCTAAAAACCTCAAAGGAGGGCATTTCAAGATTGTCTCTACCAAGAAGATGGGCTAAGCCTATTAAGTTTATCTTTAGATATTTCATCTACAAAGGAAGGTATTCTATGTTGCATGGCCTACACTTCAAGTTCCTAAATTATTTGTGGCATGAAATGAAGATAAACATTCCCAACATTTTACTTCACATGATCACCAAAATGTCAAAGGATTTTCAAAAAGGTAATTCTAAATCTCTCTCCCACCATTGTCTCATCCAATTACTTATTTAAGACTATTTGAAAATAACTAGACCCAACATAAGTTGGGATAAATTTCTCCAGTTACTAAGAAACGAAGAGAGTGATGGAGAAGGAAATGAATTAGAAGAAGAATTGGAGGTTGAAGAACAAAGATTAAAAAAATAATAAGCCCTCCCTATAGAACCATAAGAATTTGTAGCAGAAAACCTTCCTACAGCCACACAAGAACCTATAGAAGAAGGTATTCCTATAGTAACATAAGAACCTACAAAAAGGATTGAAGAAGGGACTTCCAAAGGTAGGGAATTTATAAGGAAGAGGAAGAAACTCATTCTCTGGCCTGATTTAGATGAGTCTAAGGAGGAATTTCCACCTTCTTCTAAAAAGATCAAGGTAACCCCTAATCCTTATAGATCTCATAGATTGAGGAGAAAGATAAGAAATAAACCTTCTTCTATTATTAAAATAAATGAAGAATCTAGGGAAGGACAAACTGCTAGTAGAAATGAATCTTTAGAGACTAAAATAGATAGGAAAAAATGTTCTCCAATATTCCAACATGAAGAAGTAGAAAAATTTGAGCATAGTTTTGAAGAATTCCATGAGGAGCCAATGTGGGAAAAATCAGAGAAAGTTGAACACAATATTGAAGAAATGCATGAGGAAGAAGAATAAGTTGAACACAATTTTAAAGAATTGTATGAGGAACCAATATAGGAAGAAGTAGAACAAGATTTGCATGAGGAACTCATGCAAGAAGAAGTTGAATAATTAGACCAAACTGCTACAGTACAAGTGGAATTTTTCACTCTTGAGCAAGCCTTGAAATAAATTGAGAAACTAAGGAAATAACTACAATATCAATCTAGTGGAGGTCTAGATGCACTTGTTGCAGCATCTTGTCAGCTATAACCCTTGATTGAAGATCATCTTATAACCAACATTCCAAAACCTTATATAGAGGTTAATCAATAAGAGGAACATAAATCTGCCCCTGAGGTCAGTTATCACTCTTGTTTTGTAATATACTCTAAAGTATTGAATTAGATGGATAATCAATTTGAATCTATGAAGGAACTAAGGAAAGAAAATAGGAAATTGAAAGAGGAAAATAAGTTGAAGGAAGAGAGCATCACCAAACTAAAATAAAAAGTTGAGGACATGGTTGGTATAACCCAATAACTCCTTGATTTCAGGCCTCCTTTAAAATTTTATTTACTTTATCTTGAAGAATAATAGCAAAAGTTTAGATTTATAGGAATTTATTGTGATATGCCTAATAAATTTATTCATCCCCTTTCCTTATTTTCTATATATAAAGTAATTTCACATGAATAACAATCATAATTGTGTGAGTTCTACCTTCACAATTATGTTGTTCTATATGATACAGAATGGAATCCCAATCTATGTATTGGATATGTCTAATTACAAGGATTTTCATCATATTTGTTAAATGAATAGAAAAGAGGAAGAGAAATAGCAGAATACAAGACAAAGGAAAATTAAAGCCAGTTACTTATTAGGGATGAATCAATGGCACTTGATGTTGTATCAGTTAAATAGGATAATATAATGTTAAATAAAGAAGTTAGAACTTGGTTTGGATAGAAATGTGATGAGTTTCAAGATATTTATTTGGGATTGAGAACTTCTGTTGGTCCTTCATCTAAAGAGTCATGTATCAAATGTTGGAATGAGATCACTACTACACAGAAGAAAAGGGAGACATTTTCCCCTTTTAATTTAAATGTAGAATTTAACAGGACCATAAAATACATTCTTCTTATAGGTGACATGGGATCACAATTACTAAACCTAAATTTCCAACCACCCCTATTTTGGTATCCTATTCTAGATTGACAAGACAAAATTTTGGTAGATGAAGCTTGAGAAGCTAAAAGTTGGCAAATATTTGAGTAGAGGCAGGGTTTTTATGCTCACCTTACCAAGGGCACTATAGAACCCATGGATTTTAGAGTTATTTGTGCACTAGGAATAAACAAGTATGGTGCTCAAGGTCAAGCAAGATCTTAATTTGGGGGGTGTGATGAGCCCCATAAATGTCTTGTTATTATGTCTATCTATCATACTCATCCTGCTTGATTGTCATGTTTTTGACCACTTCTCTATATAATTTCTTACTTTCATAAACCATATAGCATTATGTTTTCAAACTCTTTTAAATAGTTGAAATTGTGTATTGGAATTAGATATATGATGGTTGTCTATTGATTTAGGATGATTTTTCCATAAATGTGTTTTGAAGATGTTTTGGAGAAATAGGTATATAGCACAGAGCATCCTACAAATAAGGAATCTCATTACATAGACCATCCTATAGCCACTATGTGACCAAAAATGTGGATGAGCAGATTTTGATTCTCTTTTAACCGACTCACATAAATGACTCTAACCTCTATAGATCTCAATAAGGAAGCGGTTGAAGAACAAAATAGCCTTATTTTTCCTACAACAAAGTCACAAGATTTATATGAAAGACATATTTAGTGGAAGTAACTAATTTTAGTTCTTCCAATTCAAATGTATCTTAGAATAGAATGTCTATATTATTTTTCATAAAATAATCTCCTCTGTAGTATATAAATATGTAGCAGTAGAGTTGAGATATATATAGAAAATAATATATGTTAAATAGAGATTGTCATAAGTATATTGTGTTAAGCAATTATGATTATAACTTCATGCAACAATTCATTATTGCACTTTTGATTAATATGAGTGAGAAATTATGAGTTCAATTTAGTGTTGTAAGAGGAAGGATTGATAAATTTATAAGGAGGAAGGGCCCCCTTTGGAAGGCTGTAGCAACAATATAACTTATTTGATTAAGCTAAGCATGTTATTTGATTTCCTTAAGCATTGTATGTTTTATTTATGAATTGTGTGATTTGCATTCTTATTTAAGATTTTTTTTATGAAGCTTCCCATGCATAAGCATTTATTTTACTATATTTATATTTCATTTCAAGCATTTCATTTACTACACTTTAGCATCTTAGATACAATTAGTAGAATGCCAAATTAGAGATTGAGTGTGCACATATCGCGACATCATCCTATCAAGTCTACATCCTTGGGTTGACATTTAAATGAGGTAGAAGGTATAGATCCATGGTTACTCTCTTTGTTCATTTTGATCAAGATAAGTATATCTAATTGTGAATCAGTTGCTAGTCAAGTTAGATTATAGGTTCCATTCATAAAAGGATAACTATTACATATATATACTTAACTAGGAGAAATACATGTGGTTTGATTGCCCTTCTTGGTGTATTGAATACATAAGTAGTGTTCAACCATTTATTAGGGAGTCATTGAGATCAACTCAACCCACCTTTATTCCTCATTTTTATAGGTTAACCTAGTGTTTTAAGTAGAACTAGGGATTTAAAATGAATTATATAATATTATATATTTTTAGAACACAAAGATAATCTACTATCATAAAATAAAATAATTTATAAGCAAGCATAATGATCTATGCTAAACTAGTTAGGCATAACCTAATAGGATGTCTTTGTCTAATATTGGAATCCAAAGAATAACATACTAAAGTATATATAAATAGGTATATGTTTATTTATTTGGGAAAATCTTATTTCATTTCTAGTAAACCCTGTCACTTACACACAGTCTCAATCCCACATAGACCCAAAACAAGCTAAGTATCTAAATCCTCATAGTTTTTTAATAATTAGTAAATTGAAATTATTTAACCACACTTCACTTTATAATTTAGATTTTTGTGTTATTTTAATATATATTATATAATTTTAATAGCTCAAAATAAGGTGAAAAATATTGGTGAACCTATTTATCTAGTGAGCATGTCAAATATGAGGTTTATCTTAGGGTTTCATCCTTCTTTCCAAGGTCTATTTTTTTTTCATAAATTACACATGCATATAATGGATATACATACTTTCTATTTTCTAACATAAGTTATGACTACACTTACTATATATTATTTCCCGTTAATATGTAGAATATGTAACAACTATGTAATTCCATGGTTCAAATCTTTATGTAATAATTCTAAAGTTGAAATTAATAATGATTTTTTTAGCCTTCCTTAATTCATATTATATAAACATCCAATCCAAATTCATTTTTATTACTACTATGCATTATAGGGCATGCATGACTCTTTTTTTTTCTCATCCCCTTAGACCTAAATATTATGCCAGTTGTTGAATTCATCCAAATTGAAAATGTTTCAAAACCTATGGGTTAACATATTTGTCTTATTAAACCCTACTATGAGATATTTTCAAAATATGTGGTAAAAATACAATTCTCAGCCTTCTCATTCTTCATCTAACAAATAAAAATACAACACCTACTAAAGCTAAATAAATCAACTTCACAACCAATGTATTCTAACGTATTCATCCTTATTTTCATATCAAGCATAGGAGAAATCATATTACAAGTCTAAATCATATTTCAATAATTTTCAAGTTACAAGCTAGATCATTGCATGCATCATCATATAGAATATTTCACCTTAGTGGACACAATTTAACACACATAGGGGATAAATACATAATTATAATTCCCTCCTTCAAGTATTAACTATGTGGGTAGTGGCCATTGACAGAGGGGTCTTTGGGGTCATCTCGACACCTTGAGCCCACTAACCCAATTTTAGTAAATTCATTCCAATAGTGAAGAAGGGTGAAGAGTTAGGGGTTGATAAATCAAAAAAGAGTGAAAACTTATATTCCAAATCTGATTTCATCATAAGAAAGGTGATAAAAAAACTATAACAATGAAGTTGGTCACATCAAGATCCAGTCATTATTTTGTACTTTACACATGTATTACATTCAAACACTAGTATTGATGGTTGTGTCTAGATCTGATGGTAGTATCTATGGCCACACAAGTAAAATTTATAAAACCTAATGACTAATCCAAAATATTGATCCTACATACTTTACACCTATTTCTAGTCTAGATCTACCTGTACACAATAAAATTAATCTAAGTATAATTTCTACTTGGTATTACAATTAATTGAATATTTTTAAAATCAAGTAATTTATATATTTAATATATCTTAGTATTTTAATTTAGAATATTCATTTATCTAATTTTTCAATTAATTGGATTGATATAGATTATTTATTACCCTTGTGCTTTAAATTTTTATATAATCTTAACCCTATAACCCCAACATAAAAATTTAGGGTTAAACATTTCATGAACTTGATCCTTAAGTTTTCATATACAACCATTATTTTCTCTAGGGTTGTGCAACTTCATAGGGTTTCATACTTTATTTTTGATCTATCTCATTCTATATTTTACCAAAGATAAAATGAAAGGTTTTTTTTAAAATCAAGCATAACCTATGATCAATAGAGGTTTATATTTATAAATCCATATATATTGAGCAAAAATAATTTCAAATCTTACTAAGTGAACAAAAGAAGGCATGTTTGACCTATTTCATTGAGAAACATACTCTTTCAGGTTGTAATAGTCATCATCCCTCTCTCATCACTTATTTACAACCTATTTTCGGTTCCACAGTCCATAGTATTAACAACCAAAAGGGTAAGTCATCACATCATAGTCAACATGTTCCTCCCCCTATCAAAATAAATGTGGATATAAATAGGTATAATCTTCCTTTGTTTAATCATGAATATTTTCACAAGGTTCAAAAGGATATAATATTAACTTTGAAAATATCAACTCAGGGAAATATTCCTCCATGAAAAACACTACAAGTACCCAATGTTCCTACATTTCTAAATAAGGAACTCATAGTGAATGATAAGAACTCAAAACCATATTTTGATCATAAAACATTTCATAATATGCATCAAGATATCACAAATTCCTTGCAACCTCCAAACAATGTATAATTTCCAAAGGATCTAAAATATTAAATCAATGCATACTTACCAAATATTCCAAAACTCTTACATGATATACGACTATAAAAGTTTTCAAATAAGGTACAATTACCTAGTATGCTAAAAAATTTACATGACAAACCTTTACCAAAGGTTCCTAAATTTCTAAAAGATACACCATCTCCAAAAATTCTAAAACTTTCAAGGGAAGATAAATTACAAGAAATTTCAAGTGTTCCAATTGATTCAAAGCTCAAACAAAATGATCATAATGATGAGACATTTATTGTTCCTATGTTTCAAAAAAATTATGAATTGCACCCAATGATTACATCTCTACAAACTTTAACAATTCCTACTACTTATCTCATGTCTATGATAAGTACTATAGGAAAGCTCCAAAGATAAGTTTCAATTCTCATAATAAAAATGTCATTTTACAATACTAATACTAGTGATAATATTATCCAAAACCGACCTATTGTAAAATATGTATTTTAATATCCTTATCCATAAGAGTTTATGATGCCAATAGTGAATTTATTTTTTGGATATGAATATCCTTCACAACATATGCTTCAATATGTAAATTCTTTTTAAAATTGGGCTAAGGATTCATATGAGCTTTATGGATGAATATTTTAATTGGTTCTATAGTTTACCAAATGGATCCTTAGATACATTCAAACATTTATAATATTCTTTCTCAGACTTTAATACACACAATGTGCCAAAATTTACATTAGAATATTTAAAAAACATAAAACATGATGATGAATCTCTTCAAGATATGTTATTCAATTTTAAAATGCATCGTATACCTTAGAATATTTACCTTCATATTTGGAACAACAACTCCTATTTAGTATAGGTCTCATTCCTCCAATAAAATAAAGGGAATTACATAAACATTATACCTTATTTACCCAACTATACAGGGATGTGCATAGATATGCATACTTCCTAATCAAATATAACAAAGAACTAAATCTATATCCTAACAAGTATAAATGTTTTGTTCATGGTACATACAATGGGAATGAATTACCAAATGAATTAAATGAAAAAACATGTTACATATTTTCACAAAAATTACTCAACATGGGACCAATACGAAATGGAGATACTCTAAAAACACTTCAAAATTCACCAAAAAAGAAACATACTCTCCAAAGGATTTAAAAATTACATTATTTATGGCTGGAGATTTGTTTCACCATAACCATATTGATTATACATATAAAGAAACATTTTGTAATGAAAGATTTTTTCAACAACTTGGTTATACCATCAAGGACTTACATCATAAAGGAAGTTAAAAAAACTCATTGGGATACATAATAGTACCGATTGCTTATGGACCATGTGTTTTAAAAATGAAGGTATGGGTCAGACCCCATAAAAATCAATATAAATTTACATTAGATTCATTTTGGATATACCAAATGGAATCTAAAACTGATCAAAACTAATAAGGTATTCCATTCTCTTATAAGGGAATATTGGTTCATGTACCACATGATGGTGACAATAATTCTACTAAATAATCAAGGAGATAAGAGGAACATGATATGAATTTTTTTCACTCAAAACACTCCAATCATAAATAACTTGATCCATTTGATGCACATTAAACAAAATATTCCAACATATTTCAAAATACAAAAAAATAAATATTTAAAAAATACAAAAACATTCAAATAATGAAAATAAAAAATATTAAACATTCCCAAGTTTATTATCTCCTTATAATCTATGTTGTTTGATTTATGTTAGTATATTACATATCATTTCATTCATATATACACATATATTTCATGCACATTTGAGTGTGATACATGCATACCCAAACACATGACCTATACACTTCTACATGTTGGACCTTTCCTCTACCCGAGCCATATAGTACATTAGGGGAATTTTCTTATTTGATAATGATTTATATAGGTTAAAAATCATTTATGATCATTTATACATTATCATCTTTGATATTACATACTAATGCTTACACATGTGTATATACATGCTCATATTTTTCATAGTGTACTTGATATGCTATGTTACATAACATTTTTGATAACACATATATGCAGGGACTAATATGATGTGATTATGTTGATTGCTTCTACTTCATCTATTTTTTACTTCCTTGAGTGTATTCCATTTCTTGTTATTATCTTACTTATGGAACATTTGAATATGTTCATGCTTTTTGGACCCTATGCCATTGCTTCCATTATATGTTGATTATAAATTTGAATATCTCATTCTATATAGATTGGAAATTTAAATATGTCACCCCTATTGATTGTGGGGCATGTGAATATGCCCCTTGTATGAGGCCTTTGTGGACCATTATTTTGAATTACATTGAGTGTTGTTACGTGATTTATTTATTGTTTACCTAACTTATACTATTACTCTATATAGATTTCCATGATATGTATTATGCATCTCAAGAATTGATGTGATGACATATTATGAGCCTCACACACACACAATTTGACATGTTATCCCTATATGTTACATGATTCACCTAGATTATATAACTACCTTATCATTTTAAGGTAGGTACCTTACATATTATTATTCCTCCACCTAAAAATGGGGGGAGGCATATTAATAGGGGCATGTCATAGAAACATCACCTTCACATTTATCATAGTTCTAGATTTTAGTGGGAGCATGTCATAAAGACATGACATCCCCACTTATACATTTTATTAGTTTTTAGATCTCAGTGGATTCGTGTCATAAAGACATGACCTCCACACTTGTATAATTATACACCTTCTCAATATCTCCAAGTTTGAGTGGGGGCATGTCATAAGTACATGACCTCCATATTTTCATAATCTCTAGTTTAGTTTCATGATTCAAATATACATAGGTTACAATACTATACATTGCACTAATTTTACATAGATTTTAAACATTTTTTTTTATATTTATGATACAAATACTCTATATTAGACATACTATAGGTGCATATGTCATGCTATTACAAAACTTACCAATTATACTATTTACCAAAACACATTGATTACATCAGGATGTATAGTTATCAAATGTTTTTTTACTACAGTAGTTGGTTCATTTTATATGTTGAAGTATTAAATCATTCAACCTCACAAAATTTATAAGTTGGAGTGAATAAATCATCCAATCTCACAATATTTATAGGATGAGTTGATTAAATCACTCACCCTCACTAGATTTTATATATTCACACATGAGTTATGTGATTGAGATATAATGATCTCAATAGAGATGTCATAGCTCATCCCTTGCACCAAATTAAGTGAATAATACCTTCCAATATCCCTCTTAAAATATCCAAGGTTTAGGTATAAACCTTTTCTAGGCCCAATGCTTCACAAGGAAGCATCTTTACCAAGTCAAAGCATCAAGAGGCAACATGGTTGAATCAACACACATGTACTCCTTCTTTGCTCTCTTTATTTTCAATCATTTCATTTATTTCAGATTTTATATTATATACACTAATGTATATGGTAACATGCTCATATTACAAGCCATACACTAGCAAATCACTAAAAATGGGCTTAATCAAAAGAAAGGTGTGTTATACACATCCATGTACACATTTATTTCATTTAAACTAGTAATTACACCCTTACACATTACTATATTAAAGGGGGAGTAAATATAGATAATATAATTATTTTTTATAGCATCTTAGTCTTATATATTTTAAAAATATCAAT
Source organism: Torreya grandis (assembly GCA_037957365.1). NCBI lineage: Eukaryota > Viridiplantae > Streptophyta > Pinopsida > Cupressales > Taxaceae > Torreya > Torreya grandis. Next base: position 1,576,358 of record JARHVA010000951.1, read on the forward strand.
CGGGTCTCTACCCTTTAGTTTTAAACCCCTTACCATCGAAAGGCTCACATTCACCATCTCACTATGCCTAAATTATTATCTGTTAGTTTGATCCATATCATTCTAATGACATAAGTCTCCTATATTTCATATAAATATTAAAACCTAATAGAAATCCTTCACTATTAGTTTCAAATCCATATTTGTTTTCTAACCTTGTGGACACTACCAACTATAGAGGGATATTATCACTGACGATAGTGTCCATATCCTTATCTAGTGTCTAGTTACCAAAATTGTCTAAATTAAAAATGTTTCAAAACCTATGGGTCAGCCTATTTATCTTAATTAACCCTACTATGAAATATTTTAAAAAAGTGTGGCATAAATACAAGTCTAAGCCTTCTCATTCCTCATATAGAAAATACCAATAAGACATCTACTAAAACTAAATCAATCAACTACACAACCAACCTATTATGCCTTATTCATGCCTATTTTCATATCAAGCATAAGAGTAGTCATATTACAGGTCTGAGGCATTCAAAAATCAAACCATGAGCAATATTTTTCAAATTATAAGCTAGATCACTGCATGCATCATCATATAATATACAACACCTTTATGAACACATTTTCCCACACATAGGGGAGAACTACATATGTATGAGGCTTTCCTTATAGTATTAGATACGTAGGCAACACCCATTGATAGAGGGGTCTTTGGGATTAGCTTGACACTATGAACCCACTAACCCATTTTTAGAAAATTCATTTCGAGGGTGAAGAAGAGTGAACAATTAGGGTTTGAACAATCAACAAAGAGTGACATCCTATATTGTAGATCTGAGTTTATCATAAAAAGTAAAAAATAGCTAGAAGATCTAAGTTGGTTGTATATAGATCTAATCATTATTCCTTACTAAACCCCTGCATTAAAACCATACATTAGCATTGATGGTAATGTCTAGATCTAACAGTATTGTCTATGACCATGTAATTAAAATTTCTAAAATCTATTAAATAATATAGAATGCTAATCCTATATAATTTACACTTATTTCTAGTCCAGATCTATCTATGCATAACAAAAACTAGCTAAGTATCATTTCTATTTGGTATTGTAATCAATTGATTATCTTTCAAATCAAGTACTTTATTTAGCATATATCATTATTTTAATTTAAAATATTCATTTATCTAAGTTTGAAATGAATTGGCCTATTATATATTAGTTTATCATCCTTGTCCTTGAACATTTTCTATATTATTAAACCTATAACCCCAATCTAAAAATTTAGGGTTAAATAGGTAATTCACAATCAGATTCTATGCATTATTCCATAGTACCTCTATCACATATTATCTAAATGGGTAAAATACATACACATGAGGTTACATAATTAAGTGAATGAAATAATAAGTATCCAATTAAAAATATATAAATCAAATAATATCCAATAAAATAATAACACATTTATGTTGAGCAAACTAAATAAATAATATAAGATCTTCCCTTATTGATCAATTCAAAAGATACAAATAATATATTCATAGATAATGATGAAAATGAAATACAAGGGAATGTAAATGATTATTTGAGAAAAAATAATTTTACACCTATGGATCTCAATGAGTATTTATCCCATAATATGTTTACACCTATTGATCTAGGAGAGTATCAAGGAAATTAATATCGAAAGAGTATTGATAAATCTAAGATTAATACTACAAGAACAATCTAAAGGGGAAAAGGATGGGTGATAAATCAAGGTAATCAACAGAATGAAAATAATTTTTACAATGTTATCTCACATCATGAGTCTCATAAACTAAGTTCACCATTAATACAAACCTTTGTAAAATAAAATATAACTGAAGCGTAAGATTTTTTTTAAATTTCACACTATATTAAGGGGTTAGAGTATAATTTAATAAAATTTTCTAGATACAAAGCCTTCCTTAAAATTGTAAGTAGTGATCATTCAAGATAAACCAAACATCATATTACAAATGTCACTTGTTAAAAAAATGATTCCATTACCTACTACTAGAAATATAATTATAAGTCCTTTATCACATTAGGAAGATAAATGATATTATGATTGTCATAAAATGATTGGACATGGAAAATATAAATTTTTAACATTGAACACCAAATTCAAAAATATAATAATGAAGTGATCATTAAGGTAATACAACAAGAACAACCAATAATAAGTTATAACAAAAATTGACCCAAAAATAAAGCACACATGAATTATAAGTGTCCACAACAATAAATATCGACTATTAAAATATACATTGATGGTGTTTATTGGTGAAAAATTTAGTTTGATGAGGAATAATACCAAAGAACATACAATATGTAATTCTTAAAATAGTTGATACATGGCATTGGTAAGTTAAAACACACTATACTTATTAAAGGATCGGTGTGACATATTACACTACAAATTTATTTTGGGATAAAGTTTGTTGATAGGTTCATATTGGTACTACACCCTACCAACCAATTGATGGATAAAACTAGATAATAATTTCTACAAAAAATGTAGGATACAATGGATAAACCAAATTGGTACATAGATTTATTATATGAAGGAAATAAATTTAAGAGTCAAAATTATGGTAACATTGATAATGAGAAGGGAAATGCTTCAAGGATAATTGAAAATACAACACATGAGCAATCATACACAATAGAAGAACATTCAATATGTATGCACAATATCTTAAAAAGTGCAAAAGAAAAGGAAAACCTAATTGACAAAAAAACATATTATGACATTTATGTTGATGACTTATAGGAATTTACTCCAAATTTAAAATAAAAAATAAAAAATATAAATATTAAAATAAATAAATCATGACCTAAACATGACATGTTTTCTAGTTTACATTATTCATTTATGTTATTTATCACATGTTTGATATATTACATATATTTTTCCATATACACATGCATTTCATGGTATATATGAGTGAGATGTAATAAATATAGGTTTTACATTATATATGGGAATATAGATGCATGGCATTCCTACACTTTGGGACCATGCTAATGTTGGGGGCATATCATGCCATAGGCTAAATTATTATATGTTATATTTTTATATGGCATTTTCATTTATCATGCTGAGATAAATTAATTTATTACATATTCCTTGATATTGATTATATTATTTACAATGTTATATTTCATGGATATTATATTTTTCTATGATGTGACTTTGACATAGATTTATGGTGTAGACTAGTTTGATTTGTTTCATGCTTCCTTGTTGATTCTTCATTTCCTATAGGATAATTATTAATTATGTATTTTTTGGATATTGCCTTAATATGTAATTATGTATTGATTTAGTGTATTAGTGCATGTTTATTTATTTATCCCTCACCTTAACTTTTTACTTTGTTTGATCAAGTTTTTCTATTTCATGCCTATTTATTTGGCCCCTTGCCTTCTTTTATGAATTTTTCCTGATTTAGTTTTTCATTCTATGAATTTTTCCTTGTGTGAAATTTGATTGTCCATTGAGTTTGGCTCTTACCTTGTGTAAAATTTAATTTTCCATTGAGTATGGCTTTTTCCTTGTGTGATATTGAGTGTAATTGCAAATGCTTTATTGTTTGCATCATGGCCATGTCATTGTATGTTTATGATTTGATACATTAGGATTGTTTATTGATTTCGTGATATTGTGAACATATCATGTATCTTATTTGTGTGTAGTTCCATGATCCATATTATGTATTTATTTGTGTGTATTTCCATAATCTATATCATGCTTCTTTCTACATATGTCACTATTCACTTCTTCAATCCATGATGATTACTATTGTGTACCTAATTTATATATCTATCTTGACATGAAAATTGTATACCTTACATTACATGTTTAATATATAATTTGATAATATATCCATATTATAATGATATATTCTCCACATATTATCACATGCTTCTAAAAGATTAAATCTTTTATATAATATGATGTAATTAAATAATTTATTTTGAGATGAGTAATAAATAAGTTACATTCCTCATCTCAAAAGGTGGGAATAGTAATGGAATTTTATAGAGTTTCATGTACCCATTTACATATATTTAATATTTTAGATTAAATTACATAATTTCATAAGGTTCAAATTAGTTTAAACTATCATTTTGGTTCAAGTTATGGCATAAATATCAACATATTGAGATTTGTTTTGGGGAATATAAATGCATATTCAGACATTTTACAAGTTACATATTTAAAGATTTTACAAGTTATCAAATTGATTATATTTCATTGATATATCATGTCATTATTTATCACATGTTGGAACTAGTTAGATTATATCATAGGGCATGAACATTGTTCATGCATGCACTATTACAAATTTATATTTTTGAGTTTAGAATAGATGTGACATTGAAGGTACCAAAGGTACATTTTGAATCTATAAGTTTATCTATAGTGGTTTATTCCCCCTACATGAACCTAATATAAGTTACCCATTTTAGATTAAGGTTTAAGATTAGTTGAAGGAGCAGTGTGGTTGAGGTTTTACATTGCTCAATTGCCTAGTATTACTCCATATTTATGAAGGTTGGGGAATTTATTTTCCCAACCAATGGTTTAAACAATGGTTATTCCTTAGGACATGATCATTTCATTAAATTGTCTATTTATGAATGATCACTCCCATTCTCAAATTCTTTAGAAGGAAGGATAATATCCAACACTTTAAAGGGAAACATTGTTCACCCACATACAAGTGTATTCATTCCTTGCTCTTCAAATTTTAAAAAAATCATTTTTTAAATTGATTTAAAATTGAAATTCATATATGGACATTGATTGCTACATGTTCATTATAGGTTTTCATGGAAAATTTTACACACTTGGAGCTTTATCCTAAAGACAAAGTGTGTTTACACTAAGTTACATTTATTTATATGTTTACTCTAGAATTTTTGTACATTTCATACTATAAAAAATGGGTACATTTGTAAACACTAAAATATGGTATCAGACACTCAAAAATGTAAGTCTCAACTTATTTTTATAGTATATGACTTGTGTATACACATATCGATCTTTCACACTATCATCTCTTATATGTTTGCCTTTTATGTGCCCACATTACTAATTTATTGTAAATCACATACACAATTTCGATAGTTTATGCCTAACTTACTTATCATCATACTCGAATCATCTCCTAATCATCAAATCATAGTTCCTGCTTTTCATATGAGTCTATTCGAACCTTGATTCCTTCAAAATTTCAAGGAGAATATCAAAGATGAATATGAAATTAAAATGAGAGAGTTAAGTACTAAATTGGTGATATATAAATCCTTAACAATCATGATACATACTAAACAAGTATTCTAGTGTTGTAAATTATTGGCATTAAGGACCTAGGACACTCAACTAGTGAACATAGAGCTTGGGTTAATAAATGAAGTAAAAATATAATCTAATGAAGGTTATATGTAGTAAAATTAAAATTTACCTAACTTCTCACAACATATTTTCTATTCCTCAAGACCCCTTAAAAAAATTTAGTCTATTGTGAAGATTGGGTACTTACATGAGAAATTAGGTGATACTAAATGATAAAATGATATCTCTTAACCTAGTCTACTATCCTACCACATTAAAATGTACCTCAAATATATTATGAGGATAAATATTTAGTTTGAGATTCAATTAGGATAGGAGATATGCTAATATATTACATATTTTAATGTGATCTAACTTTTAGGATTGTAATTTCCTTTTGATCATTTTATTTTATTTTATGATATGGATTTTAAATTTTTATGTAATTTTATGTTCCTCCCCATATGGATTCAAAATACCAAACATGATGTAAATAAGTGACAAACATAAGAGATCTTACACTTGGTTTCTAGAGAAGAGTACCAAAGATCATTGTATCCAAAAGTTCCTAGACTTGCTCACAAGTAAGTGTGTAATCTCAAAATTGACCTATGCATGATTCTAATGAAAGGATAAAGGGAAATATGAATATCATATAAGATTATTAATGTAATGAGTGGTACAATGATGGGTATACTTGTCACTAATCACAAATATGTAATGTAGTGTAATGGAAAATGACATATGATATATTAAATATATCCATGTCACTCACAGACTATACTATATTATTAAAGAGTTATAAAAAGTACATATGAAAATAATAATCATATCAAAAAAGAGGGAAAATAAGGAAAAGAAAGTGAAACATGGTAAATATGACTAGGAGGTGTTATTTAAATTATAAAATTTAACAACAAAGATAGTAAGAATCATGAAATAAATCACATTACAAACAAGATGTCATAGATGTAAAATATATGCAAAAACAAAATGCTAAAAATGAAATAAAAACATGATATAAATGAGATATAAACCATAGGCATCACCAATTCTCATAATAAAATGTAAGTATTGAATCCAAGCATATGATAAAGTGAAGAATAATATGATATGTTACACAAATATGTGTTCATAAATGCTAATAGATATCTTGGCATACATCATAAATAGCATATGGTAAATCCTATTATAACTGGCCTCCCATTCTAATCATCACCTCATATATCTTGGTAGAGACTCAGGTAAATAATTTTTAGTGCACTATCTCTATAGAGAAAGTAGGAGACTAATAATAAAAAGGAGGTGGATGTGGTACCTCTAATGAGGTCTAATTAATACAAGGAATCTACACTAAAATATGGATGAAATCCTATGAGATGTGAGAATGTATGGGTCTAGGAAAAGGATAAGCCTTTGTCTGAGAATTATCATGATGATTCTACTAGGAAGGTGAAGGTATAGGTCATGGAATATCACAAAAATCCTATTGGAGTACTCTAAATCTATCTATATGAAGTATATTACACTGATGCCAAAGGAAAAATACTTATCTATGTTTAGTAATATATTATAGAGATATATTAGGATGTGGTAAGCTCTTATCATTATAAGTTTGTGTTGTTTCAATAAAAATTACGTCAATGTACAAAATTATCAATAGTGTGTCTAAGTATCATATCATGGAAATAACAAGTACGTTTGGGAGTAACTGAGTGATGAGGTATACTATATATGGTAGGAACAAATTTTAAAGTTTACTACTATGATAGTAATATTTAGTATGATCAAAAATATTTGGCCCAATGACCAGTTACCTTATGAAACTCATAATATGGCTCATATTCCCATCATCTAGGTGGAGAGTCATGTTTTGGCATGGGAAAAACCTCATCAAGTAAATAATCATGATCCATGCATCTATGAGTATGCTCCTTATTATTCTCTATATCTATAAGAGATAATCTCAATGCATGTTAAATTAATATAGTCAGCATCTCTAGGGGAAGGTTTCTCAAAGTATCATAAAGTATACAAAGTGTTAAGGCCATATTATGGCATGATCTAGGAGAATTCCCCTAAGATTATCAAAGGCGACTAGAGTAAAATGAGTAGAAGCTAGTAGCTACTCCATCTCATACCTATGGACATCAACTAAAGAATAAATAATGTCAGGTGTGGTAGAAGGAGAAAGGACTACATATACTAAGTGAATACTATATACATGTAAATTAAACTCATAAGAATGTTTTAAATAATATATGTAATAAATAATTTTTGCATCCTTGGCTTGAGTGTATCCAGCTAATAATGGGTCATTTATATAATAACCATATTCATAATTCAATGTATGAAGATCAATAATGCAAGCATTAATGATTATATCAATTGAATAAGAATGAGAGTTTGATTATTTAGGTTTGACTATTAAGGCAAGAATGTCATTTGTTGGCTTTTGAAGAGACATAAGTCATAAAGAAGGAGGTAATTGATCAAGTATATATGAATAGAGATCTAAAAAAATTATTTTTATACTGATATCATTAGGTTCATCATCATTATAATCTAAGAGTTTAGGAAATATTTTGCCCACAAGTTAGGGATACCCATTGTAACCACAATTATAATTGGTGGGATAGTTAAAAAAATAATGTTCAAAAAAGGGGATGCTAGGTAAAGGTTTAAGTGTAGGTATTTTGAAAACACCATGATCTTTAAATTCTTTAAAATTATAAGGATCAGTGTCTCCTTGAATCATATATATAACACCATTATGGGTAAATTTGACACATTAGCATGTTGAAGAGGTAATAGATCTCATGTGATGTGTCAAAGGTTAACTAAGTAAAATATTTAATGATAGAGGGAAATATAAAAATAATGACCTTAAATCTAATCATGATGGGATGGACTATGATTGGAAGACAAATACAACCAAGGGGAGACATTTATATATCATAGCCTTGGCACATACTTTGGGTAGATATAAGATTACATTTTAAGTATCCAAGAGTCTTAATGAAGTCAAGGGAAGTAACACAAGGGATAGATAATTACTTTATAATGGAATGTTTGAATTGAATATAAACTATTTGGACATTAATGAATAAATGAAGATCATCCATATGAAGTAATGTTTCATCTAGAATCATTGAAGTAATGGGAAATTTGAGTGTAAGATAAGTATATATAGTTTAATTAACATGTATAGACATTTCCTCACATTATTGAAAAATACCATCCTCATACCTAGATAAGGTAGCTTATTTCCCCATGTATGGAGGTCAAGGGATGCTCATTTAAAATAAAATTTGCATTAAACTATTATGATGATGAGGGGAAGTCCTCATGAGTTCTAAAAAATGAATTTGAGATGGGACATGGGAAAGATCAATTATAGGATCCCATTCATCATATCCAATTAGAACCATATCAAATAAAGGTGCATAATGTTGAATGAAATATATAGGATGAGTGAAAGAGAAATTAAATTTATAATGATTGGAAACATGTTATTTGGACTTAACTAGCATAGGCTAGCTAGGTAGATCAAACTACATTGATGTGGTTAATGTTGTTTGTGGCATAGTTGAGTTAGGAATAAACTCTATTGAGTTAGTTGGTGTTATGAAAGGATATGAAATAATAGAATTATATTGATTCATGACATTCAAATCAATTAGGTTTGAATAGATAGAAGATAATAATATTAGATTAGTAGATGTCATATCAATGGAAGAGGGAGAATCAAATTATATCATTTTGTTTGATATAGTTTGGAATGATGGTAAGAGAGTGAAGAGTATTTCCATATGTTTAATAAAAATTAAGTGAGATGGATAATTATCTTGAAAAATGCAAAAAGTAGGAAAGTTATTATAATTATAATGTGTATAAAGATAAATATATGATATTGCATACCTCATGTTGTTTATGTTGATGACGTTTTCATCACTAGTTAGAGAATTAGCGTCAATTAAATGTTCCAAAACATTGGAGGTAATAGGTTGAGTAGTATTAGATTGATTATTGGGAAGTGGATATTTATATATAAAAATAATAGCTTCATGATTGAATTTGGAATCATGAACTTTAACTAATTTTCATATGCTTGTTGACGTTCACAAATCATAGTTTCATGATCAAAACTGGGACTAAGGAAATTTAAGAGAATATTTCCTTAATTATCTACAAGTTTCATGACAATGTCCCCAAATTTCATGATACCAACATAATGTGTATGGATCATACCAATGTTTGGTAGAGTGAGTATGGTCATGTTCTCTTGTTGAAGGTTTAGGAATACATTTTTGAATTTTTTCCATGGAAAGAGTTTTATGAATATCAAATTATTTACATATGGTGAAGGTGAGGGAGGTAGATGGGAGTAAATTTACATGAAAGGTAGGGAAGTATTTACCTCATTGGATCTACTAGGAAGAATAACATTAGTGGAATGTATAAAATAATAAGTGTTTATAACACTGTCACAAGTATCATGTTTGTTTTTAGATATCATAACCATGTAATTTATTTATATAAGATGGGAGGGATAAAATTATCTTATGATAAAATATTCACATTTAACTTGATCAAGGGCTTCTTCCAAATATTTTGGATAGAGAGTCCTAACATGATATTGGAGTTTGAGATGAAGGTCATTAGTGAAAAAATATGAGAGGTTATATTCCAAAATGTTGTGTTTAGCTTTGTTAGATAAGGCTTTCCATATTTTATTGAGAACTTGAGTAGTTTATGTTGGATTTATCCAATACCTCTCAACAAGATCAAATGCACACATGAACACTATGGAATATATGAGAGAGAAAGTGTAAAATACAACAATGCATAAAAAATCCTCATTAGCTTTGGATAATAAATACAAAGGGAGAGATGTACATATATATGTAGGAGAGAGAGTGAAACCCCACATTCCATTAAATGTGGTACTAATCTTTCCAAATTACCCAAATATCCTCTAAAAACTTAAGCAAGCATAATGAATCATGTAGACAAAACCCATAGAATAAAAGTCTGCACCAACACCCCCCTCTAAGCGTAGCTTAGGTGGGATGGAGAATTGGGTCCCAAGAAAGAAGCCTGATAAGGTACCAAATTAAAATATAATCTCTCATAAATTAGAGAAAAAGAGTAAACTTGTAGGAAAAACTCCCCCCCAAAAGAGAGACATAGAAGAAGTGAAGAGGCTAGAAGCCCCCTAGATGATGATGTTGAAGTGATCAACACTACTAGTACATATCAATGATCTCAATATCCTAAAAAATATTAAGGATGTATGCCTCCACAAATAAGAGAGAGAAGGTAAGCATATAATGTCACATGGTGAATGTTGTAGTAGGTCCCTCTACATCAAATGTTGTCTCTTCTTTTTGGAAGAAAGAAACCCCAAGCTATCAAACTGGTAAGAATCAAGATGCATATCTCTAAAAATGATCAAATGTATCCCTGATAGTGTTCTAATGTGCTAAAGTCTGATAAGGTATCATAAGCCTAACTGTAGAAGATGGCAATGAAGAAGCATATAATAAAGAGGAGAGAAAATTCAGAGAAGAAGATAGACGTGGAACATTCACTAAAATAATGTCCATGGGAAGAGCAGAGTAAGGCTCAACAACCATTGAAACTAAATAATGGTCTACAAATGAAGCACATCGCTCTATAATGTGAATATCCACAAGAACATATGAGTCATCGATACTCTCAGTGTGTATACTCTCTTTTAAATTAGTAAAGTCCTTTAAAATGCAAGTTTGTGAAGGATCTAGAAGTGAAACCATTTGCACAAGAATGGATGTAGAATATTCAATGACACAATTAAGGTCTAATAGAATCTCATCCTATAAAGGGGTATCAATAGAAAGAAGATCATTATCTATCATGGATATGTCATCATAAGAAATAAAAGCATGAGGAGAGAGTACAATAGTCATAGAAGAGATAATAGGAATTGAAGGAGGAGGTGTGACATAAAATGTTGTAGGATACTTGAAAATACTCTGAAGAGTGATCCAAATAGTGGAGCGACACTCTATGTACTCCAAATGGTGGTGTAAATCCCATGAAACATGAAATAATAAGTGACCATAAACATAGTCATAAGAGTTGGCCCAATCATCATATCAACATGGGTCAATAGGATCAGGAATATGTCCATATAAGAATGGAATAAGGTTCTAATTCATGAGTGAATGTTCCATGTACAAATGACATGAAGCATAATTTGTCTTCCCAAGAAGGACCACTAACATAAAATAAACCTTATTCCTCAACAAATATCTCTCAAGTGGAGTCAACATGACCACAACTGAGAGTAATAGTGCATGATCTAGATATGGACTTCAAACTATGCTGAAAATGAGTTCATTCAAATGAGAGTAATCTATGCACAAGTGAGAATTCACACTTAAATGGATGTCAGGCTATACTAATAATGCATATAAGAATACAAGAGAAATATATGAAAGTAGTCACTAAATGGGCACAAGTAATAGTTATGAAAATTTAATGTGCATACAAGAGATAATGTAGGGCCCATAACAACTTCCTTGAGATAATCAATAATGACCCCTTGTGTTTGCAATTATAATCATGCTCAATGTGAGAACATCAAACTTAACCGACAATATGTCCAGATAGGTACAAGCAAACAATAAAAGTGACAATGCATGTCTTAGTAAATGGATGTTAGACTTTGTTGATAAGACACCAGGGAAGTGCACAACTACATGATACAAACTACAAATACCCCTTAATACATGCTCAAATATGCAGATGTTGGGCACAAACAAAAATGCATCCAAGTGAGTAATTAGTGTTAGAGTGGGTAAACAATGGTGTACACTCTAGAGATGGAATTTGGACTAGGCTAAAAATGATTCCACAAAAATGAGAGCAATCATTACACAAAGATAACAATGTAAAAAGTAGTGGCCCATAACACAAGTAACCCCCCTGAATATGGGACTTTATAACTTCGATGTGTTTTACAAAATAAATTAGACTAATGTGTGGGAAGTTAAAAACATGAAATTTTAAAAAATACAATGCTCAATTTTGAGCTACTAATCAGAAGTTATAACATAATAGATTTCTCATAAATGAGGCCTATTTAATAAAACTTGCACTAGAAATTTAAAAAACCCAACCAAATAGAAGGTAAAGTAGCCTTCTAACTACTCCTTAGAATTGACACATAATGATGGACCTCCTCAAGACAATGCTAAGTCTTTAATCAAATTTTCCACTCACCCATATGTATTTTATGCATAAATAATGTTGTTTTGAAGGTAATTAACAACAACAAAAAACATTTTGACTAAAATAAAAAAAATTAGTCACAAGTTAGAGGTGAGTAGTATTGAACTAGAGACCTCTCTAAGAAAAATTCAAAGACTCAACCACTCCACCTAAGGACCCCTATGTGAATCTTGATGAAGAACTTAAGGGAAAAATAATAAAATCAAGCTATTTTAAAAACAATAAAACATGCATGATTTGGGAAAAATCTTAGATTAAGTGCAAATTTTCAAAGAGAAAGGAAAAAGTGCAACCATGAGTGAGGTTAGAGGTCTAAAAGAATAGATGTGCATTACCATTATGGTCAAATTAGAGGAAGAATCCAATGAAAGAGACATCAAATATTCACCATATCCTATATTTTCAACTTTCAAGGAGACATCATTGGAGATCTACTCATGTCAAGCAAGAAATGTCATTTAAAGGAGGATGTAAGCACAAGTCTAGAAAGAGGTTTACCTACCATGGAGGAGAATAAACTTGGGATATATTTCATAGTTTAGGCATATGGATGATTAAAGACCTCCTTAAGATCCTTTTCATCCTAGTTCAGACCAATATAAGGATAATGGACTTTGGAAGTAGGAAATTTAGAATATGAATACACCCAAATCATTATCCTAAATGACTATTCATGGCCTGATTTTTGGATATATCTACCTCAATCACTTTTAATAACCCCTCACAACATCCTTTTCATCTTGAATTCCTCTATTTGCATCTACCAAATATCTACATAAGGCACCCCTCAAAACCACCACCATCTTACTATCTTTCAACTTGGTTCTTGCAGTCAAAACTACCCATAGCCTCCATTGCCCTGAATTTCCTTGCCTTTCAATAAAAAAAATTTCCATTGCTTCCATCCACCTGATCTAATCCCTTACAATGACTCACTCGGCACTAGTTTTGACTATTTTAATGGTTTAAACTTGCCTCTAACCCTCTCCTATTCCCTCACCTTTTGTTTTTATGGTAATGATCTACCTGGCTCAGCCTACTAGAATGTTATACTGACTGTCAACCTTCCATAGTCTCATCCAATTGGTAGTTTCATAAAGGAATGGGATTGCTATGCTAGAACATTAAAGTCTAATCGAAGCAAACTCCTTATTTGTAAAGTAAAGATCTTTTTGACATAATTACTTTTGGTTAAAAAAATTGACAATTGTAACTTGGTGGGTAAAGTTGTCATTAACTAGAAAACATGTTGATGGGAGGTGGGCTTTGTTGTTTCACACATGAGAGAATACTATGTTATTAGGTTATTTTTTCTTGGTGGTGAACATAGTGGGGAATTCATTTGTTGCACATGGTGGGACACGTGTATTTTTTATTATTTTTATATAAAAATAATATATTGTTAAGGGACATGAGTTATTTCTTGGTTTTAATCCTTGTATTTTCAGTTGTCAAAGATGAAGGGTGAGGCATGGGTTGGTATGAGGCCAATTACCCCTCATAATCAAAACCATTACATTCTTAGTTCCATGCCAATTTCAATGAGTGGTTACATAGCATACTTGGTGTTTGAACATGTTAAACATTTAAAAAAATTGTTCAAATTTAATTAAATAGGCCATTAATGACATAAAATTTATTTTTCTATAACTTTTGATTGGTAACTCAGAATTGAGTGCCACTTGTAGACACCTAAATCTAGCCACCGATAACCTCCAATCAGGGTTTTTACCAATTTCTACCCAAAATGCATAATTTGGCCTAAAAACACTAAAACGTGCTAAAATGATGTGAAAATGACATATTCAAGTGCTAATTTTGGATAGGGTATCCCTAAATGGGGCAATGCAATTTATGGGCTAGCTAATTTTGATCAGATCATTTTGAGTCAAAATGCTAATTTTGTACCTAGGTGTTTTGGATTGTTCTTTCCTGTCAAATATCTTGCACAAGATGCATGCCTTTGTTATTTTTTGTTGGTAACATCCTAAATGGGAATGCAATTCCAATTCATTTGACATTGACTTCCAATTCTATGTCAAAATTTAGACCAATAACAAGATATTCTGATCAATTTGAGTAATTTGTGCACAAAGTTATTAAACATGCTTAAGAGATAATTAACCCAATTCAAGGCATAATCAATAATTCCATGGAAACTTATTGAAAACTTTTTTTTGGAAATGAATATTGAATATCTACATCATCAGGTGACCTCATTTCTAGGGAAGACATCCCTAGGCCATAAATGCCACAAATATCAGGATTCATGCCCTCTATGCCTCATCAATGCCTTCCATGCCTCTTAATTTCCCCTTATTCCAATTTCATGATGAGGATAATTAAAAAATTAATTCTAAAAATTGAATTAATCCTCAACCACACATCTCAATCTCAAGATGGACAGTTCAGGTTGATTCTAGACATTCTCAAAAATTTATAAATAGAAAGGCCATAAATATCATTTCTAAGTCTTGATTATGCAAAGTTATAATGTATAATTTATTAAAAAGCTTAAAAAAATTAGTGTTACCATGGCAAATTTATTCCAATCCAAGCCAAGCTACAAGCCAAAGGTGCCAAGGAGAGATGGAGGTAGCCAAGCTTCCATTGCCAAGGACTTCATGAGCACAAAAATTGATCAAGCCACTACTACAAAAGCATTTAGAGCATCCAAGGAAGGTGAAGGAATTCTTGTGTTTTATTCCTTACTTTTTAGTTGTGTTTGTCATTTTTTTTGTTAACTAATATCTCCTTAGTTTCTAGGCCTAGAGATGTTATGCTAGTTAGTGTGTTTCTTTCATTTTGTTTTCATTTTGGAACTAACAACATACTAACTATCCTCTCTTGAATCAAATTTATAGATCACATAATGGCACACCCAATGGTACTAGATGCATCTCACACCTGAATAAGATCATTTTTCAACTTTAAAATATTCATTTGGACCCTTAAAACTCTTATAAATTGATTTTCTAACTTTATTTTGCCATTTTTATTTGCCACAGTTTTACACAGTAACTGACATCAATAGGTAAGACCAACATTAGTTGCATATCTTAATCAACGTCAGTTAGTAAAACTGACATCATTTGTATACTTATCGTCAATCACATTGGTATAGCTGATGTCAATTGGATAATCGACATCAGTTAGAAAATGTCATTGTTACCAATTATAAAAATCAACGTCGATCACTGTGTTTTTCTTAAAACATAGACCTAAAAGCTCTTTTTCTAAGGTTTATTATTACAAACCAAAAATATATTCAAATCTAAAGGATATGCTAACATTTTTTCTATAGGACCAAGCTTGACATTTGATAAAAACATGTTTAGATCACATAATGTCATGCTTGATGGGGTCAAATGAACACCACCTCACTTTCATTTGGGCTTAAAATTGAACACACTTTTCAATTATTATTTTAAATAGTTGTTTAGATTAAATATTTGTTTGGTAAAAAGAGGAATGTTGCGTGTACGCTCTTCCATTTGTCCCTTATAGGGAACCCTTGGAATCAAAAGCACCATTCCTATTACAAATAGCCTAGTCCAAGGCTTAGAAATAAAGTCATCTAAAACACTCCACAAAAACTTGTCAAAGTTTGGGTGACCTTGAAAATGACCCTAAATACTTTTTATTTCATGCTTTCTTTATTTTTATGCAAACATGGCTTGTGAGGGGGACTTCATCACCTCCCACAAGTTCTTTAGGGAAGCTTTGACCTAGGGTTTTATCTCCTAACATTGACTTCACTTTCCTCCTTTAGAGTTACACATGGGATGTAGTGGCACTTTAGACATCAAAATACACTGAGTGAATAGCAGGATGTAGTGGTTATAAAAAGGACTAGATCTTTTTGCAACAGGCTAAGTGATATGGACCCAAAATCCATGATTTTATTTTGCATTATTTGGTGTGAAAGTCATTATGCAATTGATTCCCATAGATCATTCATAAACTTGTTAGATCTTAGATAAATCCCCACTTACCACAAAAATATTGTTGGTGTAAGGTGCACTTCAAGGTCCATTTCATAGTACTATCATTTGAGAGAAGGTGGGGTGTAAAAACCCTCCTATATAATGTGAATTTACTTTTGGATGACACTTAAAATCCTCGTAAATGATGTATATTGATAGATTCCAACAATACCAAGCAACCTTGTCAGTTTAGGATCTAAGAT
The DNA here is from genome assembly GCA_037957365.1 of Torreya grandis. Classification (NCBI taxonomy): domain Eukaryota; kingdom Viridiplantae; phylum Streptophyta; class Pinopsida; order Cupressales; family Taxaceae; genus Torreya; species Torreya grandis. The sequence continues at coordinate 1,593,185 of JARHVA010000951.1, forward strand.
CGATTAGTTAGTTGGTCTTATCCTAGATTAAAGTCTTGTTTGGAGTCAAAACTTGGTATAAACAAATAATCCAAACCAAACATATAGTTCAATTTGCCTTGTTCAAAGTTCATCAAAAGCTTGAGAGTCATATCATCCACTTTGGCATAGTTATGCTAACGAATTGAGTCTAAACCTTTACCAAAGTTGCTTAAGTCCTTCACTTATAATCTAAATTTGGAATTACACCTTTACAAGTTTAGAGGGTTGATGTGTTAAGTGGGTTCATAATTTGCACTAAACTTGAGGGAACTTAGGTTTAATTTCTAATTTGGGTTGAAGGTTGTTTAAGACTCATAATCATTCTCATTAATTGATAGACTTAAGCCATTTTATGCTAAACATTTGCACTTTGAGTTTATGCACCACAACATTTTGAGTCAAGAAAAGTATTGTTATGTTTTCAAAATTTTAGGAAAATGTCTTTGCCTTAGATAGTTTTTGAAATAAAATTTTTTGTCACACCTTTTGGGTAGTATAGCATTGTTACGCTGCCCAAAACATTTCAAATATTGTTTCATAAACCCTCTTGCATAGGGTTCAAAATTTGTTCCTACATTTCATACCAATCCAACTGTACGTTTGTGATATTTTATCTAAAATAGTTATACTACTCACTTTTGTCTAGCTTGTTTGTCAAAAGAACAAAGTTTTATACCATTTTTGTGAGAAAATAAACTATCTCTAAAAGTGCCTTTTGCTTCATACCTTATACCTAGTTGATCAAGTTCATGTCCAAGAATCAAATATCTAGTGTTTGTTAGAAGTGTTTCAAATCCATTAGATTAAAACTTTCATCTATTTTAAAGTCTAGATTTTGACGTCGTTCGGCCAAGAGTCCTAGCGCATGCCTTGTTTGAGCCTATATTTTGATGTCGTATTTGTCCAAAAGACCCAAAAACTTTTAAATTCCTAGATTAGATTGATTTGAAACAATTTGACCTTAGAGTTTGGCATTTTTATTTTTGGTCTATTTATTGGCTTATCTTTGTGTGAACAATGAAACATTAGATACTTCACACTAGCTTGTTTCCTCACAAAACCTTGCATAAACCTTTTGACCCTTTTGATGAATCTAGACCAAGTTGGAACATCATCTATTTTAGACATTATCCTTTTTAGAGTTTATATAACTCTTTGACGTTTTATCACAAAAGCATTGACTATGGATCCCAACATGTACTCCTACACTCATAGTGGACTCATGTACAATCTAGAGATTAGTAATGTAGTTGTGTAAGAAGAGATAGTGCAAGACCCCTATGTAGATAATCTTTCTTATGAGATGAATTCTTATCCCTCTTATAATACTTAATTAGGGGCACAAAGCCAAGATCCATTGGCTAACTATCTAGTTAACACACCACCTTATTCAGAATAAGACCAAGAATAAACTGCACAATACCTACCTACAATATCTATAGTGGATGAGCCACTACTTTAGTAGTCATATTCTACTAATATGGCTTCCACCTATGATCCATTTTTATTTGAGAGACATTTTTTAGAGAACAAAGATGAGACTTTGGCTAGATCCATAGAGGTAGGGGCCATGTTTCCAACAGACTTTCCCCATGAAAATTTACCAAGTCTAGTAAGAGTGCCCCCCAATATCATTTATGATCAATAGGATTCTTCTAGAAATCCTATGGCTCTAGTCCAAATAACGTATCAAGACCCCAATATATATAATCAAGGCAAAACAATCATGGAAGATCACTTTAACTAAATGCAGATAGCATATCAAATCTACCTGAATCTAGCACATGATTTCAATCATATGAACATGGTAAGTAAGCCTATTATTTACCTAGTTCCTTCAACAAGAGTGTTGATAGAGTTAACTGGATAAGAGAATATAAATTCTGACCCATTCATATAAACCACTCTGATAGATAACTTGATGCATATGCCCATTTTTTAAGAAGTGTATTAAGCCTATACATAGAATAGTGAGCCAAACATAGTAGATAATATAAAATTAACATCAAGTCTTGATCAAAGTGGTACTAATGCATAAACAATTAGCCAACAACATGTGCTTATAGTTAATCTTATGAATAGGTCATCATACTATGGAATAGGAGTTTCTACACCCCAACCTCAATTGACTACTTCTTTAAGTGTACAACCTATGGGATCAATTAATCAAATAATAGTTAATGTCATTCCTCAATGATAGAATGTGATGAACCCTATTCCTCCTCAATAGGTAACAAGTAGTATTCCACAATAATAGGCACAATTTAGTGTATCAATGCAATAGAGGACAAATACATTGCCACCTTAATTAGGGGTAACTAATGTTCCACCTCGCTAGGTAATGATGAACATACCTATTTAGTGAAGACTAATATGCCAATCCAAAACCAAGAAATGACTAGTCAACAACATGAAAATATGGGTTAGTGATAAATGCCAAATTTGTAACCTGCTTTCACTTCCTCACAAGGATTCATGCAACAAAGAGGTCCCCATGTTTATCAGGTACCTACTAGACAACCATTAGTTCAAAATGTGCCACAAATCTAGAGATAGGGTCTTGGTCCATAAGTTTCCACTCAAAAACAAGGTATGATTAGTCAACAGCATGTCCTTTTTCAACCATAGTAAGCACAGTATAGTTATATCCCTTCATCCTAACCACAAAATCTTCTAAGTTAAACCTTTATCACCAACCTCAACTAGAATATCACACAACCAAGTGTGTAATTTCAAATACATCCTAATCTATGTATGTGTATTCCTAGTCCATTCCCCAACTAAACCAATGTACCCCAATAGGTATCTCCATCATACCCTGGTCAAAGTGTTCCACTTGTGATCTCCCAACCATCTATCCAAACCCACATTCTCCCTCAAACCAATATTCCTTCCAATTTCCTATCCCAAGAATTCTAATAGATGAAGGATGCAATTGTTGCTATTCAAGTGGGGAAACAAACTAAAAAGTTCAAATTGGATGATGTATGTTCCTATCCATTCAACATGGAGTATTTTTAAATAACATTTCCTCCATGATATGAACCATTAAAATTTGATAAATACAAAGAGAAAGGTGACCCTAAGGCTCATTTAACCAAATTCTTTATCATATGTCAACTAGTGGCATATAGCATCATATGCCTTTTGTTTTTGTTTCCAAGGATCTTGGCTAGATAAGCCTTGGAGTGGTTTTTAATGTTTCCAAAAAAATTAGTAATGAATTTTGATGATCTTTTTGATAAGTTTGTGTAGCACTTTTCTTATAATCTCAAGCATGAGATTTCATTAGTGGACTTAACGCAAGTAAATCAAAAATATGGTGAGAGTTTTCAAGTTATTTATAGTGATAGAGATCCCTTGGAATCCACTTCACCCATAGTTTACTAGATAAAAAATTAGCCACTATGTTTACCAAAAATTTGCATAGTGAGATAGCTTACCATCTATAACTACAATGTGCACATGTGTTTAAAGAGATCATTGAAAAAGGTTTGTTTATCAAGCACATGTTCATCAATAAAGGAGTCATCAAGCTTAGTTTAACTAATCAAAATCAAGGTACCAATAAGGGAAATGACCAACATTTCATTCAAGTGCAAACCTCACAACTGACATAGGCCAATAACCAAGAAAGACTGAAACAATTCAACCACAATAGGAATGTTATGGGAAATGGAGTAACCAAATCCCATTATGTCCAAATAATATAAACATCATTTACACCACCTTTCTAGCTGACTCCTACCCATCAACCTCTCTAACCAATACCACAAGTGCAACAACTAAGACCTACACAATAAATATAGCAACCATTACCATTACAAACCCCTCCTCCTACGAGAACCATGCCTACACATCATGTCTTTAGTGACCTAAGAGAAACTATTGAGTTTTTATTTTAAAAGCTTGCTACCACTAATCTGATTAGTTGGCCTATACCAAAGCATTATCCACAAGGCATTCCTTATCCTAATTAGTACTGTGAAAATAAATTCTATGACTATCATTGGGTCAATGGGCATAATCTATGAAGATGTGTCCAAATCAAGCATTTAATTGAAAATATGTTGGAAAATGGGGAGATAAAATTGGATAGTGGTGCTTCCAATTCCAATCAAACTCTTTGGATTTACCAAAATCCCTTTCCTTGACATAACAATCAGTAGTAGCAAAATAATTAGCAACAACAACAACAGCCAGTGCAGTAGTAAAATCAACAATATCAAAATCAAAATCCAAACTAGAAAAATCAACAACAAAACCCATAATAACATAATAATGGATAAAACCAAGGTCAGAATGATAACAACTAATAAACCTACCATACATTTTCACATGACTATAATAGGGTTGTGGGTCATATTACAGGGGGTAGCATTAATACCATCTCCATTAATCTTAGACCAAACACTAATTAGCCTAGACCATTGCTAAATAACAACATTTAGCCAAATTACATGGACAATCCTTCTTTAAACTAGGAATGCATACAGGTAAACCAAAAAACTAGGACTTCCCCTTTTAAACCTTATATCAATAACTCATCCTTACCACGTGACCACATGTGAGTGCACCAACAATCGAGACTTGTCTTACCTAGTCCCACACCATTCCCAATATTGGTTAGCAATAATGGTATAGTATTTAATCTTGATTATTGAATCACAACTCAAAGGTCAAAGATTACTATCCCAAGCCCACAACCATCCACCACTTTTCCTATCATCTAACCAACCATTCAGCCTCAGAATAAACCATTCACTACTGACCAAGATAAGAAGTTTCATATTATGGAACAATTTCAAAAGACACCAGCACAAATTTCTATTTTAGATTTGTTGTGAATGTCAATAATACACAAGAACATCTTGATTGATTTTTTGACCCAATACATAGTTGTTAGTGACATATTCCCTAATCAATTTCAAGCTTTAGTTGGGCACCTAGCTCTAGTCCAACAAGTCACATTAAACCAAAGAAATATGTTTACCTTGGCCCACTCTATAATAATCTATTATACATAGAAGTTTATATAAGATGATATAAAGTGAAACATGTCCTTATAGATAATGGATCCAACCTTAACATAGTTTCTCTAAAGCTCATCAAGCTTCTTGGGTACACAATGATAGATCCCCAGCCAGAAACAATAACCATCAAATCCTATGATAATCAGGAAAGAGAATCATAAGGCATCATTAGTTTTCTAGTTATCATTGGGCCTTTGACCCATGATACACTTTTCCATGTACTTGACCTTGAGTTATCATACAATATGCTTCTAGGCAGGCCTTGATTACATGAGATTCATGTAGTCCCCTGAATGTTGTACCAATATATCAAGTTTTTCCACTCAGGGATGGAAGTGAATATTCCAAGAGATTTACACCCATATGAACACTGCAAACATCTTGAGGCCAAATTTTAAAGCTATAATTATTAGTACAGTATGAATCCAAGTTCCAATCAAGATAAAGGAAAAGCTATACTTATTGATCCTTCACCAGATAATTGCATAGATCCTAATAACTTGGATTCCTTTTCCCACATGCCACCCTTGAAGCTTCTAATCATTTCACCATTTTAGAAAAAGGACTGGGAGAGTATGTGACCCATGATACATTTCATATTACCAATCTTCCTCAAAACTTGAAAACCTTTGGGTGACCTAAAGTCATCCCACATATGTATTGGCAATAAAATAACAAAGATAAGGGACCTGTCACATTTGTACCAGCATCTAGCCTAGGACTTGACCCTCTTGAAGGGGATGAAACATGGTTATATAATGAAAACCAATCTTATTGTTATAAAAATGAAAAGTATCCTATTCTCAATAAGATCATGAAGTGTCACAATTATGAAGGAAGAAGCCTCAAACTACATCAGCAAGGAACCCTCAAGCCAATTTCCATGACTAAGTATGAAAGACCCTATGGACTTGGATTTAAACCATCTATGGGTGACCCTACATATCTTATTCAAACTCCATCACCAACAACTAGTGATGATGATATCGATAGTGAAACAGAATCTAATCATAGCCTCACCTTTGATAATCTAGCTAAAACCAACCTATTTGATAATAGTGCCATTTGTACCCTTACCTTGGCCATTCATCATAACCTTTTGCCATTATATTATCCCCAACTAATAGATTGGGATCAACAAGAATCTAGTTTTTTGATTGATGAGTTCCAAAATGATGAGGCATTCTATGACTTTTTAGGCCTTAAAGACAACATTCAGTTAGGAAATCACAAATCAAGATTCTCAATCATATTGGATCTTGTAGCCTATTTTGGAGAGTGAGTGAACACCCTTAGCTAGAAATAATTAAGTAAAACATTGAGGTCCCAAAGTGAAAACCTCTTTGAGGCACTTTTTGACTAGGGAAAAAGTAAAGATAAAGGCCATTCTAGTGGTGAAAACTTGTTTTAGGTGCCACTAGATGGGGGTGTTTATTCTTCTTCGAATTTAGACCAAGAGACCACCAATGATGAACTTACCTATGGATCTGAGTTTAGCTTTAAATAACAATAAGTATTTGATCAAATTCTCCAAGAATTTTTGACTATTTTTATTAGATGGCTAGATCTCCCATTAGGGGACTCAGATTTATCATGCCTAGGAGGATTTGAAGTTTAAGTCCTAACAGTGGACCTTGACATAATTCAATATTTCAAGTTGTTGCCTATTATCCTAGAAGAGGGTTAAACCCTTCTAGTGGAAGATACAATAGAGGTAAATATCAAGACTCCATCAGACTTGAAATGGATAAAATTAGAATCATCCCTCATTGAGGAGGAATGTGATGTCTTTATAGCTATGTTGAAAGAATTTGTAGATATCTTTACATGGGCCTATTTTGACATGCTAGGTTTAGACCCTACCTTGGTTCTACACCACCTTGCAGTTAATCCTAATGCTAAATCGGTAAAACAAAAGCTATGTAAGATGCATCCTTGCATTATTGTAATGGTAAAGAAAGAGTTTGAAAAACTCTTAGAAGTAGGATGTATCTGATCCATTGACTACTCAAAATGGATCTCTAATGTGGTACATGTTAGTAAAAAGCCTAAAGGGATTAGAATTTGTATTGATTTTTGAGACATCAATAAAGCTTATCCTAAAGATGATTTTCTCTTGCCTAATATTGACAAGATCATCTAGTCCATGGTATTATGAAATTCTTTCACTCATGGATGGCTTTTCAGGATACAACCAAATCATAATAGCACCAGAAGACCAACATAAAACAATATTCACCACTCCATGGGGAACATTTTGTTATCAAATAATGTTATTTGGCCTTAAGAATGTTGGAGCTACATATCAAAGGGCCATGACTATCATATTCCATGATATTATGTATGATATTGTTGAAGAATATGTTGATGACACATTAGGAAAATCCAAAACTTGGGTTGACCATCCAATAGTGCTATGTAAGATATTTGAAAGATTATAGGAGTACAAAGTTAGACTCAATCAAAATAAATGTGTGTTTGGTGTAACTTCAGGAAAACTACTTGGCTTCATCATATCTCATATAGGTATTGAATTTGATTTGGCTAAAGTTCATGCTATAACTGAGATGCCACCACCAACCAATTTAAAGCAACTCCATAGTTTTTAGGGTAAGATCTAGTCAATTTGATGCTTCATCTCTTTGTTAACAAATAAGTGTCATTGATTTACACACCTTTTAAAGAAGGGAGTTGCATTTCACTAGGATGATCACTACCAAATAGATTTTCAATAACTCAAAGACTATCTTGTTAATTTAGGTGTTCTATTACCTCCTATGCCAAGAAGGCCATTCTTGTTATACCTATCAGCTACCGACCATGCTCTGGGGGCACTCTTGACTCAACATGATGAAATGGAAAAGATCATGTTGTATACTACCTAATTCATACCTTAGTTATATATGAACATAGCTATACACCTATTGAAAAAGCTTATCTAGCCATGGTTTTCATAGCTTAGAAACTATGCCATTCCATGTTGAATAATAAGACCATGGTCATTTCAAAAGTAGATCTGCTCAAGTATCTACTATCTAAAATAGCTTTGCAAGGTAGAATGGCTAAATAAATCATGTTTCTCAGTGAGTTTGACATAGAGTATGTCAATCATAGGGCAATTAAGGGATAAGTTCTTGTAGATCAACTTGTTGAAGCACCTCTCATAGACACATAACCACTCACATTTTAATTTCTTGATGAATCCATCATGACCATCATTAACACACCCCTTGAAGAGTAGCCCTGAAATCTATATTTTGATTATTTATTTACTTTGCATGGATCAAGGTCAAGCCTATTATTTATTACACCATAGGGAGATCTAATCTCTAAATCATTTAAAAGCATCTTTCTTTGTATAAAAAACATGGCCAAGTATGAAGCACTTGTTGTAGGAATTTGATAGGTAGTACATTAGAACATATCTCATCTCTAAGTTTATGGTGATTCTTAATTAATCATCAATTAGGTTATAGATCTTTTTTAGAACAAATATGATAAACTAATTCCATATAAAGCCATGGTCAACACTCTTAAGCAACAAATTGCCAATATTGAGTTTGAGCACATACCAAGGGTTAGTAACATAACTTATATTCCATGGCTACTATTGGCTCTCTGATTCAAAAAATAGATAAATCTAGAGAGTATCAGTTCCTCATCAAGAATTTATCTGCACCAATTCATAAACCTTCAACCATTTCCATGATTTGTGATATTATTGGTCCTAATTCTATCTACTACTCAGACCTTTACAACTACCTTCATGACCAAGTTTTTCCACCTAACCTATTTCAAAAATAAACCAAATCCTTTATTCATCATTCCACTCATTATACTTTACTAAGATCCACCCTTTATCATCATAGTTTTGATGGAACTCTACTTCATTGTTTAACTTTGGCAAAGTCTATGCTAGCATTAAGATAAGTTCATGAAGGAGTATGTGGATCTAATTATAGTGGGGCATTCCTATCTAAAAAGATTTTGCGTATTGGTTATTATTGGCCTACAATGGATGCAGATGCCACTACATATGTAAAAAAGTTGGTTAAATTTCAACAACATGCTAATCTAATTCATGCCCCCACAAAAACTCTAAAAATAATGTTGACACCATGGCTATTTGCTACATGGGGACTTGACCTCATTAAGAAGATTAATCCCACTTCATCTGATGGCCATAAACATATCCTTATCACCACTAAATATTTCACTAAGTGGGTTGAAGCTATAACCCTTACTTACATGACTGGAAAGCAAATTTCTAGATTCATTTTTAACCATCTCATTTGCTATTATGGTATCCCTTCTGACATTAAATCTGATAATAGAGGATAATTTAAGAATAAATATGTAGACCAGCTATGTACTAATTTTAACATCATAAAAAAAAATCTATAGCATATTACCCTCAAAGTAATGGCCAAGCTGAGGCATCCAACAAAACCATTATCAATATTCTCAAAAAGATTGTCAATGATACTAGTCATGATTAACACCTTCAGATATTCCCTACCCTTTGGGTATACCATATCAATCATCGTGCCCTCATAGGAGCCACTCCATACTCAATTTTTTATGGTACTGAAGCCATCCTTCCCATTGATTTCAAATTTTCTTCACTATGCATATATTTCAATCATGTCCTAGATGATCATGACTATTGAGTAGCTCACCTATAAGAGCTAGACTTAATGAGAAACGAATAGCTACACTCAATAATATTCAAGAATATCAAATTTGACTCAGACATGTTAAGTATAGAACATTTAAACTTGGTGATCTTGTTCTTAAAGAAAATTAAAAGAATACCATGGCTAAGAAGAAGCATAAAGGGAAATTCAAACCAAACTGGATAGGGCCTTTCATCATCACTGTAGATTATGGATCAGGAGAATACAAGCTTACCACACTAGACAAAGATGAACTTCCTAAGCCAATGAATATTATTCATCTTAAATGGTACTATGCTTGAGCACTAAGGTATATTGTCTGTATGGACCATTTTAGTTATACCATTTTATCGCTATTATTTTTTATCACTAATACCATCCTTACCTATCCTCTTCACCGTATCCATTTTCTAGTTCCATTCTATCAACCCAGTGTGTTCTAAAGCCTAGCTCATTTGACCTTAGTTTTTACCATTCATTATGCACTTTCAGTATTAAGGTATCTGATCAGTTCATTAGTTGGTTCAAGTACTTCAAATAGAGATCATATTTTGGAAATAGTGTGATAGAAGTTTTGGCAGTTGCATCCTTCATTTGTTATTCCTTTTTTACCACCAGTCTTGTTATTAATTATGACTACCTTTGGAAAAAATTGTAATATTGATCTATACCATTGTGTCCTATTTATAATCACCAATGGGAAAACTAGGGGAAATACTAAGCCTTGACATACCAACTTACCACTTCTTATATCATACTATGCCTTTTTATCAATTGTGCTTGTTTTGTTTAAATTGACTACTACATTAGTCAAATTCCTCCACTATAAGGATGTAACTACAATGAATTGAGGTCTTACTCTAGGACTATGTAGGCAATTCTCAACACTTATTAAGGTTATCTTAGTCACCCTAAACTATGCTCTCACCATTTTATGAGAAACCTAAGCCACACTCTTGCCATTTTATGATCAACTTAAGCTATGCTCTCACCATGTTTTGAGCAACCTAAGCCATGATCTAACCATTTTATGAGTAAATTAAGCAATGATCTCACCATTTTGAGATATTAAACCATTTAGTGTCTCATCATTCTCAATTGAGATGAGGTACTCCAAAACAATTCCAAAAACATTTGAAAAATCATTAAAAAAGAACAAAAACATTGACCACTTCTTTGCCTTAAGGATTTTGGGAACCCTTACTAAGTTACAAGCACATCACTTGCCATTTAGTTTTCCCATCCTTTTTAGCCTTTTTCTCTCATACACTTGTTGTTTTGAAAGACCATTCCTATTCTTCTATCACATCCATTCTGTTTGTTTTCCTCAATTATCACATTCTTACCATTCCTTGGGAGAACTACATTTGGCCTGAAGTTTTTTATTGGATATTACATCTATGGAACTATGTAAGCAATTTTTACTTGCCTAGTGCATATGGAGATATCTCATCTACCCCCTTCCTTTTCTTCTATTCTCTTAGTTAGTTCATTTGTTAAGTTGTCACCTATTTTTTAGGGGTAATGTTCTTAGGGTTTGTATTGCGTTGTTTATTTTTTTGTTTCTCCTTATTTTTGTTTATTTGTTTACTTATTTGTTTACTTTTATCACTATTGCCTTGATTCAATTTATGTGTGTTAATTGGGTTTTTCCTTTCCCACACTTACACTTGAATCCATCCATATTCATATGTTTACATTGTCATCATGGTTTCTATCATTGATGCATTGTTTTCTATTGAGTATTAGATTATGGGAGTCAATCTTCATACATATTTCAGCCAAGTCCTCATGATGTTATACCATGATGCCTACTAAAATTTGCTACAAAAAAATTAGCTTCAAAAAGTTTATTCAGTAATGGTATCATCTCTTCGATATTGACATCCTGATTCAATCCTAATCATATCCCAAACAGAGTAATTAACCATGAAATAATTTCAACCTTTATTAGTTTGGATGTGCATCTCCCTAATAGTAGGCTATTCCAATTCATCATTACCCTCTATGTTAAGTTATCATCATCTTCGGCCAAGTTTATCATATTTTTCATAATCAGGGTCCAATGATTATAACCTCCTATGGGAAAATCATTACACACCATCCCACTTGCATTTCTCAATGATTATAACCACCTTTGGGTAAATCATTTTGTTGTCACTACTTTACTTTTTCTACCTATATAGGGGCATGTTATTATCTTGTTTATATGTCCTGACTAGGGTAGCTCCATCTTTTCAATGATTATAACTACCTTTGGGCAAATCATTATGTTATCATACCACGTTATCACTATCGAGGTACATGTTTATAACAACCTTTGGGAAAACCATTGTGCACCATACCACTTGAATTCTTAGTGACTTTGACTACATTTTCAATATCATTATGTTTTCACCCCATCATATTTATTTTCATTGGTCCCCTCGATTTGCTTCTTTCTTTTCAAGGGACCATTTACCAACATACTTGTGCCAACCATTCCTTTGAGTGGGAATCATACAATTAGTTTATCATCATTGCATTTATAGGAATACAATACCTTTTCATTCTTTGAGAAGACATTATTATGACTATAGCTTGCAATGTCTTCCCAAATAGAGGCAAACTATAGACACCTAAATTTGGCCATCGATAACCTCCAGTCAGGGTTTTGACCAATTTCCACCCAAAATGCACAATATGGCCTAAAAACACTAAAAAATGCTAAAATGATGTGAAATTTACATATTCAAGTGCCAATTTTGGCTAGGGTATCCTTAAATGGGGTAATACAATTTGTGAGCTAGCTAACTTTGATAAGATCATTTCAAATCAAAATGCCAATTTTGTACCTAGGTACTTTGGATTGTCTTTCCTATCAAATCTCTTATGCAAGATGCATGCCTTTGTTATTTATATTGGTAACATCCTAAATGGGAATACGATTCTAATGCATCTAACATTGACTTCCAATTCTAATCCAGTCAAATTTTGGACCAATAATAAGACATTATGATCAATTTGAGTAATTTGTCCACAAAGTGCTTAAGATCTAATTAACCCAAATCAAGGAATAATTAATAATTCCATGAAAACTTGTTGAAAACTTGTTTTTGGAAATAGATATTGAATATATGCATCATCAGGTGACCTCATTTCTTGGGAAGACATCCCTAGGCCATAAATGCCACAAATATTAAGATTCATGCCCTCCATGCCTCTTAATTTCCCCTTCTTCCAATGTCATGATAAGGATAAGTAAAAACTTAATTCAAAAAATTGAATTAATCCTCAACCACACATCTCAATCTCAAGATGGATAGTTCAAGTTGATTCTAGACATTCTCAAAAATCTATAAATAGAGAGGCCATGAACATCATTTCTAAGTCTTGATTATGCAAAGTTATAATGTAAAATTGATTACAAATCTTCAATAAATTAGTGTTTTATGCCAAATTGATTCCAATCCAAGCCAAGCTACAAGCCAAAGGTGCTAAGGAGAGATGGAGGTAGCCAAGCTTCCATTGCCAGGGACTTCATGAGCACAAAAACCAAGCAAGCCACTACTACAAAAGTATTTGGAACATTCAAGGAAGGTGAAGGAATTCTTGTGTTTTATTCCTTACTTTTTAGTTGTGTTTGTCATTTATTTTTGTTAACTAAGCTCTCCCTAGTGCCTATGCCTAGATATGTTATGCTAGTTAGTGTGTTTCTTTCATTTTATTTTCATTTTAGAACTAACACCATACTAACCATCCTCTCTTGAGTAAAATTCCTAGATCACACCACTTTTTTCAAAAGTGCATGTTTGTTCATCCTCTTTCCATTGGTATACTTTATTTTTTAAAACACACTAAAGTTATAAAGTGCCATATTTAGGGGGGGTTACCTATGCTATGGGTCTTAATATTTTCTATAATGTACTTCATACTCTGATACCATGTCATATTTCTCTAAGACTTATCAACAATATTGAATACACACATGAACACTATGGAATATATGAAAGAGAAAGTGTAAAATGTAACAATGCATAAACATTTCTCATTAGCTTTGGATAATAAATACAAAGGGAAAGAGGTACATATATAGGTAGGAGAGAGAGTGGAACCCCACATTCTAATGAATGTGGGACTAATATTCCCAAATGACCCAAATATCTTCTAATACCCTAAGCAAGCATAATGAACCATGTAAACAAAAACCATAGAATAAAAGTCTACACCAACAGTTTCAAATTATACCTATTTACAATTAATAAAATGGTCTAAACTATTTTTAGGTAGATCATTGGTTTGAAATATTTGAACCAATGCAATAAATAAGCCTTCTAAACTAGAGATAGTATTAGACTTAATTTTATTGTAGCAATCTAGGGCATCACTTGAAAAGGTTTTGGCTATTAGTTTGGTAACAACAAAGGTATTAAGTTTAATCTAATATTTATAAATGTTACCAAAACATTTTTAATGCAAAGTAGGATTAGTAGATCCATTATAAGTGATAGTAGTAGTGATACCTCCTATGTATATTTTACAATTTGGGGGATTGGTGGTTCATTTTAAAGATGCTTGATGGCTTTATTAAGAAGTAGGGGTTGATGAATCAGATTAGCCTGTGCATTTATTATGGAGGGTGGGGTGTAGGGGTAATTGTATTTTTCACTTTCCATTGAGGATGTTGAAGATAAATTTGCAATTGTAAAAGTTTATTTTTGCATTTGTATGATTTAGTTGTAATTATTAATTTTAAAAGAATATATTTGATTCATGGCTTGTATTAAGATTTGATTAATATTTAGAGTTTGATAACTATTATAATGTTTGATACGCACTAGTGGTAGCATTAACATGAGTAGTAATATGGTCACTTTGAGTATACCCATTAGAGGAAAGACCTTCCATAGTATTTTTTATACTTGGCATAGTGGAAGAGGAAGGAAGAGAAGAAGTCATGTGTTGAATTGCACCAAATCCCATCAAAATAGTGTGTAGGTTATGGTGGACATATTATGTGTAGTGCCATCATGAGGTTATAAATGACTGTAGGATCTTTGCCCCTATGTTGATGGTTTTCATTGATTAAAATGATCATTTAGACAATGTATTCAATATCCCTCTCATCCTCAACCATGGGCATGTGGGGAGGATAATTATAAGGATATAGAGGTTGGGAGTTAGAGAGTGAATTATAATCATTTATTTTAGTATTTACACGAATGTTTATTTTATCTTGATTATTGATAATATTAAAATGAGATTTAGGAACTTTACTGGAGTTATTTAAATCCATCATATTATGTTGTGTTCTTTGTTATGAATCATCAAATATGTACTAGATGATGGAGAGTTGAAGTAAAGACTACATTGGCCAACTTAGTAAAGCATAAAATGTACTATATCAATCATGGTTGATGTAGTTACATAGTTATAAATGTGAAACACATACTATATTGATCCTATTCAATATAGTAAAAAAAGATAAACTATAGTTAAAAAGTGTATTATATCAACTGTGGTCGATATAGTTACACAGACTAAAAATTAAAACATAAACTATATGATCTAGTTGATGTAATCAAAAAAAGGCAAGATGAAATAATGATAAAATATAGTGATCATAAAAGTGTATTATGTCAATTATAGTCAATGTAGTTACATGGACAAAGATGTTGAGATAAAACTATATCAATCTACATTGATGTAGTTATGGATACTAAAAGGTTGAGATAAAACTATATCCATCCTTATCGATGTAATTGTATAAACTAAAAGGTTGAGATAGACTATAAATAACCTAGTTGATGTAGTCAAATATGGGGAAAATTCAATAGTATTGTGAATAAACTATATCAGTCCTAGTTGATAATGTTTGAAGAATAGAGGTAAAAGGAAAGTAAACTTAGTAGATTAGGTTGATCATGGTCGATGTAGTTTATTCACACATATTTAAATATATTAATACCACTTTATGTAGTTGGAACACATAACACATAATTGTATCAATGTTGACTAATAAAATTTACAATAATAAATACAATAACAAGTAAAAACTTAGAATTTTAACTATTTTTTATAACTATTTATCTAAAATAGATATTAGGTAGATGTACTAAAAGGATGTGAGTAGTTTTTAGGCTCTCAAAGATACTTGTTTGTCTATTGGATAATGTCAACTTGATATTTTAAATAATTGACTATGGAAGAAGTACCATTCCTATATCCCCCTAAACTTAATTTCAAGGGTTTGTTGAGAATAACTTCCTGATGCTAACCACTACCTAGTGCACTATAGAATCAGATAGATGGTTAGCTTTCTAAGGTTTAATAAAAAGTGAATCCTAGGTGTTTCTAAGATATTGTGAGCCACAAAGAAAATAAATTCCATGTTTAACTCTAAATTATGTCTATGAGTATTATGGAAATTCATTTACACCATAATGTTTATAAACGATAGACAAGGATTGTAAATTGAGCCATGCATATCTATTTACACCAAAATCTAATTAGTTTGAAAAATGTTGGAACACACTTTCTTGGGAAATACAAATAAAGAGAAAATAAAAGTCAAAAAGAAATTTACAACATTTAGTGAATGGAAATAAATATGTATTAAATTTAAAAGGAAATGTTTGATTAATTACTAAAAAGAAAAATGCACAAAACTATATTAGTGTAGGATGATGTTTGGTTAATTCGCCTTGCTTATGCTGAAAAAAGAAAATGCACAAAACTATATCAGTGTGGGATGATGTAGTTGTTCGCACAATATAGAATCGTTCGATTCATGTCAATATAGTCTCTATAAATATAGTTAATAAATGAATAATAAATGAGATCAGACCTGGTCTATATAGTTTTTTAAATAATATGCAAACACAAAACTATATTGGCTAGGGCCAATATAGTTTAACAGAGAGAAAATAAATTTATAACTAAATTAGATAGGGTCGATATAGTTATTTGAGTAAAGTATAATTTACATAATTAAAAAATATATATATAGAATTAAATCTAGTTCCTTAATCCAATTGATTTGGAAAATGAATTGAAAAAACTTTATCAAACTAAATCGATATAGCTAGGTAGAAAAATACCTGGTAAAAGAACTAGATTGGACCTATCCAATATAGTTCACTAACTAAATAAAACACAAAGATATGAGTGTAATAAATTATCAACATATATGGATGTATCATGATAAAAAATACATAATTATAAGACTATATCAACCTATGATGATATAGTTTCCTAAGAAACACATGTATTAGACTTTATCAACCTACATTAATGTATCCATCTAGAAAAATATATAAATAAAATTGTATCAACCCACATTGATATAATTTGTTGAAAGACAAAAATCAATGGTTAGTTCACATTAGGTTCACCATAATGTATGAAATGAACTAAGATTGACCTGAAACTTATCATATCCAAGAGACCCAGACTTAGAGAAGGTAAATCATATATATACCATTGATACTTAATGTCTTGGGATATAACCAAATTGATTTGCTAAACCTAAAAAGAGGAGCACTTATTACACAATATCAATGGAGAGGCTTCCAAATCCTCTAGGTAATCAATATAATTAAATAACTCTAAATAGGTATTCTAATATTGAAATTAATTTAATCTAGTATTGTTAAGCCAACAACACAAATAAAGGGGATGGTTAAAAACAAACTAAAATGGGAAGGAACCATGGTCAATAAATTATGTGCTAGGTTATGTAAGGTAGGAAATGACAAGTTTGAAAAATCCTATAGACATACTAAGTATAAGTGTAGATATGATTCAAACAAGGAGTTATACATTCATTTAAACTCATAATTAAGCAACTTTTTTTAATCAAACGAAAGATATAGGGTTAGAACATATTTACCTTGAACAAACTTGTCAAGACTTAATCTCCCCTTTGGCCAATTATGTTTTCCAAGATATTTTTGTGGTTTTAAGGATGAAAAATGTTGAATCAAGATCTAGGCTAAAATCAATCCCTCTATTATAGCCAAGACTCTACAAGATAATCGTTTCCCTGCAAGTTAGTATCTAAATAATGGATTCTCCAAATGTAAACTTAAGCAGAATTGTGAGCAATGACAATGTTAAAATGAATGTTCCTCTCTATTGGATCGAAATGGGGAGTTTTATTTATAGTGATGGATGATACTAACCCTTCCCAAAGTTTTAGCCAACTTCATTAACCAGCTTTGATGTAGTTTGAAAATATGGTGGTTTACCATTGAACTAGGTTAGATAAGGTTGATATAGTTGTGAAGTGTCTATTGTAGATTTTGTATTAAATTGACTTGGGATGACTTAGTTTCAAATTTGGAAGGAGTTAGTGTTGACCAAATTTGACTTTCGATAAAATTTGGGCACCCAAAGAAAATTTTATTTTATTTTAAACATTTGAAGGGGTCCTAATATGTTTTCATAAGAAGTAAACTTGTTACATGATGTCATTTAAGGTGACATTAGCTTTAGTCTTAGTTACATTAGTCTTTTTGTCCATTAAGAGTTATTTTATGTAATTTTGGGGGTAATTGATGCATTTGGCATTGTTCCCAAGGTGCCTACGTGTCCCACCTTCATGAAAAAAATCTAAGAGGTTTTTAGGTGTCATGGATGTTAGTTACCTCTAAATTTTGCAAGTTGTTCAATTGAAATTGTAGAAATCAACTAAAAAAGAGGGAAAATGGCACTTGTATAGATTTTTGGGATGTATGCCACATGGTAAAGGTCTTGGGGGTTTTACTCATCCTTATAAAACTTACCTCCATGCTTTTTTTGATCTAGAATAGTTGTTTGGATGCCAATACCATTCTGCACATTTCTTGCTCTTCTTGGTAGAGTAGAGTGACCCTCAAGTTTTTGCTCAGTACAAGAAGCATAGGTAGTTTCAAAAAACATGATTTTAGGAGTTTTTTTAAACTCAAATACCTTAATTCTCATATAATTAAATTGATAAATTATCAATTGTGATTTATGAACAATCACTAACAAGTTGATTCTATAGATTTGATAGTTGTTTGGTGTACCCTATAGGTTTTACTTCATTCATATCAAATCCATATGAAACAATTACTAGTGCTAGCTCAAGAGGATTTTGGCTTCCTTCTCATATGGTATCTATTATTTTTTACACTATTCATGATGTTTGGATGATCAAAATTGGTCTATCATGCAAGCAGATACCACCAGGTGTAGTTCTAGCTGAGATGTCTCTTACTTGCTAAGTTTTTTCTAGTGAAAAGGTTTAATACAACTAGGAAAGAGTGTCCCATGAGTCCCTAGGTCATATCACTATCTTCCCTCATGTTTTTATATCACCATGGAATCTATGAGTAGCTTGCAAGCTTGTCTTGCTCCAATTTCTAACTTCATGTTTAGTTTCAGCTAAATTCCATGCATAAGCTTGTTCATTATATGTATGGAAGTGGTAATGGAGGTTTTTGGATTTTCCAAGGCTTGAAGAGTTTAATTAGGTTCTTTTTCATGTTTTTTAGAGTGTAAATTTTGACTTCATGCTCATATACCATGCCAAACAACCACTTGGTGCATCTGTTTGTTCTTTATTACATATGTTTAGGTGTTTCCATATTGTAAAATGTGTTTTGAAGATGGTTCCAGGTCTCAAAGGATATAAACCACATGCTTGAAGATTTACTATGTAATTTGGGTGGTTTTGAGCTAGTTCACCACCATATTTACCTCAATTATATGCTCTGCCCACATCTTCTACCCAAAACATGCATCTATAAGCCCTTGATGAAGTCATGTTGGTTTAAAGGGAGGTTGATATGGGTTAAAACTCCTTGTTTCTACTTGAAGTTCATGAGAGTATCTTTTGTACTCATGGTTCATAATGGTCCACACCCCAATCCACTATTTGCTTCTCAAAATAGCCTTTCATAGGTGGTTGAGCATGAATTCAGGTGTGTATGGAAGGACTAAAGTAGTTTCACACTTCTTTTTCTTGTTTTCATGATAAGAAGGCCCTGACAGACCCATAGAAAACTCCTATGGGAAAAATTAAGCATGAAATCATGTTGGAAGGTTAAAGACTAAATTTAGAGATGGAATCCCTAAAGGAGCAAAATAGAGCTCTAGGAGGTTTTGGTGGACCTTCAAAAGTACACTTGTAAAGGGTTTAAAGGCCTAAATTTTGGTGGATACCTAGTCTCTAGTACAATAAAGGACCTTACCAATTTTGAGAAGTAAATCACAAGGGTAAAGTAGTTTTTCAAAGCTCCAAAATAGCCTCAAAACACACTAAAAACATAGTGATATCTATAGGCCTATGGGAAAAAAGGACCTTTTTGTCATCTTGAAGGATAATTCCAAACATAAGTGACTATTAAATTATTAAAATAGTACAATGAGATAAGATGAAATCCAAAGGCATCAAGGAAAGGTTAAGGTAGGACATTGTACATGTATGACCACTTCAAGCCTCCTTCAAATATGAAATGGTAACCTACATGAGTCAAACAAATTAAATAAGAATAAAGACTGGTTTATGCATATTTGGTGTGGTTTTTCTCTTTATAATCATCCAAATCAACCCCCTGTGATGACCTATAGCAAGGTCCTAAAAGAGATGTGTCTTAGTCAAAGATAAAGGTATTATTTTGGTTTCTAAATAAGCTCAATGGTAGGTGAAAGTGAGAATAATATGTTTTAAACTCATAAAGTGTTTCAATAAGTTGATGAGCATCATGATGAAGTGAAAAGGACCCATGTATTCACCTATAGGTAGGGTTGCAGGCAGAGTACCTCAATTCAAATAGTGGCATGAGAAAGTTATGAAAATTAGTGCCTTAGAGGCTCATAAAGAAGGGTGCTGTAAGATATACATTATATTAATCCAATATAAACCCAAATTGATCTCCCTACACCCAAAATTTTCCCTAATCAAATAAATAGTGACCTACAATAGACCCCTATAAATGTGTCTTAATCCTATAGGTAGGGACCTAGTCTCAATGGCAAAAAGGTGCATTAGTATGAGTTTGAAGCTTAAACATGATAATTAAAATAAACCATTATCTAAATAAACATGTGATATAGGTCATGAGACCCTCCCAAGGAAGTAGATAATCCTACATAGGGTCTTAGACCCCTATTTTTACCTATATTAAGGTCTAGACAAGCAAAGGCTTCAGTGAGGTATGAACTACCTAGAGAGTAAATGAAAGTTAAAATGATTATAAAATTATTAAATATGATAAAATATATCCATAAAATTCCCAAGACATTTATAAGGTGCTCAAAATCCCTATTGACTTGGAAAATGGACTATAGTATATATAAACAAGTTAGGAAACCCTTGGTACAAAGGGTAAGCATAAAGAATCCACTAAAGAGAAAGGTTTTGGATAATTTAAAAATATAAATGAGAAAATTTTGAAGGTGAGGAGAATTTATAAACATCATAGTATCATGTAATTGGTGAGGAGAGGTCATCCACAGGTGGATTTGGATAAAAATGCAAGAAAATAGGGTTTTTTAGCCCCTTTTTTAAACAATTTGAGTTTGTTAGGTAACTAAATAAGGGATTCTAAACATTACCTTTGGTATATAGCCTAATTATGACCATATAAAACTCCAAAAACTTTAATTTTTATATGGGTATGAGGTATATATCTCTCTATTTTGTCTCAGAGATCAGCCACTCATGAAAATCAAAACTTTGGCAAGGTAAGCAAAAGATGGAAAAATGAGTAAAGGACTTAGGTTGAGGCCTTGGGATATTAAAATAAATTTTTATGATGAGTATTTAATATGTATTAATGATAATGAACACTAAAAAAATCTTTAACCCTTTAGAATAGCCTAATTTTCCATGCATACAATCCAATTAGGTAGGTTTCCACTAGGCCTTATTGGAAAAAGAGATGAAAGGAGTGTTTTAAGGGTCATATGATGAATTTTTGAGTATTAATGAAGTGTAATCATGCATAATAAATCATCCTAAACATGTTATATCAAAAAAAGTGATCCAAACTTGTAGGGGGTATGCCAAGCCCATTAGGCCTTAAGGAGACTTGAAGTCAATTAGGGGATACCTTTCATTTCCAGGCCTTGATGATATATCCATATGATTGGGGAATTATTATGAAGTGTTTTCAGTGATGTATTAGAGTTTATTGTGCCAATAAACTTGTAATAATATAGTTTTTAGCTTGGAGATAGCTCAGGTATTTAGGAAAGTGGAAAAACAAGATTGATAGGTCACTTTGTAAAGCTCATAACTTTGTTATGGCTCTGCATGAAAAAAAAGGGTTTAGGGTAAGTTATAAAAGGTAACTAAAAACAAATTTGTGTAATTATTTATAAATTTTAATGTTCCATCTCTATGAACAATTGTTAAGAACAAAAATAGTCTAAAACCCCAACAAAACCCTTAGAGGAACCTAATGGATAAAAAAATCATGGAGAGCCATTAAAATGGCATAATTTGGAAATTAAACCTATTTTATCATGCATAATAATCATTAAGTATCCCACCCATGTAAATAATATGTATGAAATTATATGAAAAACATGCAAAATAGTGTTTTTCTCACCATTTTCTATGTTTTATAGGTTCTAAGAGGTTTGACAGGATGCAATCAAGTTTGAAGGGAGGATAATTACATATTATAACTACTTATGGTGATTTTATAATATTTGAAAACTTATAAGTGTCTCAAATAGATCTCTCCTTTCAGCCAATTAAAATTGGCATAGTGAGCACAAGAGTGAAAAGTGTGGAAAACTCAAATGGATGTATTTTTAAGGTGAACTAAAGAAATATAATGCGATGGCTAATATTTAAATGTGTCATTAACTCCCTCCCATGGATTTTAATTGTAACTTTTAATGCATTTTTTAGGCCAAGTGTGAGGGGTGACTGAAATAAGGAGTTTTAGGACTGTAGACAATGATTGCTTCATTCCAGGAGTTTCTAAGAGTAGGAATGAAAAAAATGCATGTAATTGTATGATTTAAATCATTCCCTCTTATTCCCATCATCATACCTATCCCTATTTAGTGATGGGACGTTCAAATAGGACCAAATGATGAAGGTATTTTTTTGTGCTAAAATAAAGAGTTTTATGCCACTCTTCACAATTTTCATGGCTTGTTTGGACAATTAAACTTCCTAATATTTCATGTATCATTTAATATATGTTATAAATGAATTTTTAAATTCTTTATCTAAGTTTTCACATGTCCAAGTGACCTTTGGACTTCTTTTGTCTTGCCTCTCTCTCTCAAAAGCTATAAATATTGACTATTTGCTTCTTTTTTGCAGCCTCCATTGGTTGATGGTGAAACCCTAGGCAATTTTTTAATTTAAGGACTCTTGAATAAATTTTTAAAAAAAATCCTAATTAATTTTTTTGTAATTGATTTTTATTGCAATCTTGTTGGTCTTGTCTAGTAGAAGAGCTTCTTTTCTAGCATGTTATCCTTGATTGTCTACCAAGTGTGCAAAAAGGGTGTTGTTTTAGGTCTTTATTAGTATTATTTTCTAAGTGTATGGGTTTATTATAAGTTTTTTATTACTTTATTTCCTCATTTAATCATCCATTACTCTCCTAAGTATCAAATACCTTCTTGAATCTAACATATGAAACATTGATGTGATAATGCATTTTTAGTTATGAGTTTTGTTTGAGAGAGAATTTATTTATCATTAAGTAGTAAATATTAAATAAAATATGAGGATATTAAAAAAATTTAAATCACCTTTTTTTTTTCTTAATCCTTTTCATCCACAAGTTGATAGGTAAGAAAGTGCTTTAAAGAGTGCATCAAGGGAATTAGCCCTTATAGAGATTCATCCCTCAACATTGTCACCCAAAACAAGAGGGATGTTTTCATTGTTCCACTTGGATGAGGAGAGATAGGAATCTTCTCATGGGTGTAAATCCAAGTCTCAATAGTTTTTGGCATGCCTGGTGGGACTCTACGTCCTAGAAGATTATCCAATATTGGTGTTGGTCTTGGCATAGTTGTAGCTACAAGAGCATCTACATTTAGTACCTAGTGACTCCATTAAAGTTTTCAAATCTTTAGTTTCTAATAAATTCCTAATTTCCATGCTTAAGGTGCCCACTAGGTTTGATACTAAAGGTTTACCTTTTGAGTTTGTGCAATTACCCTTATATTATGCTAGAAGGTTTAGGTTTGTGAACAACCATCCTTATTTAAGAGAATTAGTGTTTAAGAAGTATAAGTTATTGTTTATTTCAATCCCTAATACACAAATTTCACATTCCAAGATGGCTATAAATAAAAAATTTATATCACTCACTGGATAATCTCCTTTGAATCTTGCCCAATATGACCAAATTCCAAGAACAACCCTTAGATTGTTTCGTATTTTAGTGAAGAGGGTCCTATTACTACCATTAAACACATTAGAAACATAGAAAAATTCAACAATATCCATAATATCATTAAATAAAATGTGTCTATTAGGTTTTTGGCATTTTATTTTAAAGTAAAAGCCTTGGATTGGTATGGGAATCTACCTAAAAATTCTATTGGTTCATGGGGTGAACTAGGATATCTATTTACTAAGAGGTTTGGAAAGAAGAGTGATCGTCTATCTAGCTGAGAAATTAACCACTATCAAGATGGTACCAAAAAAATTTATGAAAGATTTCAACACTATATTTCAAAAAACATGGGATAGGATCCCATCTCTTGTGAGGCCTACTCCAAATTATACATTCTTGTACTATCTAAAAGCATTGAATAGTGATGTAACCATGATGATCCAATCCATGGGTGGGAATACACTCCCTACTACTTATGAGATAGCTATCAATTCTGAGAATTATCTTGTTCAAGTAGGGAATATTTCTCCTAAGCCTCTAATGCCATTATTCCCTAATTTGGAGCCTCCTAGTCAAGTTAAATTACCTACCTTGGCTCCTTTGGCTAGTCATGAGAAATCTATGATTGTCCCTTCAAATGAGATTCATGAAGTCAAAATATTGTCACAAAGTTTCACTAATGAGTTGGTTTCCCTCAAAAGGCAAAAATTCTAAGGTTATAGGACATACCAACCATGTAATCAGTTTGGGCAAACCAATAGACCTCCTTTTCAAACAAATATGCAAGGACAAGGTCAAATCACCCATGTTAGGCCTTATCAAAGCTATAATATTAATTATCCCTCATCATCTAAATATATTTTTCCCACTCAAAATTACTTTTTTCAATAATATCCATGCTATCCATCTTTTGATCAAAATCAAGAACAAGTTGCTTATGCAAATGAAATGCACAACCAAATCATGGTAAAGCAAGGAAATCAATCTTTCCAAGTTTCAAGTTTTGAAGGACCAATGCAAAGTGGGGTGGAGAATGGTCAACCACAATCTGATTCTACCCTCATAAATCATTTTTAAGGGTATTTTTGTGCTATTAATCACTTGGGGAATCCAAGTAATATGAATACTAGTGTTACCTCTAACACTAGGTCCAAGAAAAGGGTTATTGAAGAGCAATAAGGAGCAACTCAAAGACCTATTTTTGTCCCCAATTCATCTTGAATGTTAAGTATTTCAAATTAAACTCCTAGAATGCAAGATAGTCAAAAAATTTATAATGTGAAGATAGATCCTATTCACCCTCCTTCTCAAGTTTTACCACAAGGAGCTAGTGCTCCTAAGGAGCCCTAAAAGGTGAACAATTATTCCATTAATTTTGTATACTAGATGAAGAAGCTACACATGAACATCTCATTGTGGTATTATTTGACAATACCAAGGCAAAAAGATATGATCCAAAAATAATTACAAGTATTGGGTAAACAAGTTGGCTCATCTAGGAAGGAAAATGGTGTCCTAGTTAATGAAACTCAACCTATAAATGGTTAAGTGAAAAATAATGGAAAAAAAACCTCCTTTATAACTATCTATAATCATTGGTTATTTCTTGTTTCATAATTTCATCATAGATAGTGGGGCTAGTACTTCAGTTATACCCAAGTGTATAGTGGATAAACTAGGCCTCAAATATGAACTAAAGACTAAGGGAGTCTTAAAATTAAATGGATCACCAGCCAACACTTTGGGGGTAGTTAAATATTTGAATTTGATTTTACATGATTTTCCTAAATTTTCCATTCCTCATGATGTGGT
This sequence comes from Torreya grandis, assembly GCA_037957365.1. NCBI lineage: Eukaryota > Viridiplantae > Streptophyta > Pinopsida > Cupressales > Taxaceae > Torreya > Torreya grandis. The sequence continues at coordinate 1,619,051 of JARHVA010000951.1, forward strand.
TGTGGCAGATTTACCTCCATACTTTGCTCTTTGTTTGTCAAGAGAGTTTACAGCTAAGATAGGTGGATATTTGGCTACCAGTTGGTCTTACATGGTGTTTAGGACAAAGGATATTACTAAGGTGAAGATTTAATCATAACCTATTCATCATAGTCACTTGAAGCCTTACACACCTAAAGTGTCAAATGTCAACTATGACATCATTGATGAAGAGGAAATCCACATTGACCAATCTCCAACATCTTGCCTTGAAGGAGTTTCTAATTTGTACTTAAATGAATGGGGAGATGATAATTATGATCATGATCCTTACAAGTTCATATAGGAATCTGGTTTTGGAGTGTATTGTATGCATGATAAGGACTCTTTCATTCCAAGTTTAATGAATCCAAGTGAAGATATAGATGGTTTATGGCAGATTTTCTTTGATGGGTCAAGGAGCAAGATTGGGGCAGGTGGTGGAGCAATGTTAGTCTCTCCTTCTAAGGAAAAGTATTATTATACTTTCATATTTCATTTCTCTTGCACTTGTAATTTTTAAGAATATGAGGCCCTCATTCATGGCCTTAAATGGGCTAGGAAAAGAGGTGTCAAGGAATTGCAAATGTTTGGTGATGTGAGTTAGTTGTGAATCAAGTGAAAGGGCTGGATTTGACCAAGAAATCTTTACTTAAGTCCTATAATTATATATTTTAGGATATTGTATAATGTTTCTAAGCTTTAAACATTACATCTATTCCAAGAGAGGACAACAAACATGTTGATAGGTTGGCATCAATTGGAGCTCAGTTTAATGTTCCAAAAGGGATAAAAGATAATAGGAACTAGCCACATCTCAAGGTGATTGTAAGGCCCTACATACCAAATAATGTCAATAATTGGAAAGTTTTTGATAGTGATCAACAAATAGCACTTTTTATACAAGAAGAGGTTGAGTTTTCTTCCAAGAATCAGTCCAAATTACAGCAGCAATATGGAGGGCAGATTGTCTAATTGAAATCCAAAAAGCTTCCTAAAGGCCTAGTTACTCTTGAGAAGGTAAGAATGTATAATAAACAATAGAACTATGAGAAGGTGGAAATATTTAAAGATAGGTTACTTGCACTTGGAAAATTATGTACTAGCCAAGGGAAGCGTGCTTTTATTGAGCTATTCAAGGAGTTTTTTTATGTCTTTACATGGGAGTATAGTGATTTGAAGGGTTTTGATCCAAGCCAAGATTAACACACCATAGAGATATATGAGAGTTCCAAACCTATTAATAAAAAATAAAGACCATTCAATCCTAATATTGAACCCCTCATGAAGAAAGATCTCATTATGTTGATTGATTCTAGAATCATCTTTCCTATCAAGCATTCATCTTGGATGGCCAACTCAGTCCCTATTAGAAAGAATAATGGGGAAATAAAGTTGTGTGTTGATTTTAGGGACTTGAATAGAGTCTCCTTGAGAGAACATTATCCCCTTCCCTCTATATAATAAATTCTACAAGTTGTGGTAGGTAGTGAAAGGTTTTCTCTCCTTGATGGGTATTCTAGATACAATCATAGTTTAGTAAAATAAAGTGACCAATATAAGAAAACCTTCACTACTAAATGGGGTAATTATGCCTATAATAAGATTCCTTTTGGATTGTCTAATGATGGGGCTACTTTTCAACATCTAATGGATATGGCTTTTCAAGGACTAATCAATGAAATTGTGTTGGTGTATCTTGATGATGTAACAGTTTTCTCCAAGGATGCAAAGGATCACATGAATCACCTAAGGAATATTTTTTAAATTTTTAGAGAGTTTTGAATATATCTAAAACCAAATAAATGTGTGTTTATTTTCCATGAATTCAAACTCTGAGGACACATTGTCTCCAAGAAGGGCTTATCTATTGATATTGAAAGGGTGAGTGCCATCTTTGCATTGTCTTTGCCTAAACACAAGAAAGGTTTGAAAAGTTTATTTGGGAAAATCAATTTCATAAGGAGATTCATTATTTATTTTTATAACTTGGTCAAGACTCTAACCTTCATTCTACGGAAGGATGAAGTGTTCACTTGGACAAGAAAGAGGAAGGAAAGTTTTAAAGAGATAAAACAAGCCATTACCCAAGCTCCTACTCTTGCAAGTCCTAATTTCTCTAAATATTTCAATTTGTATACCTTTGGTTATGAATAAGTAATATTTTTCATGCTTACTCAAGTAAATGATGAAAATTTAGAGTAGCCGACTACCTTCTTTAGTCAAGGTTTAGAAGGCTATGAGGTAAGATACACCTATGTGGAGAGTCAAGTGCTTTCAGTTATTAGGAGCCTAAATTAATTTAGGAATATGTTATCTAATAACAAGATTCACATATTTTTACCTCATCCTAGTGTCAAAGAATTTATCTTGAGTAGAGATTTGAATTAGAAGAGGGTAGGTTGGATCACAAAAGTGATGGAATATGATGTGGAAATCAAGACAACCAAGATAGTGAAAGGAAAAGGGTTATGTGAACATCTTGCTTCAGACTTTAAATAACAAAAGGAGGTTATTTTGGTACTTCATGATGACCCTATGATGAATACATATTCACCCATGATGATTTAGACACAAGATATGCCTCATTTCCTTTAAATTGGTGAGTGTCCACAAGGTATTGATAGAGCTAGAAGAAGGTACTTTAGATTGAAATCCATTCCTTATGTACTTATTGATGGATTGTTATATAGGAAAGATTTTTCAAGTGTGTTATTGAGGTGTATTGACTCAGATTAGATAGACAAAGTACTATTTGAGTTTCATGATAGACCAGTTGGCGGTCACTTTGCTCTAAGAACCACAGCTACTAGGATTATGATGGTTGGATACTTTTGGCTTAGCTTGTTCAAGGACACCCATGCTTGGGTAAGAAACTATCAAAAGTGTTCTCTTTTTGATGGCAAACAAAATCTCATTACATTGTCTCTTCATCCAATCCAAGTTGAACAACCCTTCATCCAATGGGGTTTGGAATTCATAGGCCTATTCAATCCACCTTCTAGTGCTAGTCACAAGTGGGTGTTGATTTATATAGATTACTTTACAAGATGGGTGAAATCTATATCTCTTAAGGAGTTAAATGAAAAATTAGTTCTGGACTTCTATGAAGGTATATTAATAATATTTGGGGCTCCTTCAATAATAATTTTAGATAATGCATTGGCTTTTTTAGGAACAAGGACAAGTGAATGGGCTTTAAAGAATGGCATCTATATTAGCACCTCCTCCAACTATTATCCCAAAGGGAATGGACTATCTGAGTCCACAAATAATAATCTAAATAGGATCATAAAGATGACAATGGAGGAGAACCAAAGGACTTAGCATTCTAAGTTGAAGATAGCCCTTTGGGCTAATAGGATTATCCCAAAGAGAGAAATTAGAAATTCACCATACACACTTGCTTATGGGAGAGAAGATATAATACCTATTTAACTTGAGTTACTAGCCTTGGACCTCACCTATCAGCTACAATTGATGGAGAATGAAAGTATGGAAGTCAAGTTATGTGAGTTGATGGAGCTTGAGGAAACAAAAGATCAAGCTATGTTAACTATGAGAGCTCACTAAGAACAAACCAAGAGATACTTTGACAAGAAATCCATGCCAAGAATTTTCAATGAGGGAGACGTTATCCTAAAGTGGGATGAAGATAGCGCTAAACCTAGAAGACACACAAAGTTTGATGCTTTGTGGAGTGGCCCATATGTAAACACACAATACAAGTAACACAATGGTTTCTAAAATCTCAAGGTTGGATGGAGAGGAGCTTCATATCCTAGTCAATGGGATATATCTCAAACATTATTACTAAGGTTTTTAGCTCCCCTTGTACATAGTTTCTTGTTTTCCTTGTGTTCCCTAAGTACTTATGCATAAGTGTGAGTTTTGTCTTGTGTCTTGCCTTGTTTTTTATCTTGCTTTGTTGGTGTGGTGTAATTATTTTGTGTTTGTTTTGTAAAATTCCTTGCTATTTGTATTAAATAATTCATTTACTCAATTTTACCTTAGTAGGATAAGGCTACTAGTCCTCAATATAACAAGCATACTACCCCCATGAGTCACCATTTTGTTGACCAAATTTGACTTTTGGTCAAATTTGGGTATCCCTAAGCAAATTTTTTTTTTTTAAACATTTTAATGGGTCCTAAAATGTTTTCATAGGAAGTACACTTGTTACATGATGTAATTTAAGGTCACATTAACTTTAATCTTAGTTACATTAGTCTTTTTTTTTAATTAGCAGTCATTTTATGTACTTTTGGGGATCATTAATGCATTTGGAAAAGTTACCAAGGTGCCTAGGTGTCCCAAATTCGTGAAAAATGTCCAAGAGGTGAGTTTAGGTGCTAGGGATGTCAATTATCTCTAAATTTTGTAGGTTGTTCAATAGAAATTGTAGAAATCAACTAAAAAAGAGGGAAAATGGCACTTGTAAATATTTTTGACAAGTGTTCCATGTGGTAAATATCTTGGGGTCTTATCATCCTTATAACACTCACCTCCATGATTGGTTTGATATAGACTAGTTATTTGGATGCCAAAACCATTCTACACATTTCTTGCTCTTTTTGGTAGACTAGAGTGACCCTCAGGTTTTTTCTCAGTATGAGAAGCATAAGAAGTTTTAGAAAAAATGATTTTTGGAGGTTTTTTACACTTAAATACCTTAATTTTAATATAAGTAACTTTATAAATGATCATATTTTATTTATTAACAATTGCTAACAAGTTGATTGTGTAGATTTGATAGTTGTTGGGTGCACCCTATAGGTTTTGCTCCATTCCTACCAAATCCATATGAACCAATTGATGGTGTTGGATACAGAGGATGTTGGATTCCTTATCATATGTTTTCCATTATTTTTTTCATGATTTATTATGTTTTGATGAGCAAAATTAGTCTATCATGCAAGGAGATACCACTAGGTGTAGTTCCAACTAAGATGTCTCTTGCTTGCTGAGTTTTTTACATTTCAAAGTTTTCATAAAATTAGGAAAGATTTTCCCATGATTGATTTGGTAATATCAATATCTCCCCTAATTTTTTTATCTCACCATGGCATTCTATGAGTAGATTTCAAGCTTGTCTTTCTCTATTTGCCAACTTCATGTCTAGTTTTAGCTGAATTCCATGCATAAGCTTGTTCATTCTATGTATGGAAATGGTAATAGAGGTGTTTGGATTTTACAAGGCTTGAATAGTTGAATGAGGTCATTTTTTATGTTTTTTAGAGTGAAATTTTTTACTACATGCTCATATATCATGCCAAACAACCACTTGGTGCATCTATCTAATCTTTCTCACATATGTGCAGGTGTTTCCATATTGTAAAAGGTGTTTTGAAGATGGTTCCAAGTCTCAAAGGATAGATACCCATTATTTAATATTGAATATGGAATTTTTGTGGTTGTGAGCTAGTTCACCACCATGTTTACCTCAATTATATGCTCTGCCCACATCTTCTACCCAAAACATTCATCTACAAGCCCTTGATGACACCATGTTAGTGTAAAGGAAGGTGCATATGGGTTACAACTCCTTGTTTCTTCTTAAAGTGAATTTTTAAGATTATAAAGGCATGAGAGTCTATTTTTTACTCATTTTTCATAATTATCCACACCCTAATCCATTGCTTGCTTCTCAAAATAACCTTCCATAGGTGGTTGAGCATGAGTTCAAGTGTGTACAAAAGGACTAAAGCAATTTCACACTTTTTTTTCTCATTTTCATGACAATAAAGCCTTGATAGACCCATATAAAACTCTTAAAGGATAAATTAATCATGAAATCATGTTGTAATGTTGAAGACTAAATTTGGAGATGGAATCCCTAAAGGAGTAAAATAGAGCTCCAAGAGGTTTTAGTGGACCTTCCAAAGTAAACTTAAAAAAGTTTTAAAGGATTTAATTTTGGTTGATACCTATTCCCTAGTACAATAAAGTACATTAAAATTTTGAGAATGAAATGACAATGGTAAGGTAGTTTTGTAAAGCTCTAAAGGTGCCTCAGAACACATTGAAAACACACAGTGATATCTACAGGCCTGTGGGAAAAAGGAACTTTTTGTCATCTTGAAGGATAATTCCAAACATAAGTGACTATTGAATGATTAAAATAGTAAAAGGAGACAATATTAAACCTAAATTCATTAAGGAAAGGTTAAGGTAGGACATTTTACATGTATGACCACTTATAGGCCTCCTTTAAACATGAAATGGTAACCTACAGAAGTCAGACAGGTTCAATAAGAAAGACTTGTTTATTGATATTTGGTGTGGTATATTCTATAAAAAGTGACTATTTAATTGTTATATATTTATTATAGATCCAAGGTGGATTAGAAAAAACTTTTCTCTTTATAATCATCCAAATCAACCCCTTGTGATGACCTACAACAGGGTCCTAAAAGAGATGTGTCTCAGTCAAAGATAAAGGTACTATTTTGGTTTTCAAAGAAGCTCAATGGTAGGTGCAAGTGAGAATAATATTTTTTAAAATTATAAAGGGTTTAAATGAGTTGATTATAATCATGATGAATTGAAAAGGACCCCTATATTTACCTATAGGTAGGGTTGTAGGTAGAGCACCTCAATTCAAATAATGGCATGATTAAGTTATGCAAATTAGTGCCTTGGAAGCTCATAAATAAGGGTTTTGTAAGATATAAATGATATAAATCCAATATAAACCCAAATATATCTCCATATACCCCAAATTGGCCCCAATCAAAGAGATATTTACCTATAATAGACCCCTACAAATGTGTCTCAGTCCTATAGGTAGGGACCTAGTCTCAATGGTAAATGGGTGCATTAGTATGAGGTTGAAGCTTAAACATGATAATTAAAATGAAAATTTACCTAAATTAACATTTTATATATGTCATGATACCCTCATAATGAAGTAGATAAGCCTACATAGGGTTTCAGACCCCTATTTTTATCTACAACAAGGTCTATACAAGCAAAGGCTACAGTGAGGTATGAACTACCTAGAGAAGAAAGGATGGTTAAAATGATTATAAAATGATAAAATATATTCAATGAAATTAAAAATACATTTATAAGGTTCTCAAATCCCCCCCCACTTGGAAAATGGAGTAAAGTTCATACAAGCAAGTTAGGAAACCCTTGGTTCAAAGGGTAAGCATAAAGAATCCATGAAGGAGAAAGGTTTTGGATGGTTTCAAAAGATCCATGAGAAAAATTTAAAGGTTTTAATAATTTATAAATAGGATATAATCATCTAATTTGTGAGGAGAGGTCATTGACAGGTGGATTTGGACTAAAATATAAGAAAATAGGGTTTTTTAGCCCCTTTTTTAGACAAGTTGAGTTAGTTAGGTACCTAAATGAGGGAATATTACCTTTAAATTTTTTAAATATCATAATTATTAAGTTATAAAATGCCAAAAAAAATCATTGTTATATGGGGATGAGGGATATATCTCTATATTTTGTCTCAGAGATCAGCCACTCATGAAAATTAGAACTTTGGCAAGTTAACCAAAATATGGCAAAATGAGTAAAGGACTTAAGGCCTTAGGATCTTCAAGGAAAATTTTATGAGTATATAATATCTATGAATTATAATTAACACTCACACAAGCTCTAACCCTTTATGATGACCTAATTGTCCATGCATATAGTCTAATCAAACATGCTTCCACTATGCCTTATTGGTAAAAGAGATGAAAGGAGTGTTTTAAGGTTAATATGATTTCTTTTTGAGTATTAATTAAGTGTAAACATGCATAATAAACCATCATAAAAATTTTATATCAGCCCAAGTGATCTACACTTGCAGGGGGTATGCCAAACCCATTAGGCCTTAAGGAGACTTGAAGTCAATTGGGGTCTACCTTTCATTTCTAGGCCTTGATGATATATCCATATGATTTGGGAATTATTATGAAGTTTTTTCAGACATGTATTATCTTTTATTTTTCCAATAATCTTATATAAATATTATCTTTGTCCCGGAGATAGCTCAAACATACATGAAAGTGGAGAAACAAGATCGATAGGTCATTTTCTAAAGCTCATAACTTTTTTAAGGCTCTGCATGAGAAAAAAATGGTTTTGATAAAGTTATAAAAGGTCCCTAATAACATATTTATGGTATTATTTATAAAATTTAACATGCCATATGTATGAACAATTATTAAGAACAAAAATAGTCTAAAACCCTAGCAAAACCCTTAGAGCAACCTGATGGAGAAAAAAAGCATGGAGAGCCATTAAAATGGAGTATTTTGGAAAGGAATGGATAATACTCACTGAAGATCTCACCCATGCAAATAATATGTATGAAACTATATGAACAAGATGCAAAATAGTGTTTTTCTCACCATTTTCTATGTTTTGTAGGTTCTATGAGGTTTGAGAGGATTAAATAAAGTTTGGATGGATTATAATGACCTATTATAACTCTCTATATTCATTTTATCCTATTTAAAAACTTATAAGTGTCCCAACTAGAGATCTCTTTTCAGCCAGTTGAAATTGGCATAGTGAGCACAAGAGTGAAAAGTGTGGAAAACTCAAATGGATATATTTTTAAGGTAAATAAAAGAAATATAAGTCCATGTATAATATTTACATGTGTCATTAACTCCATAAAATGTATTTTCATGGTAAATTGAAGGCATTTTTGAGGCCAAGTGTGAGGGGTGACTGAAATAAGGAGTTTTAGGACTACAGACAATGATTGCTTCATTCTAGGAGTTTCTAAAAGATTAGAAATGAAAGCAATGCATGTAATTACATACATAAAATACTTCCCTATTATTCCCATCATCGTACCTATCCATATTTAGTGGTGGGATGTTCAAATAGGCCCAAATTATGAAGGTAGTTTTCTATGCCAAAAAAGAGGTTTTTATGCCACTTTTCACAATTTTCATGGCTTGTATAGACAATTAGACTTCATAATGTTGAAATTACTATTTCATATCTCTTATCCATGAATTTTTAAATTATTTCTCCAAGTTTATATATTTCCAAGTGACCTTTGGACTTATTTTACCTTGCCTCTCTCTCAAAAGCTATAAATATGGACTCTTTGCTTATTTTTTGTAGCCTTTGTTGGTTGATGGTGAAAACCTATCCAATTTTTTAATTTAAGGAATATTTAAGAAATAAACAAGTGTTTTTCCAACTTAAATTCTATTCAATTTAGTGTTAGTGCAATCTTGTTGGTCTTGTCTAGTAGAAGAGCTTCTTTTTTAGCATGTTATCCTTGATTTTCTACCAAGTGTGCAGAAAGGGTGTTGTTTAAGGTCTTTATTAGTATTATTTTATAAGTGTATAGGTGTATTAGAATTTTTTTATGATTTTTTTCCATCATATAATCATACATTACTCCCCTAAGTATCAAATACCTTCTTGAATCTAACATATGAAACATTGATGTGATAATGCATTCTGAGTTGTGAGTTTTGTGAGAGAGAGACTTTGTTTATCTTTAAGTAGTAAATATTATTAAAATAGGAGTATATTAAACATTATTTCATCACATTTTTTAGTTTTCTTATTTATTTTTCTTAACCCTTTTCATCCACAAGTTGATAGGTAAGAAAGTGTTTCAAAGAGTGCATCAAGGGAACTAGCCCTTCTAGAGATTCATCCCTCAACATTATCACCCACAACAAGAGGGATGTTTCCATTATGTCACTTGGATGATGAGAGCAAGGCATATCCTTAGGGGTGCAAATCTAAGTGTCAAAAATTAGGAAATACTATATCGATTTGGACTGATATAATTGAAAAATATGGGTCTTGGTACAATTATGGGTTATAATAAGTAAGATTGATTAGGGAGTCAATTAATAAATAAGTGTAGTTAATATAGGCATGATAGACAAAAAATAATGTCTCTCATGAAGCACCATCAATCTACCCATCCCTTTCCTAGTGTACCCTTTAAGGTATGCACTCAAGAAGATTTAAACTTGATAGGTCACTACAATATATAAAGCATCAGTAAATAATAAAGTTTAAAAATAATTTAATATCATTCCTAGTCATATCATTCTTTAGGTTAACTTCAATACAACCATATCCCATAGGTTGGGAAATCTTGTGATGCATATTCTATTATTTTCACATATATAGGGGTACCTTATGATGCCCATATTTTTCCTACTAAATGTATTGGAGAACCTTACATTACCTATATTTCAACCTCTAGGGTATATTTCAATTCCCATCCTTGATCTTATACATTCTTTTAGGGCATCTTATCATAACCATTCTTATTTTCTTGGCTTCTTTATCTCTCATCCTTACCATGAGGAAATAATGAATATCCTTTCACATCTTAAAAATAAACAAATTAAACTTCAATAAAAAATTTGAGACACATATGCTTGTATTTCACATAATCTTCTTTGATATAGTCATTAACATAGATTTTTTCCTATTATTTTATCTCATGTTTATTTTATTTTTTACATTTTATTGTTTTCCCCCTCTTTTGGGATGATTACTTACACCATTTCATCCTTTTTGGTTCTTTGGTATCTTTAATTTTGACCTTAGATTCCCCTAAGGATCTTAGGTATCACCTTCAGGTTTTATATCAATTTACTTACACCATTATTTTTTGGGGTTTTTTAGTATTTTTACTTTTAGCCTTCACTTCCCTTGAGGGATATTAAGTATCACCTTAGGGTTTCATATTATTTTTAATTTTATCCTTTGAGTCTCTTGAGGATTTTAGTTATAACCTTTTAGTTTTATATCAATTTTACTTTCTACCTTTGTTCCTCTTGAGGATATTACGTAGCACCTTTGGGTTTTCTTGTTATCACATTTGTCACATTTTTATCATTTTTACCTTAGATTCCTTATGATTCTTTGACCTTGATTTAATTTAACACCTTTTGGGATGACTACTACTTTCACCAGTGCTTATTTTATATCCCTTATAGGTTGGTATAGATTCCCTAGTGACATGACTATCATCTCATATCTCCATCACTTTCGAAGCATTTATTTTCCTCTATGTGATCGACTATAAGCATATTCTTCATTGTATCATTTTTATTACATGGATGAATCTTCCATGGTCCCAATTTATCCTTTATTTCATTTCACTTGAGGCACATGTAGGCTAGTTTTGATATTACATGCTTACACATGGGGAAAGTATTGGAATATTTAGGCACCATGGTATTTAGGTTCTCTTTTCTAGTGGTTAAACATAGGATCTCTTATGTTAGTCATTATTTCATCCATGTTTGATTTTTTGAATCTATATAGAGGGGGAAAAAAATAAAAAATAATTACTATCAAAACAAGATAAAAAAATATAATTATATTATCTTTGGTTGACATCTTCTACTATCTTAGTCTAAACTCAAACTCCACAGTTGGCCTCATGATAGAGCCAAGGTTCATTTGGGTGTGTTAGGCCAGTATTCTTGGGTAAGAAGTCTCATATCATTACATCATTATATCTTCCTATATTTTAATGATAATTATTCTCTCACATAAGTACCTAATCTTCACACTAGGTCAACAACTCTATAAGGGGTCTTAAGGAGTAGGGAACATGTTTTAGTAAGGTATCATCATTTTTATTTCATGCATTTAGCCTTCATGAGATGATCTATGTATTTAACTTGTTATCCCAAACTTTGTGTTTACTAATTGGAGTGTCCTAGGTCTTTTATGTTGATAGTTATTAGCATTTCCCACTTGTCTAAAGTGTCTCATTCTTGATAAGTATTTACACCACCTATGTGGTGCCTTACATTCCTTATTTACATAATATTTATTTTATATCCCCTTTATGAGTATTTATTTTAACTGATCACATCTACATCACATTATTATCCTAATTATGCCACTTGCCTTTCAGTATGTGAGTTTAATTACAAAACTTTGGGAATCTAAGCAAGCCTTCGTCACAAACACCCATCACCTTTTATTTATAAACCATCTTATTGTCATTGTTATCATGTATTTAGGTGGTTGTGCTCTCTTACATCAAATTTTAGATAAAGTTATAATTTTGGGTTGTCATTATTTAGACATTTTTTTTCATTTATCCATCATGTTTTTGTTTACATGTTGTGGACTTCACATATCTTACATGGGATATCTTGCATAATGTTTTATCAAGTTTAGGATTTATAGAAAACCCTAAGTAATAAAACTATTGTGAAAAGTTAGGAGAATAATATAACAATAATAAAATTCATTGATTTGGAACTACTGTATTCTAAAAACTTACTAAAAATATAAAAGTGTAATGAGAAAACAAATACTTGGCTAGAAACTATCTATAGGAGGAATAAAAATTTGAAACTCGATGTGGGGAGGTCTAATAACTAGAATCAAGAATTAAAAATTGGATCTAGTCTAAATAAAAATGTTGAGAATTAGATAGTAGAGGGGTGAAACTATTGTCTAACATAGGGTGCTCCTATCCACTAGCACTGAGGAAATGAGGGTTTTTGGATTCTTTATGTCTTCATTTATAAATCCTATATCTGGTGTGGGAGTTTACAATTGTAGACACTTAAAACTATCCACAACTAGATTATGACTAGGCTTTAGACTGATTCTTACTAACCATTGCAAATTAAGCCTAAGAATCACTAGATGTCCTAACTTTACTTTTGCATCATTCATCAAAGTTTAGAGTCATGTTGAGGTATCCCTATTTTGGATAGTGTCCCTATGCAACAAAAACTTATACTAGATTCATTCATAATCACTTTTCAGCATCACAACTGTTAATTTGGCATATGGACCTATTAAGTGGGGCACTTTCACACTTGATCAAATCTTGAAGAGCTAAAAATATAATCAGATCAATAAAAAATTAAAAAATATTAAATGCCTATTTTAATTATCCATTTGAAATTAATGAATATCTAAAAATGGAAATTCCAAAAATCAAAATATCAAATCCTTTCATCGTTGCCTTTCTGAGTTATCAAGCTCTTTGAAAATATCTTAAAATATCTAATTTGAGAGCCATGCCTAATAATTTGAAATCATAATTAATTGAAAACTATTAACTCAATTTTAGTTATTTTTAACTCACTTAGGGTTAGTTTGAACCCATTCCATGTTTAAACTCAACCTTAACTCACCTTGGATGAGACTTAATTCCTAAGGTTAAAAATACAAAGCCATGCCTATTCATTTCTAAGATCTCATAATCCAAAATTATAATGCTAATTTGGAGAGAGAAAAGCTTTGAAATTAAGGTTACCATGCTAAGTTCTTAATCCAAGCAATCAAAGCCAAGGTTCCAAGGAGAGAAGAAGCCAAACAAGCTTCACTGTCAAAGACTTCTTGATGCACAAGTCAAGGAAACCATTTAAAGCCCCAAACAAGGTAAAAGAGTTGTTTATTTTATGTTTTTATTGTGATTTTATTTATTTTTGTTACCTAAGCTCTACCTGGTATCTAAGTTAGAGGTTTTAGGACTTTAGTGTGTTTATTTCATTTATTTTATGAGACTAACACTATACTAACCTCCCCTCTATTGTAATCCTCGTTCAAATGTCAGCATGATCGGTGGGACTCAAGCATCCCATATAACTAAGTAAATTGATATGATACTTTTATTTTTTCTAATATATGCTTAAAAATCTTTAAGTTTCAAGTTTCTAGTCCATTTTTTATGTCTTTTTATTTTAAGCAGCTCATAAGTTACAGAGATCGACATCAATTTTTAGTCTAAGTTTTAGTGATCGATGTCAATTTTATAGATCAACATTGATTACATGAATTAATCATGATCTATATTTGAAAAAAAATCATGACATAGACATAACTAACATGAATTTTTCTTGTTCGTTTTGGCATCATTTTATGTTTCATGAATGTGCATATTGATTGTTTAACCATTTTCTTACAGGATCTAGTAGGGTGTTTTTGTTTTTGAGCTCATTTTATTAATAATCCTTTCTATAAAATAATACCTATGTTTTTTATATTTTTTAAGGAAACATTGATGATCAACCTGATCGACATCAATTTCTATAATCAGCATTGATTCCTATGTGGATCAATGATGATCCATCTTTGAGACAAAAATTAAAAAACCTGAGAGTGAAATTCTAAATGTTATTTTATCACTCACTTATAAGCTTATAAGTAGGTAAACCCTGATGGAATTTATTTTTGAAGTTTTTACAATTTTCCAAACAAAAAATTCCAATGGGCTCAAACTTCACTACACATTTAATTTTGGTGATTAAAATGAACTCTCACATTAGTTAAATACTCATAATAGTTTCATTTTTATTTCTTTTTTGTTATAGTGTTTATTTAAGCAAGATGAGTGATGTGTGTATGATCTTCCCCCTCCCCTTTAGGGAACTCGGGTGATCAAAAACACTCACTCTTTACCTTTGTCAATTTGGTCCAAAAGTGTGGAAATAAATTTTATAAGGCCCTCCCCAAATTTTTATGATTTGGGCAACCCCAAAACAACTATAAATTCTTTTCACTTGTCTTTGTTTTCATGCATTTTGTCTTGTGAGTGGGAGTTCATCACCTTCTCATGGGTTCTCTAAGGAAGTGTTGACCCAATAATTCATATCCAAACATCATTTCATCCTAAATCCATGGTGGGGTATATAAATTTAATGTGACCCACTGGGACCCTTATTTTGAGTGGTTAAAACAAGCTCCATTAGTGGTACTCAGCCTCAAAACATAGGGGCAACTCGAACATCACACTACACTGAGCAAGTGATAGATGTCATGGTTGTGAAAAGGATAATACCTTTTCATAATAAACTAGTTGATATGGATCCAATTGATATGATTTTATCTCTAGTGTTAGCCACACTTTGGACCATCTAGAAATGAATGAAAATTGATAGTTTAGAACAACCCCACTTCCTGTAGACATACTATTTATACAAGGCAAGTAGCCCAAAGTTACATGTCATTGTACAAAATATTGAGAGAAGAGGGGTCCTAAAAACCCTAATTTTAATTTCTATATTAATAATTAAAATCCTCTCAAAATTGATATTTTTTATTAATTTGATAGTATTATGCAACCTTATCAGTTTTAGGATGTAGGATGTTACACTTAGGTGTTTATGTAATTTTATCCTTTCTTGCATGGTTTTGAGTCTGAATTATTTATTTTACATACCACATCATAAATATCCTTGTTTAAACATCACTCCTTTGTTTAAAAAGGAATTATGACATCCATTTGACATCACACCTTTGCCTTAATTTATTTTTTGTCAAACCTTTTTTATGTCACTTAATTGAAATGGGTGTCGTTATGCTGCCCAATTCATTTTAAGTTTTGTGCCTTTGATTCTTAAAACAAAAATTTATCATACCTTTATATCATGATAACATAATTATGATTCTCAAATTATTTCAAATACTTATTGACCTTGTGTCATAAATTCTAATTTTGAAACCAAAACCACGTGTGTCTTTGAAAATCTATACCTAGTACTATCATGCCATTCATTCTTATCTAGATTCTTATTGTTTTAAGAAGTCTAGTTTTATAAGTTGAGTTCAAAATTTTCCTTGAAAATTACAAATCCAAACATTGATTTATTATTACCTATGCTTATGTAATTTTGGCCTAGACATCGATCTTTCACTTTTGGGTTGTGTAACTTAGGTTAATTCTTTATTCAAATTGAAGACTATTTTTGTGGCTATATTTGGGGAAGTAGCCTATATTCCATATGCCTATTGTTTCATGTCTTTTTACCAATGACCAAGTCCATGTTTAAATTTGAATGCCTAGTTTGTGTCAAAGTGTTTCAAATTTGTTTGATTAACTCTTTTGCCTTGTTTTGTTTAAAGTCTAGATTTTGTGCCTCTTCCAAAAGAACTAACAATGATTATTTTGAACCTAGATTTTCTACCTTGTTTTCAAAAAGACCTAGCAAATTTTGTTTATTTAGACCTATTTTATAATTATTTAAAACACTTTGTACCTAGGTTTGGCAATCTAATTTTACTTCATCCACTTGACCTTTTTATGTAAGACATTTGATGTTAGATTATTTTAGATCGAGTTTACTATAGACCTTTTTGGAGATACAACTCCACTTTTTAGACCAAGTTAGACTATGTTTAGACCATGTATTCTTTGGACCTTATTTTTTAGAGTTTTTATAACTTTTAGCCTTTTTGTGAAATGTTTATCATTGACTTTGATATGTTTCGTTACACTATAGTAGATCCATGTAAAATTTAAGTTATGATAACAAGTTTTCATATGATGACTTTGTTTAATACCCCTATGGTGATGATGTAGTTTGTGAGATGGATCCTTATCCTCCTTACAATACTCAATCTAGGGAACAAAGCCAAGACCTTAAAGCATAGTTTACAATATACCTTTTTTAGGATGATTAATATACCAAGTTTGTCCTTTCATGAATAACAGTACTTGATCCCCTACTTATAAAATTAATCCTCTTTCAGATTATGTGATCAACCAAGCTCTACCATGTCCAAGGATTACCATTCTAGGACCTTGTCCTTTGGCTCACAATAGCAACCAAGCTTCACAATGCCCTACCATTATCATTTAAGAACCTTGTCTTTTGGCTCATGACAAAAACCAAGCTTTGCAATGCCATACTATTAAAATTATAGGCCCTCATCCTTTAGCTCATGATAGAAACCAAGCTTCACAATGCATTCCAGGTCATCATCCTTTGGCTCACAACAACAACTAATCTTCATAATGCCCTACCATTACCATTTCAGGACCTCATCCTTTGGCTCACAATAGCAACCAAGCTTCACAATGCCATACCATTACCATTTTAGGAGCTCATCCTTTGGCTCATGATAATAACTAAGATTTTTAATTCCCTACCATTACTATTCTAGGCCCTTCCAAGTATGGTAGTTCATTATCCCAACAAGGTTATGTAATTACGACTAGATGGGTCACAGTTACCATCTTAGATTGGAAACCAATATTTGTTAAGCTCATCTTAGATGAGCCTATTTATAAATAGATTATTGTCCAACAAACTATAATTCCTCATCCATTTCCAACCATCCCCCACTTTAAAAAACACATGTCGATCATTGAGCTACAATCAAGGCAATCATTACCTCTCTAAGAACCATTATTCGAAGACCAAGATGTGTTTAAAAGTAGTATTTTGAAATTACATATAAACCAAGACTAAGAGACCAAACTAATTCATGATGTTTTTATTGAAACACCTATTTGTGACAAGTTAACTTGTGATGAATCACCTTTTGATACTATCCCTATTGTTGAGGAGTCTCACTCTAATGAACCAATATTTTTTGAGTTACTTCTTAATGATTATAACTTCCTTTGGGTAAATTGTTATCTCAACCATTATCTTGTTTTTAAAGAGCCTCCCTTTTACAATCCATTCTCAGTGGAGTTATCTCTTGACCCTTTTTCCCTCATTGAAGAGTCTCACTTTGGAAAACTAATCTCTGTAGAGCCCATTATGCCATCATAGGCTATTACTTATCCAATACCAAACATTCAACAAGACATCATTATAGAAACATCCACACTAGATAAGAATCAACATTGAATTTAGGTTTTATTCCTAAACTACATTGAAGTTAGCATCAAAAGTGGACTCAATGTTAGTCTCAACATCAAATTAAGAGTCCCTTAAGTTATATTTAGCTTCAGGATCAAAATACATTCATGGTTGTTATAATATTGGTTACGCATGCCTTATAGATCAATTTGAATATTTTTGTGATCCTTCCACAGTTTTTGAGGATGATTACTTTAGCTTTAACATAAGTTTTCCTAGTATCTTTTACAAAAATTATGCTACCACTTTCCATTCTACATGCCATTACCACTAACCAACCTAGCCATTATATTGACCTTCCACCTCCTACAAGTGTCAATTGGGACCAATAAAATGACACCTTGTTGAACTACATCCATAAAAACATATTAGTTGCATAATATTAGGGAGGTCAAGACTATAGTCATGCATAAGAACAATAATTTGTTGATGATAGAAATTTTACTGTCAATGAATCAACCCTTTCACCTATCATGAAGTTTAAATTAGAATTGTACCAGTCTAATTATGGGGGTTCTAAAGGTTCATCTAAGATCTTAAAGATACGAGGGGGTTTTATTATAAATTCTAGGAAATAATCAATTAGTTATCAAGACAACTTATTCCATTATATCAATCAAAAATTTATTTATCTAATCATGAATCAGTTAAAATAAGAATCTATAATCTATTTTATCTAACAAATAAAACCTATGAGTTAGATAGTCTCTTGAAGAATAGAAAAATGATTCTGTAATATATATGTATTCAGTTAGTATATTTACTTTTTACTTGCAATGTTCTCCAAGTTAACTCTAAAAAAACCAAAAATAGAAGAGATAGTTCAAATAAAGAGAGAGAGACAAACATGTAAGTAAAAGAGCAAAACTAACAACAAACAAACTAATAAACAAGGCAAACAACTAATCTTAGAGCAAAGATAGTAATAAACTAGAAAAAGACAACAAACTAAGGTAATGATCTAATTAAGCAAAACAAATAATAGAATGTAAAAATTAACTAAAAAAATGTTCAAAGGATAAAGACTAAAGAAACAACAAATAAAAGAACCTAAGTAGAAATTAATCTATATTAAGAAACCTAATTAAGATAATTAATCTAACCAAAGCTAACAAAATATAAACATAGAGTAAAGATCAAACATAATTTAAAATTAAAACTATCAAAGAATAATTGTGAACCTTAGAAAAATAAAGGAAATTAATCTAAATATCAAAGAAAACTTAGAATATATTTGAAATAAATCTAAACTAGATAGACTAAAGACCTAATCTATGAGATAGATGTCAAATGATTAAGTTAGAAAAATATAAAGATTATTAAACTAATGACAAAATGAAATGGATATAGATCTAGATATTTAAAGTTATCAACCTATAGCAAATCAAAGGAAATAATAACTTAATAAAATCTATAACTATCTAAAATAAAGAAAAGAACAAACCTAAACTAAGAACTAATAAGAAGAGGAACAAACTAAACTAAACTAATTAAAATAAAAAATAACAAAAGATTAGTACTATATCTAAGATAACTAAAATAGCAACAAAACTAGATTTAGAAGAAATCTAAAAGATCTATTTATATTAAAGTTAGATTCAAATAATTATAAAATGTGTGCTAGTCTCAAAAGGAGAATCATCTTAGCAAGAAAAGATAAATTTATTGAGAAAACTAAATCCTTTCTCTACAAAAACTTGAACAACTTTGTAATCAAAATATCTCAATGAAATGTCATGGAATAGCAAAATAATCATCATTGTTTAGGTTGAATAATTAGAATTTGTGTGTAGGAATACAAAATAACAATCATCAAAAGATATTATGCTTAGAAAATTTTAGATAATTAGTAATATATGATAAATAAAACTGGATATACATGTGTTGCATAAGCAATTACTCAACCATAAGATAAATTACCATTAGGTATATCTATAAAAGTTGCACCATCTCAGATAAGTTTCATAGAAAGAAGAGATAAATGATTGACTTCAAAAAATACTTAAGTCCTCAATACATGTTGTGCTTCTATCTTCAAATGAGTCCTTTATCTATTCTTGTACCTTCAACTTAGTTGTAAAATAAGTTATAACTAACTTTAGTTAGTTATTAGTTAATGTTAACTAATTGACTTTTAACAAAGTCAATTAATTATAAACTAAAATTGGTTAAGGACAAATTAATTAAGACTTAAAAAGTCTTAATTTGATCAATATATTTAAAAATAACAAACTTGGGGTACTAATGTTAATAGGTGGGGACCCATATTAATTAATAATAGAATAGAATACATATCAATCATAAAATAACTAAGTCAAATTTGATAAACTCTATTCATATTTAAACCACAATGCATATTTAATTAACTTACACATATATAATTATATCAAACTTTAAAATTGTTGTATTTAGAAAAATATCAAAATTTATCAAAGTCTGAAAATCAAAGTCTCAAACTAAAATATCAAGTTCTGCCATGAAAAAGTTTAGCACTTAAATAGAAATTATCCTTTGGATTACCAATAGTCGTCTGAGTCAGACAATACTTCAATCACATGTTTGTCTTGACCTTGAATACAAACATTATTCTCCATTTTAGTAGCAATAAATGGTACCAATTTAGTTCTTGAATCAGTCATGTTATCATCAACCTTTAGCTTAATTCTTTTAAAAAATCTGACTTTGTTTGGTGTTTCAAGTTCAGTTTGACTAGCATTCCTCTTTTTTGTAGTGGTCTTATCAGCAATGTGAGGTAGAATATCCATTTTTTTCCTTTATCTAGTATAACCCTAACTTCCCAAACTCAATCTCTTAGACCTCAAAAGGGGTTCACTATGGACACCAGATAGATTCAAATTTATACCACCAAATAGATTCAAATTTATACATTTTCTAGCAAGATCTATATGAGAAGGGGAAGGTGCATCAAAAGGAATGGCCATCTTCCTAATATCTTTAGCATGGATTATTTCTACTTCAAGCTATGTGAATTGGTTAATAGGCAAAGGATCATCAATTTTTTTCCTCTAAAATTAGAGGGCTAGATAGGTAAATACCAAAGATCATGCTCCAGATGGTGAGATGAACTACTTTGGGAATATACACAAGTTCTAAACCTATGGCCATGGAAACCCCTATAACCTATATAACCCCTATTACTTGGATTAATTGGTAGATTACTCAGAATATCCCAAAACTCAAGATCATACACCTCAAAATGAATGGACATCCTTATCCCTCTATGAAATTTGGGTCCAATGCATGAAATCCACCCCTATAAAAACCTCTACTAGAGTTTGACTAACTAAATTCTCTATTTGAATTATGTCCCCATCCTCTATCATCATTATTTTTTGATGGCTAGTCCCACCCAAACATAATGATCAATCTGACACATAAAAGTAAAACTAAGATTGGGAGACAAGTGTTCAAGAGAAAACTTAAAATTATAATAATCTAACAAATTAAATTGAAGCTACATTATGACTAAAAAATACTATATCTAAAACAAAATTTGTATTTAACCTCAAATGCTATTTTGATTCTACAATCAACTTCCAATATTAAAGAAAAGTTTAAAACTTCAACATTGAGTTAAAACTTTAAATAAAAACACATGTTCTTCAAATTGGCTTTGTATCCATTTAAAATTACCCATATTTATTTATAAATATTTATTTCATCATCAGATTCAACACAGTTGACTGATTCAATTTAGATTTCCACATAATGATTCTAATTCTCACATTGTCAATCATATTTTATATACTAAAACTGACGTCTGGTAATAAACTTCCTAGCAACATGTTTAATTTAATACTAAAACCAAAACATCCTTATGACTTCACTAACCCTAATATTTTAAGAACACACATTTATGAATCATGATCAATTACCAATCTTTCAAAGCATAGAGAAACTATGAATTGTTTATGTCAAAACTTCCATGTATGTAATTCTCATATTTTCAAAATAAATCCCTTATTTATTGCTTTATAGAAACCTAAAATAAAACTAAATGCCATATGCTTAGGATGAAAACCCTAACTTGTGCCACATCAAAACTCAAACATCTATATATTGTAGCTTATCATCTTTATATTAACAAACTGACCTCTTCATATAAATATATTTTTGACCATTTTAACATATAGTTTGAAAAAATAACCATATATGTAACAAAACCACATGCACTAGATTTTCTCAATATTTACTAGTTTCTTACCATCACTATTTTCAGACTCACTTGTCTCTTTGACTAAGAAATCACTTAAACATTCAGCACAAATATAAACCCTACATCTAACATTAACTTCAAATAGAAGTTATTTTCATACAGATCTTTCCAACCATATTTCAAAATTAACACAACTTTGTGCATAGTGATAGCTGAGAAAAACTTAAAAACCTTTCAATATTTCTACAAAATTTGTGTAAGACTCATCATTTCAACCCAAAAGAAAACAATAGGGTATTTAAACATCCACACACTAGAGATTTACCCATGCATATGCCATAAACCAAAATCCTTAAAACCCCATGTTTCAAACATGATACAAAAATTATCGAAACCCTTGACATATTTCATGTAACTAGGCTATGAATCACTCAGTTTATTCTATATTCAGTTTCAAAAAGAAAGATAGATTTATCTTTTCATTACCTAAAACATGTAATTGGATCTTCATACTGAGATAAAAAAACACACAGCACTATCACAACTAAATATTCTTTGAAACAATTTTCTGAATGAGTCATTTGAAAATATACAAAACTTATGCCTTATACTTAGACATTCAACCAAAACTAGAGATTATCATTTATTTATTTCTTAGAAAGGTGTCAGATTTACATGCATAGAACAATATTATTCATTCATATCAAAATAATATCCCCAAAACTTCAAAAACTAGAAACCCAATTATATGCAGATAACCTTTGAGTCATAAACTATACAAGAAGAAAACTCTATTTGCATGTAACCATCTAGAAGAGATTCATAGGCATATCAACATATTTTCAAAAATTTCCAAACAAATCTCATTTCTTTCCAAAAACATTTTAACATGAAGTCACATACCCTTTTCACTATAATCCTCATCTTATACAGAAAACCATACAAAAAATAACATGATCTTTCATTCACATGCACACAATTTCAACATAACTATCTTTCACTGAACTTGAATCTTTCATGAATACCTTGAATATTTCCAAATAAAATGATCAAAACTTATAACACATACCTGGTATTACTTTCCAAAATCTCTACAAGATCCCAAAGAGCCAAAGCTTTGCTCCCACCGAAGAGCTTGTGAAAAATGACCAAAGATCAAGAAAAAGAAGACTTATATCCACCAATATTTTTCCATAATCATTCAAGTGATGTGCCTCAATTTTATTGAATTTTATTTATTAATCATGTACTTAGAAGATATACTAACTCATTTATCAAAAAATTTAAAATTAATGGTAACTATCCTTCACACTAACTCTTACCCTAAACATCAACTAATCTCTATGTTTTGAGGTAATATTACCTTTTATTAACTCTCACATTTCCATATCTATGAACAATCTTAAAGCATCACAACCATACACTCAAAATTAAATGCTAGTGCTAGCTCACCTACCTTAAATTTCATTTTTCCAAGTGGTCTTCAGCTCAATGGATATTTTCTTTGTCATCAATCAAAAGTTCTTAAGATTTGTATGCATTTCATAATTATTTTCATAATTTTCAATTAATAAGCATCATGGTTGAAGACCCTTGAAACAAAAGTTTATTTTTAAAACCAAACACATATTTCACAAAAGGATCAAATATTAAACCTTAGTATTATGATTCTTAAAGTTCTAAATGTTAGGGTGTGGAGCTAAAAGCTTCACCAAGGAGCATACTTAAAACAGGTTCGGGTCTACACAGACGCCGGCGTCGGTCAGGAGCAACCGACGTCGGTTAGTAGCAGTTGCAGAGGCGCCGACGTCGGCAGTAAGGTCGGTCGGTGACGGTCACAGGCGAACAGGCAGGAACCGACGTCGGTTACCTGCGTGTCCAGAAATCTATTTCCGTGGACAGCAGCGAGTGTTTGCATGATAAGTTTGAGTCGTGGACTCAAGCTTGCGTCTCTATTATTAGCAATATTATTTTTAGAGCCCTTGTTCAAGAGGCTTAACTATTTGTTGTAAGAGCATGCTCAAGTTTCCTATTTCTATATGTAGGAAGATCTTCTTAGCTTAGAATTGTAGTGTGTAAGAGAAGTGTAGAACTGTAATAGTAGAACATTGTGAATGTTTGAAGGACAGTACAAAGTTGCATCAATCCAGGTTGTTGGATTTGAGTGTACTTGAGAGAGAGCTCTTGAGGAATAGAGATATAGTGAGAGATCTTGTGTGCATCTGAGAGAGGTGTGGAAGAACGAAGTTTCTTCAAATTGTATTCCTATTGTAAAGAGTTTCAATACAAGTTTTCAGGGTGTTTTCTTGTATATCTTGTTCTGTGCTATTTATCATTTCAGTTACTTATCTATCTGATTTATTTCCACATTTATTGCTTTCACAAGTGTAATCTATTGTTGGTTTGATCCCCCAACAAGTGGTATCAGAGCCTTGGTTACAGGTTACAGGTTACAGATTACAGGTTGCTCACAGGGTTTCTGCAGGAATTTCTGTTTGAGTGGGAGAAGCAATGGCAGAAGAAAGTAAGCTGAGAATGGAAAAGTTTAATGGCAAGAACTACCAACATTGGAGAATGCAAATAGAGGACTATCTGTATCAGAAGGATCTCTACTTACCGTTAGGTGGGATAGCAAAGAAGCCCAAGGACATGGAGGATGAAGAATGGGAAGTTCTTGACAGAAAGGCTCTTGGGTCTATAAGACTGAGTCTGGCCTCCACTGTGATATCTAATTTGTCACAGGCAAAAACTACGGTAGAGTTGATGACCACGTTAGCAAATATGTATGAAAAACCCTCAGCTTCAAATAAGGTATATCTTATGAAGCACTTATTTAATTTGCATATGAATGAAGGTGGATCTGTTTCTACTCATCTGAATGATTTCAATGGAATTGTTAATCAGTTAAGTTCTATCAATATTGTATTTGAAGATGAAATAAAAGCTCTTTTGATATTATGTTCTTTGCCTGAAAGCTGGCATGGCTTAGTAATGGCAGTTTCTAATATTGCATCTGCATCAAACATTTTGAAAGTAGAGGATGTGGTTAGTGTTATCTTGAATGAGGAAATACGCAGAAAAAGCACAGAAGAGACATCTGGGAATGCTTTAAATTTTGAGAGCAGGGGAAGGCAAAAAGAAAAGAGCAAGAAGAGATCAAGATCTAAGTCTAAGGTGAGAGGAAGATCCAAATCCAGGAATGGCAGGAAGCCACAATGCTGGAACTGTGGAAAGATGGGGCACATAAGCAGAGATTGTTGGTCAAAGCCCAAGGAGGACAACCAACATGAAGGAAAAGAAGAAGCCAAGGTTGCAGGTATTGCACAGGATGCTTTAATTTTCTCTTTGCATAATAACATAGAATCTTGGGTATTAGATTCTGGTGCATCTTTCCATGCTACCCCTAACAGAGAGTATTTCAGTGACTATATCCATGGAGATTTTGGAATAGTGTACTTAGGGGATGATGAGCCTTGTAAGATTACTGGCAAAGGTAAAGTGCAGCTGAAGATGCAAAATGGCAACACAAGGGTGTTGAGAGAAGTGATGCATGTTCCTAGTTTGAAGAGAAATTTGATTTCTGCAGGTAAGCTAGGTGATGAGGGTTGTACAGTAACTCTCACAGCAGATTCTTGGAAGGTGACCAAGGGTGCACTAGTTATGGCAAGAGGTAAGAGAGAAGGTAATCTCTATTTGTGTAATTGTGTTACTAACAAATCTCCTTCAATTTTATCTACTTCAGGTGTGGATTGTAAATTGTGGCACTCAAGGCTTGGCCACATGAGTGAGAAGGGGATGTCAATACTTAAGTCTAAAGGTATGCTTTCAGATTTGAAAAGTTTGGATCTTGAGTTTTGTGAGCATTGTGTATTTGGAAAATAGAAAAGGGTTAGTTTTCTCAAGACTGGGTCTACTAAGAAAAGGCAGAAGTTGCAGCTTGTTCACACAGACGTGTGGGGACCGGCTCAGGTAGCCTCTATTGGCAGATCACGGTACTATGTTACATTCATAGATGACGCCACAAGAAAGGTATGGATCTACTGTATTAAAAAGAAATCTAATGTTTTTGAGACTTTTAAGTTTTGGAAGGCTATGGTTGAGAATGAAACAGGCAAAAAGTTAAAGTGCCTGAGATCTGATAATGGCGGTGAGTTCTGCAGTCTTAAGTTTAAATTGTATTGTTATACACAAGGAATCCGTAGGCAAAGGATGGTTCCAAGGACACCTCAGCAGAATGGTATTGCTGAAAGGATGAACAGAACTATCATGGAGCGTGCAAGATGTATGAGATTGCATGCAGGGTTGCCCCTAGAGTTTTGGGCAGAAGCAATTGACACCGCAGTGTACCTGATTAACAGAGGACCCTCTATAGCTCTGGATGGTGGAATTCCAGAAGAGGCATGGACAGGTAAAAAGGTAGATCTCTCATATCTCAAAGTTTTTGGTAGTGAAGCCTTTGTGCATATAGATAAGGAAAATAGAAAGAAGCTTGATCCTAAGTCTATGAGGTGCACGTTTATAGGCTATGGCTCAGATGATTTTGGTTTCAGATTTTGGAATCTAGGAACTAACAAGGTAATCAAGAGCCGTGATGTTGTTTTCAATGAAAGAGTGATGTACAGTGATCAGATAAGGAAGCTAGATCAATCTGGGTAGAGCAATAGTGAATTGGACGAAGTTATGGTCCAAAATGAGCTCACGGGAAAAAGAAATAATCACTTGCAGGAAAACACAGAGACCGACGTCGGCAGGGTTGGAACCGGCGTCGGCAGTACAGAAACCGATGTCGGTCATACAGAGACCGACGTCGGTAGACCAGGCACCAAGGTCAGTCAGGAAGAACCGATGACGGCGAGTGACAGGTCTACAGGTGGCCGAGGTCGGTCACTGTCAGAAAATTTGGGTGGACAGATTGTTGAAAACAAGTCCAAGACACCCACCAGGAGGTCTGAAAGGGTAAGTAAGCCTCCAATTAGATATTCTCCTTCCTTATATTATTTATTGCTAACTGATGGTGGAGAACCAGAGAGTTTTGAAGAAGCATTACAGGTGGAGTCTAGGAGTAAGTGGGAGTGTGGCATGGTTGAGGAGATGGAGTCCTTAAGAGAGAACCAAACATGGGATTTGGTTGAATTGCCAGCTGGTAAGAGAACACTGAAGAACAGATGGACCTACAGGTTGAAGGAAAGTGAGGATGGACAGATGCGATATAAGGCCAGATTAGTGGTAAAAGGATTTGCACAAAAGCCAGGTATTGACTTTGGTGAATTTTTTTCTCCGGTTGTTAAAATGACTTCAATAAGGGTTGTATTGTCTTTGGTTGCTTTTGAGGATTTGCATCTCGAGCAGCTAGATGTTAAGACAGCATTTCTTCATGGAGATTTGGATGAGGAAATCTATATGGAACAGCCAGAAGGATTCGAGGTCAAGGGTAAGGAGAAGTTTGTGTGCAGGTTAAAGAAAAGCTTGTATGGCCTCAAGCAAGCTCCAAGGCAATGGTACTTAAAATTTGATAGGTTTATGATTGAGCATGGCTACAGTAGGTGTCAATCAGACCATTGTGTGTATTTCAAGAGATTTGATAACGGTAGATATATTATTCTATTGTTGTATGTAGATGACATGCTGGTTGTAGGGTCTCACATGCAGGATATCTCTGAGCTTAAGGAGAAGTTAGCTCAAACGTTTGCTATGAAGGATTTGGGAGCAGCGAAGAAGATCCTTGGCATGAGCATTAGGAGAGACAGGAAAAATCACAGGTTGATATTGTCTCAAGAAGATTATGTGAATAAGGTGTTGGAGAGGTTTAATATGCAGGATGCAAAACCGGTAAGTACACCTATGGCTGGACATTTTAAGCTAAGCAAAGAACAATGTCCCAATTCACATGATGAGGTAGAGTACATGAGTATGGTTCCATATTCTTCCATAGTAGGGAGTTTGATGTATGCAATGGTGTGTACTAGACCAGATATTGCCCAAGCAGTGGGAGTAGTAAGTAAGTATATGGCCAATCCAGGTAAGGAACATTGGAAGGTAGTTCAATGGATCCTTAGATATCTGAGAGGAACCAGCAATAGGCATTTATGCTATGGAGGTTCAGATACTTCTCTACATGGCTATGTAGATTTAGATATGGCAGGGGATTTGGATGGCAGGAGAAGCACCACAGGTTATGTTTTTACTGTAGGTGGAATGGCAGTTAGTTGGATTTCTAAGTTGCAGAAGGTTGTAGCCTTGTCAACTACAGAAGCAGAATATATTGCAGCTATAGAAGCTAGCAAGGAGATGATATGGATGACACGGTTCATGGAAGAGCTTGGAAGGGAGCATGGGAGTTGCAGATTGTACAGTGACAGTCAGAGTGCAATCCATTTGGCCAAGAACTCGGCCTTTCATTCTAGAACCAAGCACATACAGCTAAGGTACCACTTCATACGGTAGGTATTGGAAGATGGTGAGTTGAAGCTGGAGAAGATCCATACAGACAAGAATCCTGCTGATATGCTAACAAAGCCGGTTACTAAGGAGAAGTTGAATCTTCATTCAACTTCTATTGGTCTTCATGATTGAGTTGAAGATGGAGGAGCTAGAAGATGATGCTGTACAGGTTGGTGCAGCTGGTTTATCTCCAAGTGGGAGATTGTTAGGGTGTGGAGCTAAAAGCTTCACCAAGGAGCATACTTAAAATAGGTTCGGGTCTACACGAATGCCGGCGTTGGTCAGGAGCAACCGACGTCAGTTAGTAGCAGTTGCAGAGGCACCGATGTTGGCAGTAAGGTCAGCCGGCGATGGTCACAGGCAAACAGGGAGGAACCGACGTCGGTTACCTGCGTGTCCTAAAATCTATTTCCGTGGACAGCAGCGAGTGTTTGCATGATAAGTTTGAGTCGTGGACTCAAGCTTGCGTCTCTATTATTAGCAATATTATTTTTAGAGCCCTTGTTCAAGAGGCTTAACTGTTTATTGTAAGAGCAAGCTCAAGTTTCCTATTTCTATATGTAGGAAGATCTTCTTAGCTTAGAATTGTAGTGTGTAAGAGAAGTGTAGAACTGTAATAGTAGAACATTGTGAATGTTTGAAGGACAGTACAGAGTTGCATCAATCCAGGTTGTTGGATTTGAGTGTACTTGAGAGAGAGCTCTTGAGGAATAGAGATCTAGTGAGAGATCTTGTGTGCATCTGAGAGAGGTGTAGAAGAACGAAGTTTCTTCAAATTGTATTCCTATTGTAAAGAGTCTCAATACAAGTTTTCAGGGTGTTTTCTTGTATATCTTGTTCTGTGCTATTTATCATTTCAGTTACTTATCTATCTGATTTATTTCCGCGTTTATTGCTTTCACAAGTGTAATCTATTGTTGGTTTGATCCCCCAACACTAAAGCTAACTATGTGATAAATAAAGTCCCTTTTGCTCATTTTCATGTGAAGTGAACCTCTCTGAAGAAGTATAGAATGTTTTCAAAGAACTTGAATGCTATTAACCTACCTCATCAACCACTCCTCTTATTACACAATGATCTTAAAGATAAAAGGAATAAAATGCGTGTTTTGGGAACTATGTCCACCAAATTTGACTATTTACTCAAATCTTGAAATAACTAAACTTAGTATGCCAATTAGGTTTTCATGAATTGAACTGTGTATTAGATGTAGATTCAAAAAGAACAAGACTACTAGTTGTATAAATTAGGATATGAGCATCACTAAACCAACTAAATCATATTGGTATTTCAAATAACCATCATATCTATTAGTGAATGAAACTGAGCCATTCAACAAATGTAGACTTTCAGAATAAATTTTAAATGTATCAAATTTGATTGCAATGTTTTTCAAAGTATTATATCACCATTGTTATCTAAATCATAAATCAAATCCACTTATTAGGATCAAAACAATATCATAAATCAACTGAAATAATTGAAAATTGAAAGTCCATATATCAACTGAAACTATCAAAGTGCATTGAATCTGAATAGCAGAACAATTGATCACATCTATAACTATATATGCATAGTTTACTCATTAATCCACCATGCTTTTTGAAACCACTTGAAACATAAATAAATTTATATCAATCAATAATTACTATTTCATAATAAAAAATGCATCTAAAAATACTATCAATCAATAGGGTCCCCGAAACAGTTTTAAGTTTTATGACAGGGTCACCTTTATAGTAGCAAGTATAGATTTGAAAAATTTAGGGGGGTGTAGAAAATAGGAATAATACTAGCAACCTTGCTAGTCAATTTTGTGAAATAAATTTGAGTGGCAATAAATTACCTATCATATGAAACAAATTTTGTCTGAAGAGTGTGATCCAAAAAAATGATTTCTCAAGTAGCTAAGAGCAAACCCCTTAAATTATGAATTCAAGCAAGGGATGCATTGGTCAGATTGCATGTCATGAAAAAAGAGAAATAAATAACAAGAAAATTTAGGTTGGATGTACAATCAATTACAAATGCCTTAAGCATAAAATCTAAAAATAAAGTAATACTTCTACAACCAAGGCCCTCCCCTCCCTATATAGATCTAGAACTATAGAGTTGAGAGTTGAATAGAGATACCCAAGGCATATTATCGATGTGGATATAATGGAAATTACCAATGGAAAGGTAGGGGAGCCTATAAGTCAGTTATGTTACTCATTAATTATAAAAAACTAAATTTTTAAGAATAATTTCTGAAAATGAATGATACTTACAGCACTTTCATAGATTCTTCGGACTCTTCCTTCATAATGTGATATTCTTCACTCCAAAACCTTTCAATTATCATTTTGAAAAAAAATAAAAGTAAAATAAAACAAAACACAAAAATAGAACAGCAAACCAAAATGAGGAAATAAAGAAAAATAAAAGCAAACTAAAAGAAAGTAGAAAATAAAGTAAAAAGAGCAACAAATTGATAACTAATCATGAAATAATTTCAAGTGATGGATGTTTAATAAAAAATATAACCAGTTTCCTTCAAGATCCTTAAGATGAAATACGTTATTTCTAAGAACTATGACAATTTTTTAAGGTCCAAGCCATAATGTATCAAACTTATGATGTTTTCCAGGGTCCTCATGAGTTTTGTCCCAATATAAAACTAAGTCACCAACATTAAAATTTTTACTAGAAACCTTTTTATCAAAAAAATTATTTAAATTTTACATAGCCTTCTATAATCTATATAATGTTTTTTCCTTAGATCCATCAAGAGCTACCAAATCATACAACTTTTGTTCAATTAAATTTGTATCTTCAGCTACATATTGTAAAGTGGTCTTAGCTAAGAAAATCGAAAGTTTTATTGATAAAGTAGCTTCAAACTTATATGCTAACATAAAAAGAGAATAACTAGTTACTACCTTAACAATAGTCCTATTAGCCCATAAATCTTCAAAAAAATTAAGATGCCAATTTCTTTTGTTATCACAAACTAGTTTTTTCATAATAGAAATCAGATTTTTATTAGTGGACTCAGCTTGTTTATTTCTCTGTGGATAATACTTAGATGAATGACTAGAAATAATAGAATATTTTTCTAGTAACTCTAAGACTCATTTGAAATAAATTGAGGTCCATTATCCTAAATAATATTGTATGGAACTCCAAATCTAGACAAAATTTATTTTTTTAGAAAAAAAATTACTTCACTTGTTACTAAACTTTTAAGTGTTTTGATTTCAAGCCACTTGGTGAAATAATATGTGGCTATCAAAATGTATCTATGACCTACAGATGAAGGTGGATGAATATTGAAATAAATTCAATGCCCCATTTAGTAAAAGGTTTTTAAAGGCATTGTAGGTAGTTTATCCCTTCTAATAAATAGTTAACAAGGCATACAAGAATAGACTAACTTATAAGCATCTTGAAACAAAGTAGGTCAATAATAATCAACTCTCAAAATTTTATAAGCTATTGTTTTTACAACATAGTGTTCACCACAATTTCTTTCATGACAGCCCCTAAAAACTTTTTGAGTTTGATTATGTGTAAGACATCTTAATAATATTCCATCATGATTACGATAAAACAAAAAAAAATCTAATAAATAAAAAGTTAATGCTTTCAACCTTAATGAATGTCTTTCTTTCTTGTTTAAGTTATTAGGACAAGACTAATTCTAAAAATAATAAACTAAATCATGATACCAATCATCTTCAACCAATAAATAGCTCTATTCATTCATTTCAAGACCAAACTTAAATTTTTTAGAAAATTTAGTAACCTTCATGGTCTTAAGATGTGGTTTTGCATTTAATTTTTCATCAACTGATAAAACTAAGACATTAATATCTTGGACAACATTTTTAGCTAAGTATTTTGCTAGTTCATTTCCTTTAATAGTTTTAGAGGTTTCGAATTCAAGATCAAATTCTTAAATGCATAAGATCCACTTAGTGAAAATTCCTTGAATAGTTGGATGTTTTAAAAGATATTAAAAAACAAGTACATTATATCACATAAAAACTTTATTTCTTATTAATAAATATCAAATGTTAATCAAAGAGGAAACAAGTGAAAACACATTTCTCAATAAGGGGGCACCTAATTTTTATATCTTTTAAGACTTGATTCATTTAACTGATAGGTTTTTCTTCGTTATTTTTAAATTCCTAAGTTATTATAGCTCTTATAACCTTTTTAGTGGCATTAACATAAAGAATGAAAGCTTTTTCCAAATCAAGTAGAGAGGATATAAGCACTTGCAATTATGTTTTTAACATAATTAAAAGATAAATAAGAATTTTCATCCCAAATATATATTTTATATTTCTTAAGCAATAATTTTAAAGAATTAGATTTGTCATCAAAATCAAAATTGATTTTTTTAATAAAATTGATCTTATCAAAAAATTACCTTAAACTTGATTGATCCTTGGGAGGAGGTAATTCCTTTATAGCTTTAACGCATTCTAGGTCAATAGAAATACCTTATTTAGAGATTATGTGACCTAACAACTTACCCTCAATTACACCAAAAATAGACTTTTTTAGATTTAAAGAAATACCAAACCTTCTACATCTTGTGAATATTTCACGAAGATGGTATAAATATTTTTTCTCTTTTTAAAATGAATGGTGAGATCATTTAAATAAACTTGAATGACAATGCCTATTAAATCTTCAAAAGAAACATGTATATCTCTTTGAAAAGTGGCTCCTAATTTCATCAAACCAAAAGGCATTAAATTGTAATAAAAAGTACCTCTATAAGTGGTAAAAGTATTTTTATGTCTATCATCAAAATTCATAAAGATCTGATTATAACCTAAAAATTCATCTAATAAAGACATCTTTTATATCTTGTAACCTACTATAAAATATGATTTATGCTAGGTAGAGGAAAATTATCTTTTACACTTGCTATATTTTAATCTCTAAAATCAACACAAAGTCTAATATCACCATTTTTATTTCTAACCAAAACTAGATTAGCTACCTATTCTAAATATGTTACAAGAAAAATGACACCACCATCAATCATCTTATCTATCTCTTTGTTAATGGTGTCTTTTAACAAAGGGTTGATTCTTCGTATCTTATGCCTGATAGGTTTGATACCATGCTTAATAGGAATGTCATGTTTGATAATATTAGTATCATAACCTTTAAGGTCCTTGTATTCCCATGAAAAGACATCAATAAATTCTTTAAACAATTTAATGAACTTAAACTTTTCAATTTCAGTCACTTCAATTCTCAAATAAATGTACTTAGGATCTTCTTCAATACCTAATTTTAGGGAGTGGTTTCACCTATAATTTTTCTTGATGAATTTTTTATTCTACATATTTTGACTAATCATTGGGTGAAAACATAGATTATAAGATTACCAAATCAATAGGCAATTTGTTAGTACTTAGCTACAAATAATCTCCATAATTTAGTACATAGTCATCATGATCAAAGTAATTGCCTTTAAAGAATGAATATATGTGCTCATCACAACTAAACACTGGTCAACTATCATTCAAATCAAGAATATTAAGATGGAAAAGTTCAACTAAAGGAAAATCAATAGTGGGCTCAATTTCATTCAAATTGGATTGGAAGCATAAACTGCAAGCTTATCAGTTCTTACATTGAATTCTCTAAGAATATGTGTAATATGGAAAGCTTCAAATTTCTCAAATAATGACCAAAGTTTTAGTGTATAGTGATGCAAATGAGTTTTATTGATCTTATAAATATTGTGAACTTATCTTATTACTAGCTCTAAATCTCCAAAAAAAATTAAATGTCTAACATTCAACTCTATGGATTTTTCTAATACTAAACATAATGCTTCAAATTTTATTGTATTATTAGTATTTTCAAAAGACAATTTGAAATCATAATGAAATATTTTATCAACAAGAGATATGAGACAAATTTTAGCACCACTACCTTATTGAGAGTAGGCTTCATCAAAGTAAAGAGACCATAAAATATTATTTTTAAATATTTCTTCATGTTGATTTTTTGGTTCATCTACATTCAACAATTCATAAGTTCCAATACCAGTTTTAATGTAAGAAATGTTAGATGAAGAAGGTGATTCAATTGAGGTACCAAAAAAATCTTCTCTCTTAATAAATGCAATCTCATTATTAACAGGAACTCAAGTTATATCTTTTTCAATGAATGTCCTAGTGCCTTTAGACCAATATTTTCATAATAGCATTACATAATTACTAGGAATATATAATATTTGAATATTAGTCATACATCTAATACATTCATCCTACATAATTTTAATAACTATGTCATGAAACTTACCATAACTCTTAGTTTATCTAGCATCAAAACTAATAAGTTTTCAACAATACATTTAGGCATGATATTCTTTGAAGCACCTATGTCTAAAATGCAATTATGAATTATTGTATTCACAATCTTAACTGTGACATAGAAAGGAGGAATATAATCAATATAGGGTCAAAATGTTGAGCACAAATATGTTCAAAATTATTTTCCTCTTGCATACTTACATCAACTCTTGGATTTTTTATTGCTTCATTAATCTTATCTAACTGTCTTAGAAGACTAACAGCCTACAGTAGGGAAAATCTAGCTTTAATTATTGATAAATCATCAATTATTTTATAATTTTTAGCATATATTTGCCTGAAATTCTTTAATTTATAATTTTGATACTGACTATTATTATATCTAGTTGCAAAAAAATTATTTTAAGCAGCATTATCATTAGAATTATTAGCATTATTCTAGGTTGATTTACCTTTATCATCAGAAGAATATTTATTATTTGTTGTTTTATTATTTGTGGAGGATCATAATATTTATTCCTAGTATGTATAGCATAAATATTCTCATATTCTAAAGGATCATCAAGAGTATTTATGTTATAATCTAAATCTTTAATTATTTCATCTTTTCCTTAAAGAAGATACTTTTTGAATTTAATAACAATTTGACATGTTTTAAGATTATGATAAAATTTACACACATTTTAATAATATGTAATATCAACATCTTTCATGAATTTATATGAAGCATAAAGTTTATCATTTATTTTCCTTTTAACAACAACCAGCTCATTGTCTAGACTTTGTATTGCTTTTAATATCTTTGCATTATCTGAATTTAAACCTGCAATAAGCCTATCTTTTAAACCTACACACTTTAGTTTATTTTCACATTCAATACAAAATATTATGGTTTCATCATACTCTATAATATATTTATCTTTTAAATCCATCTTGTGTTTCAAAGGTAAAGCATTGCAAAGATAAAGTCTTGATAATTTTTTTGAAGGTCTAAGATCACCTAGGATATTTTGATGCAACTTAGTGAATCTAACAATAAAATGATACATGGTCTCACCAAGATCCAAAAAAATATTTGAAATATCATTAACTAAATCAAAATCCTCTTTGGCCTTGCCAAAAGATAATTTTAACTAGTCTTCTACATCTCTTCAATTATCAATAACTTTAGTAGATAGACTAACAAATGCTTGATAAGATTTTCCTTCTAATGTTTGAGCAAAAACTCTTAAACAAATATATTTAGTAGTAATTTCAAGAATGGAGCAAATTAATCTAAAGGCTTATAAATGATCTTCCCAAGATTCTCTAGTAGCACAAAAAAAATTGGTATATTCAATCCATTTAGAGAAGGTAACTTATCTGGATGATTTCTGACATTGATTGGATTAGCAAAAATCTATGGTGTTATAGCTACTTGACACTCTTCCTAAGATTAATCTTCATCTTTACCTTCATTGAGCTCTTCGTGCTCTATATTATTCTGTAAACCATGAAGTAAGTCTTTCAATCTTCATTCTAGTAGTGGTGGTTCTCCCACTAGTTTATTTCCTACTAATTGATTTCCCACTGGTTGATTTCTCACTAGTTGATCTCTTATTATAAGCTTTAGTAGTTTTTCCCTGAAAAGAGTGATTATCTTGAACATGGTTTTATTAACCTAATTACATATTTGTCAAAGTAGTTTCAATAAGAAAAATAAAATCATCAAATAAAAATGAATCAGAAAGAAAATAAGCTTTAGGCCTAGGACTAGTAGCTAAAACTCTATCTCTGTCTTCTCAAATTCTTCTATTCAAGTTCAAAATGTCACATTGAGTTTCATGTGTAATATTTGAATACCAATCAATTTCAAATTCAGTAATCTCTTCTTCTTGATTTATGACTTCAATAACTTAACAAAAAAAATTAGGATGATTATACCATGCATAATGCGCTAGATTTAAATCAACATCAACTTGATCATCTTCTAAAGCTATTAAAGGTTAAATAATATGAGTTTAGTCACCTCTAATAATAATTATCAAGAAGTAAACAAAACATTAACTAATTTATATTTTTAAATAATTTCTTCAGTGGAGTCACCAAATTTGTTGATGATGGAAATTGTAGCATCAACGAATCAACCCTTTCACCTATCTCTAAAGTCAAATTAGAATCATATCAATCTAATCATGGGGGTTATAAATGCTCATGTAAGATCCTAAAAATGCGAGGGGGTTTTTATTATAAATTTTGGAAAATAATCAACAAGTAATCAAGACAACTAATTATATTATATCAATCAAAAATCTATTTATTAAATCATGAATCAGTTAAAATAAGAATTTGTAATATATTATATCTGATAGAAAAAACCTATAAATTAGATAGTTTCTTGAAGAATAGAAATTTGATTTTGTAATATATATATATATATATATATATATATATATATATATATATATATATATATATGTATATGTATTTAGATAGTATCTTAGCTTCTTAGTTACAATGTTTTCTAAATTAACTCTAAATAAAACTAGAAATAGAAGAGATAGATCAAAAAGAGAGAGATAAACACATAAGCAAAATAGCAAAACTAACAACAAACAAATTAATAAACAAGGCAAACAACTAATCCTAGAGCAAAGAGATTAATAAAATAGAATGAGTTTATTGACCTCTAATAATAATTATCAAGAAGAAAACAAAACTTAAACTAATTTAGATTTTTAAACAATTTATTCAGTGGAGTCACCAAATTTGTTGACGATAGAAATTGTCGCATCAATGAATCAACCCTTTCACCTATCTCTAAATTCAAATTGGAATCATATCAATCTAATCATTGGGGTTATAAATATTCATCTAAGATCCTAAAGATGTGAGGGGGTTTTTATTATAAATTTTGAGAAATAATCAACAAGTAATCAAGATAACTAATTCCTATTGTCTCTGAAAAATGACTCCTCATTTTTTAGAGAAAATATGACTATTTTGGTCTTGCATGGCCAAAATTGTATGTCCCCTTTCCAAAAATTTGTTCTAAACATTCAATTTCATCATTTTCTTAACTTTTTGGTAAAAGGATTAGTAGGTTCAACCGGTTCAAAGGGTCTGTCGACAAGCATCAAAACCAGGATTGAACCATTGAACCTTGAACCTTTTTGGTTCAATGGGTTCAATGGCTTCAAAGGTTTAACATCATCAACAAGAGTTAAGTGCTTCGGTAGAGGTTCAAAGTTTGACTGTTTCAAGGTTCCACGGCCCTGATCACTTAACAAGTCTCAAAAGCTTGAACTATTTTGGTTCATCAGTTTAACGGGTTCAACATTTAATCAGTTCAACACACCAGGTTCAAAGGTTCAAAGGCCACCTTAGTTAAGAAAAGAAGCACGTGTAAAAGAAAGAGTCAGGAAGATGCTACCAAGTGTCGACGGCTAAGCCCCAATAAACTTTGTTTTTGCAAATTGGTAGATATTGCCATGTGTCCCTCTTAAAGCTTGTTGGGAGCCTCCAAGTGTCAATATCTATAGTCTCTTCCCTTAGCTTCACTATTTTGAGTAAAGACCATGGTGGGCTCGAAGATGAGTGACTAAATGAAGTAGAACATGTCAAGTGTCAACATCCATGTGACTAACAAATGTATTCAGACCATGCCACGTGTCCCTTGCAGAGATTGGTAGAGGTCAACAAGTGTCATCATCTATGAGAGCCCAACTGAGCCCCAAAAATTTCTACGATGTCACAAAGACCTGAGAAGGTAGATGCTGCCAAGTGTCAATAGCAAAAGATGACATGTGTCCTCACCTATTTTTGTGGAAGACACCACGTGGCACTTGTTCAAAGAGTATAAGGTGACACGTGTCAAAGGAAAGGGGCACTCGCAATACAAAGGCACATATAGAGCCAAGGAAAGCTTTCCTTCGGATGAATTGTCTGAAGGAATTCCTTCAGACATTTTGTCTGAAGGAAATGAAAGGGATGACAACTTGTTGAAGAATCAAAGCTTGAAGGCCACTTAGAAGACATTGAAGGGCATGTTCCCTTCAGAAAAGGTTTGAGCCTCAGAGGGAAATAGAAGCTGCCAAGTGTCACAAGCTGAGAACACAATTTTGAATAAAGCCTCAAAGCATGAAACTCACCACGTGTCCCAACCCAGTGCAGTGGATGCTGCCACATGTCTACATCCGCCCACCCCCTGGCCTCTAACAATTTCAAATCTTATTTTGATAAGCCTATTTTGATGATGCAAATGCCACCACATGTCCTCACCCATGTCACAGTGGAAAGTGGCCATAGCAAGTGAGAAAGACATGGGAGAATTGCTAAGAAGAATGACAGGCCTGTAAATGTCAAATTTGTCATGATGAAGTGTCTATTGATTTTAGAAGACTTATAGCACAGACCCAAATGCATTCAAAAGAGCCTAAGACTAGGACCAAGAGAAGGAAGAGACAAAGAGGGAAACTTAACAGGAGTTAATTTCAGTAGGTGAAGTAGTTTGTTGGGTAGATATTTGGACCTGTATACATTAAAAGCACCGTCTGTTTGTCCCCTATGAGATAAAGGTAGAATAGATAGTTATGTAGCTAAGTAGGTGATGGAATGAGAGATTTAGGCTTGGGAGGAGGCACTAGAGATGAATCGACATGCCACAGTTAAGGCATCCACCCTGCTCTAGCATGGCCCTTCTTGACAAGACCAGAATGCATCCAAGGCATTGAATGTGCCGAATGGGTCACTCCATGGGACAAAGTGCCAAGCCTCCCTTATGCCTTTATATAATGTAATCTCTTGTATCATTTGAAGGGAGATCTTCCCCTTACTAGAAGTGAAACTCTACCTAAATTGAAAGGCATTACTGAGACTTTGAGCTCAGATTGTAGTTCATATTTCTTTGATTGAATGAGAAAGCAAGTTACTTGCAGACTTTGTGTTGTTATAGCTTATACTACTTTAGGAGATTGTTCATATGTCTATCTTCTAAAATCATTCTTCTTTATTTGATTTAACAAGCAGAACTAGTGGAGGTGATAAGGAAGGTGTCCTGAAGCCAACTACTTTCAGACTTTACACTGTCATAGTTGTCTTTAGTGTGTGTTTTTATTTTCTATTTCTATGTAAAAGACCTTGGGATGACTTTGTGCCCCCATTGTTCTTCATATCTCACTCTTGGGTAGTCAAGGTGGAGATTTTGTGCTACATCTTAGATTGCTGGTTGTTGTGCCCTTCTGTCACCTGTTACCAGAAAGAGTCATGTTGTTTGCAAGAATAAGCACTTCTGAAAGAAGAGAATTGTCTTTTGTCACTTCACCAAGATTTTTACTATCCAAGAAGGGATCTGGCTCTTGGATGAATGTTACTTCTAAAAGAAGAGAAGTGCCATCACCAATCACCCAATATTTCTCCCCTATTTGTTAGCATCATCTCTAAAAAAAAGAGATGGATGGTTTATCCCACCCATGTGTCTTACTTTTTACTTACTTATATAGTATATAGCCTCTGCACATTTAATAAGAAACCTCCCCTTGATGAGAGGAGAGATTTGTCCCCTATTGATGTAGTAAACCTGTACACCAGGATGACCCATCTCCCTATGTTGTGGTGATAGGAACTATTTTGGTCACCAGTTAGTTGGCTGACAAAATATTCACCCAATAGTTTTTGGCGACTCCCCTGGGGACACAATAATTTTGTGCAATTTGGAACTTCAAGTTTCATATTGAAACATCACCTGTGTCTTACCCATTATCATTATAACCTTATCCATGCATTCTATTGTGGATGAACGAACTGCTCCAGTGCTTTCCCATTGTTAATTTTTCCTCCCCAACCTCACGCAATAGTTTTTGGTGACTCCACTGGGGATGAACGTGTAGTCTAAAGCCTCAAGTTTTAGATTGAAGCAATTCCTTCCCTTATCCATTATATAGACTCTGATGACTCTGTTCCATGTCTTACCCATTATCATTATAGCCTTACCATCTTCCTCTATCTCCATTATATTATCTAGTCTGCAAAACCAGAGCTGCTAGGAAAGAGTGTGCATTTTGAAGCCTCAAGCTGAAGCACGGCCAATCCTTTTCCATTTTTGTTCTACAATCTGGCCACTCCATCCAGATTTGTTATCCCTATTTTTTATAATTAAATCATGGCAGTTCAAGGCCCCTGGGGTAACTCTTTTGGTCCACTTAACTTGACTCCACCTCTACATGAACTCCCACGTAGTTCAAGAAAGAATTTCCCCAAATTCTTTGGTGATAGGATAGTTCACCCTGATGAACACATTACAGCCTTCAGCATATCTTGTGGTGTGATAGGGGTGGAATTTGAAGATGTGGTAGTCAGGCTTTTTGTGGAGACCCTATAAGGTGCTGCTATAGATTGGTTCTACCATCTGCAAGCTGGATCAGTGACTAACTGGGATACACTCAAAGCCAAGTTTGAAGCCAAGTTCAAGCCTACAGAAGATGTGCATGCCTTGTTAGCCCAACTCACTCAGATGAAGAAAGAGCCCCATGAACTTATGAGGGACTTCATTGCCAGGTTCAACAAGCTAAGCCACAAGATTCCCATGGTCACCCAGCCGACAACTTAGAACCTTAAATACTTCTTCATCAACTCACAACTACCTAAAGTGAGTTTTCTATTGAGATGAGCTGGCCACATAGACCTTACTACTACTTAGGACTTGGCTACTAAGGTAGAAGATGAACTTATCTTGGTAGGAAAGATAAGGCAAGATCCTAACAGAGGAAAACCTTCTTCATCTTCTAGATACTCACCCAGAACCACCACTGACCCAATGGTCTAAAAGCTGGCAAAGGAATTGCTAGCCTTGAAAAGGAAAATGGCACAAGGTATGTATTCTACTCCTCTATATAGAGATGCACCAAGGAGGACATTCCCCAATCAGCCATATCAAGTTAATGTTGCCAAAAGTCAAGGGCAACCAAATCGTCTTCCTCCCCCACAGTGGAACCTTGCCCTTGAAGCACCTCCAACCAACTCAGCAGTTGGATATTTAGAAATAGAACATATTTCCTATTTCCAACCTGAGTTTGAGCAAGAAAATGGTGTTGATATCTTCAGAGAGGATCAAGAAGAATCAACTGGTGACTCCCACATCAGTTTTTTGAATTACCAGGATGAACCCAGGAGTGAAGATGAAGCAATCGAAGGATCAAATGCAATATTCACCCAGTCCAAGAATTAGTCAACCCAGGAAGCCAACAAATAAAAGATAGAGGAGTAACCCCAACTAGTGATTTCAATTGTTGAGTAGAGAACCCCTCTCCCTTTCCAGTCGAAGGACCTGGTGATTGCTAAAGAAGTAAGTACATCAAACATCTCTGCACCTTCTACTTCAAATTCACAGACCAATCCTCCCCTTCCCAAAAACCAAAAGGATGAACTCCCATCCTCTCTTCCAAGTCCATCTCAGTCATTTGACATAGTTGATCATGTCAATAAATTTGAAATTCAAATGACTAAGTTTGAATCCCTGCAAGCCAATCCTGAGCAATTAGACATTGATGGAAAACCAGGTGTAGACCTGTCTGAGTCAAAAATTGTGGTCACCCAAACATCAGCCCCTATAGCTCAAATTCTATTTGAGCCTTCAGGAAGGGGTAATTACTTCTTGACCATAGAGGATGCTCATGTCTCAATTGATGAAAGTCCCACAGCCAGTAATCCAAGATTTGTTCCAAACAGGGCATCAAAATAATTAGTAGGGCACAATATAAATCAAGAAGGATCTTCCATCTCCAATGAAGATAAATCTAATGAAATATTAGCTCCTGATGATGCTTGGATCCTAGAATTTGATGGTAGTAATTCTTCCATAGCTGGATGTAGATCTCTGTTACTCAAATTGAAAATTGCTCAAGATGAAGAGGTCAAACTCCTTCACACCAAAGGAGATGTTGAGTTGATGGTTTGTTAGGGGTTTAAGGCTAACAATCAAAGCATGTGCTAGACTGAACCAACAGAATAGCAAGCTATGTTGGTGGGCCATACTGCTATATTCCAAAGTCATCAAAAAGAACTCTTCACAGGAAGAGCAAGGAGCTACTATTTTCAAAGGGAAGACCACGTCCCGCCATGGGGCAAGAAGAAGAAAAGGCCAAGAAGAAGACGCAAAAAATTGGTTTCCTGGTGGAGAGCTCCATTTGCCCACCACCATTTTTGGGGGCAAAATGGTTTCCTATTAGTTTATTAGGATGGCATCCCCTTTTCTTTGTCCCATGATGAGTAGCGTCTGAAGTACTTCAATTCTTGAAGTATTAGATAAGTTCACCTGTACATATGTATATTTGTATAGTTTATGTTTCTACTTTGTTTTGTTTGTTTGTTTGTTTTGGAGCCATTCTTTTTTAGTAGCATGATTCCATAGCCCAATGGCACACTTTAAGGCACTGGAGATTCTAGTTTCTACTCCCCTCAGTTGTTTCAAGTTTCCAACTGAAGGAAGTTCCCTATTTGGAGCCAACTGTTGTCCCTGAAAAATGACTCCTCATTTTTTAGACAACATATGACTATTTTGGTCCTACATGGCCAAAATTGTCCATCCCCTTTCCAAAAATTTGTTCTAAACATTCAATTTCATCATTTTCTCAACTTTTTGGTAAAAGGATTAGCAGGTTCAACCGGTTCAAAGGGTCTATCGGCAAGCATCAAAACAAGGATTGAACCATTGAACCATTGAACCTTGAACCTTTTTAGTTCAATGGGTTATATGGGTTCAAAGGTTCAATGTCGTCAATAAGAGCTAAGCCCTTCAGTAGAGGTTCAAAGTTTGATCGTTTCAAGGTTCCACGGCCCTGATCACTTAACAAGCCTCAAAAGCTTAAACCATTCAACCTTGAACCATTTTGGTTCATCAGTTTAATGTGTTCAACATTCAACCAGTTTAACACATTGGGTTCAAAGGTTCAAAGGCTGCCTTAGTTAAGAAAAGAAGCACACACAAAAGAAAAAGTTAGGCAGATGCTGCCAAGTGTCAACGATTGAGCCCCACTAAAATTTATTTCTAAAAATTGGTGGATGTTGCCATGTGTCCCTCTTGAAGCTTATTGGGAGCCTCCAAGTGTCAATATCCATAGTCTCTTCCCTTAGCTTCACTATTTTGAACAAAGACCATGGTGGGCCCAGGGATGAGTGACTAAATGAAGTAGAATGTGCCAAGTGTCTGTATCCACATGACTAACAAATGTATTTGAACCGCACCATGTGTCCCTTGTAGATATTAGCAGAGGCAGACAAGTGTCATCATCTGTGAGAGCCTAACTAAGCCCCAAACATTTCTATGATGTCATAAAGGCCTAAGAAGGTGGATGCTGCCAAGTGTTAATAGCGAAAGATGCCACGTGTCCTCACTTGTTCTTGTAGAAGACACCACGTGGCACTTATTCAAAGAGTGAAAGGCACCATGTGTCAAAGGAAAGGGACACTCATAATACAAAGGCACATATAGATCCAAGGAAAGGTTTCCTTTAGATGAATTGTTTGAAGGAATTCCTTCAAACATTTTGTCTGAAGGAAATCAAAGGGACAATAGCCCGCCAAAGAATCAAAGCCTGAAGGCCACTTAGAAGACACCGAAGGGAATGTTCCCTTCAGAAAAGGTTTGAGCCTTAGTGGGTAGTGGAAACTGCTAAGTGTCACAAGTTGAGACACAATTTTGAATAAAGCCTCAAAGCATGGAACTCACCACGTGTCCCAACCCAGTGCAGCGGATGCTGCCACACGTCTACATTTGCCCCCTAACCTCTAATAGTTTAAAATATTATTTTGATAAGCCTATTTTGATGTTGTAGGTGCCACCACATGTCCTCACCTGCATCACAACAGAAAGTGGCCATAGCAAGTGAGAAAGACATGAGAGAATTACTAAGAAGAATGACAGGCCCGCAAACGTCAAATTTGTCGCGATGAAGTGT
This sequence comes from Torreya grandis, assembly GCA_037957365.1. Taxonomy (NCBI): domain Eukaryota; kingdom Viridiplantae; phylum Streptophyta; class Pinopsida; order Cupressales; family Taxaceae; genus Torreya; species Torreya grandis. The sequence goes on from JARHVA010000951.1 coordinate 1,663,525, forward strand.
CTATTGATTTTAGTAGACTTATAGTGTGGACCTGAATGCATTCAAAAGAGCCTAAGGCCAAGACCAAGAGAAGGAAGAGACAAAGAGGGAAACTTAGCAAGAGTTAATTCCAGTAGGTGAAGCAGTTCACCAAGTAGATATTTGGGGCCTGCAAACATTGAAAGCATCATCTATTTGTCTCTTGTGAGATAAAGGTAGAATAGATAGTTGTGCAGCCAAGCAAGTGATGGAATGAGAGATTCAGGCTTGGGAGGAGGCACTAGATATGAATCAACATGCCACAGTCAAGGCAGTTGCTCTACTCTAGCATGGCCCTTCCTGATAAGACTAGAATGCATACAAGGCATTAATTGCATTGAATGGGTCACTCCATGGGACAAAGTGCCAAGCCTCCTTCAGGCCTCTATATAATGTAATCTCTTGTATCATTTGAAGGGAGATCTTCCCCTTACCAAAAGTGAAATTCTACCCAAATTAAAAGGCATTACTGAGACTTTGAGCTCAGATTGTAGTTCATATTTCTTTGATTGAATGAGAAAGCAAGTTACTTATAGACTTTGTGTTGTTATAGCTTGTGCTACTTTAGGAGATTGTTTGTATGTCTGTCTTATGAAATCATTCTTGTTTATTTGATTTAACAAGTAGAACTAGTGGAGGTGATAAGGAAGGTGTCCTGAAGCCAACTACTTTTAGACTTTGCGTTGTCATAGTTGTCTTCAGTGTGTGTTTTTATTTTTTGTTTCTGTGTAAAGGACCTTAGGATGACCTTATGCTCCCATTCTTCTTCGTATCTCACTCTTGGGTAGTCAAGGTGGATACTTTGTGCTGCATCTTAGATTGTTGGTTGATGCACCTTTTTGTCACATGTTACCAGAAAGAGTCTTGATGTTTGCAAGAATAAGCACTTTTGAAAGAAGATAAGTGCCTTCTATCACTTCACCAAGATTTCTACTATCTAGGAAGGGATCTAGCTCTTGGTTGAATGTTACTTCTAAAAGAAGAGAAGTGCCATCACCAATCACCTAGTATTTCTCCTCTATTTGTCAGCATCATCTCTAAAAAAAGAGAGATGGATGGTTTATCCCACCCCTGTGTCTTACTTTCTGCTTACTTATATAGTATATAGCCTCCACACATTTAATAGGGAACCTCCCCTTGATGAGAGGAGATATTTGTCCCCTGTTGATGTAGTAAACTTGCATGCCAAGATGACCCATCTCCCTATGTTGTGGTGATAGGAACTATTTTGGTCACCAGTTAGCTGGCCGATAAAATATTCACCCAATAATTCCATTATATCAATTAGTAATCCATTTATCAAATCATGAATCAGTGAAAATAAGAATTTGTAATATATTATATCTGATAGAAAAAACCTATAAATTAGATAGTTTCTTAAAGAATAAAAATTTGATTATGTAATATATATGTATTCAGATAGTATCTTGGATTCTTAGTTTCAATGTTATCTAAATTGACTCTAAATAAAACTATAAATAGAAGAGATAGATCAAAGAAAGAGAGGGATAAACATGTAAACAAAAGAGCAAAACTAACAACAAACAAACTAATAAACAAGGCAAATAACTAATCCTAGAGCAAAGAGAGTAATAAACTAGAAAAAGATAGCCAACTAAAGCAATGATCTAATTAAGAAAAATAGATAATAAAATATAAAAATTAACTAAGAAAACACTCAAAGGATAAAGACTAAAGAAATAACAAAGAAAATAATCGAAGCAGAAAGTAATCTAGATTAAGAAACCTAATTGAGATAAATAAAAATATAAATAAAGAGTAAAGATCAAATAGAATCTAAAAAAAAATTATTAAAGAACAACTGTGAAGCTTATAAAAATAAAGGAAATTAATCTAAATATTAAAGTAAACTTAGAATCTCTTTGAAATAAATATAAACTAGATAGACTAAAGACCTAATCTATGAGATGGATGTCAAATTGTTAAGCACAGAATAAACTAAGAGGGGGGGTGAATCAGTATATTATATATCTTATAAATCCTTCCTTTAACAAAATTCCACTTAATAAAACATTCAAGATATGCAATAAAACTCAAACAATAAACATCCACACAAGATAGAAAGAGACACCAGATATAACGTGGAAACCCAATGTGGGAAAAACCATGGAGAATCAATCTCAAATATATCCATGAGAACAACCCCACAGGAGCACCATACCCCTTTTCCAAGTACAAACCTTAGCTACAATTCGTGAACACCAACCCACAGGAGCTTCAAACCCCTTTGTCGAGCACCAACCTAGCACCTATTCATGAGCACCAACCCACAGGAGCACCAACCCCTTTGCCGAGCACCAACCCAGCAATAATTCATAAGCACCAACCCACATGAGCATCAACCCCTTTCCCAAGCACCAAATCAACAACAATTCATGAGCACCAACCCACAGGAGCACCAACCCCTTTGTGTATACCACACACCTATCTCTCAATGTTGTTATCTCAACAAATGATAGATCAATACAACATCTCCTTCCTCTCTCTCACCTTTGCTCTTCTAAGCTAGATATAACAAATATAAATCATATTCATCTCTCATAATTTCTCTTTTAAGCTAGATATTACAATATCAAAATCAACCTCTCACACACCATATTACAAATGGCTACTCAAGCCTTTATTTATAGCTTTCCAAGTGACCTTTGGCCTTCCCCCTTTGTGACCTTTCAATTCTCATGGAAAATGGCACCAATCTTGGATGACCCTTCATATCCAAGCATTTGAAAAGTCATGTGGTGACCCTTCATGACCAAAAATGTCTTTCCCACTTTTGTCCTTATCTTTTGTGACTTTTCATATTCCTCAAAGTGTCCCTTCATGAGAAATTCACCCTTTACTCTTTTGTCTTCATTTGGTGACTCTTGGTATTCCCCAAGATGACTCTTCATGGGAAAATGCATCCCATCCTTCTTTTATCTTTATCTCGTGGCTCTTCAACTTCTCTATGGGCCCTTATTTTGTCTCATATGCAACCAAAAATATATTCGTTAATATTAAATAAATATTAACTCATATTAGCCAAGATAAACAATATTAAATGCAATGGGGCCTTTATCACCAATAATACTAAACCTTTGACATCAATGACAATATTTCCAACAATCTCCCCCTTTGTCATTGATGGCAACCTCAATCCTGAAACTGCCACATCCTGTCACCTGCACATACCATCATCTAAAAACATATAGTAACTCCTCCTTATTGTAGCAACCTATACCTATACCTATTATTCTCCCCCTTTGACATCAATGGCAAAGGGCCTTCCTAGAGCTAACACTTAGCTCCCCCTCACTTGATGTTGAACATCAATGGCATGAAGTAATAGAAATTACTCCCAACTCCTCTCACTGATGTTTGAATGTATCCTTTGATCGTGCCTTTGAGAAGATATCAGACAAAACATATACATTGTTCCCTATCCTTTGAGCATCTGCAATCAACTCATTTGAATCTTTTCTTCTAATCTCACAACCTTTAGCATGAAACCTTAATGTGTATCCTTGATCACAAATTTGACTAACACTCAACAGATTATGCTTAAGACCTTTTACATACAAAACATTTTTTGTCTTAGTTCTACCATAATCCAAACTCAAAGTACCTTTTCTAGCTATCTTGGTAGTGGTTTTATCTCCAAATCTCACTGTACCACCATTTATCTTATTTAGAGAAATGAACTTACTTTTATCACCTATCATATGCCTCAAACATCCGCTATCAATTAACCATGGCTGATCTTTACCTCCCATATGCAGAGCTGTCTGCACCATCATAGAATTTTCATGTTATTTCTTCTGCCATGAACATGTTTGAACCTTCTCCCTAATGAATGAAGCTTTGAAACTCTAATCCTTCTTCTTGATGAATAGAGCTTTGAACCTCTGATCCTTTTTGAACACGCTTCTACAATATCGAGCTATGTGTCCAAAGTTGTTGCACTTGTATCATACTATGGTCTCTTCATTAAAGCTTGATAGAGGAGCAAAAGAGTTGTGGCTTTTGCTTGACTCTACTTGACTTTACTTCTCCTTATTTCTGAAATTGTTAGCTCTTTTTCTACATTCTACTTTCTTGTGACCATATCCATTACAATAAAAACAATAGCCATAAAAATAAGACCTATCTGTATATCTCTGACCTGATTGCCTTTTGTAGCTTTGTTCCTTCCAGCCTTCTCTATTTGGAATGTCCTCTGTATTCTTATCTTCTCCCCTTTTTGTTTCCTCTTCTATAAGAGCTTCAACATAGCTCTTTTTCTTTTCAAATCTGATCCCTGTCTTATCTGAATATGCTTTTTGACTTTCCAATATCTTATTTAGCATGTTAGTGTTATCCTCAAATTTTGAATCACTAACTACTTTTTCATTGATTGCTTTCTGAATATCTTATTTTAAAGAGGCAATTTCAATAACATACCTTTCACAATATTTTCTTGCTATTTCCAACTGTGCTTTGAGATCTTCATTCTTCTTGGCTTCTTCAAAGTATGCTTCTAGATCTTTAATCATTTCCTTTCACTCTTGTTCATTTTTCTTGATCTAGCGCTTTAACCTTTGATTCTTCTTCTGAACAGCTTCTAACTCTTCTAGGGCACAATTGAGTTCTCCTTCCATATCTACTTTAGCTTCCTCCTCTTCTTCTTCTTGATTATTATGTATGGCCATGAATAGAATCTCTTCTTCTGAATTGCTGACTCCACTATCTTTGCCTAAACTAGGATCCTTAGAATACAGGCTCTTCTTCTTGAATCCCTTCTTGGATTTGCCTTTGAAATTCTTCTTGTATGTAGGCTTTTCTTCTTCATCATCTTTAACTTTATCTGGGCATCTAGCTGAAAAATGTCCAATCTTTCCATAATTAAAACATTTAAAAGGTAATTTTCCTTGATATTTACCTGTTCCTCTTTTCAACCTGTGAATGAGAAGTGCTTCGTTGTCATCTACATCATCACTGGAACTATCACTTGATTCTTGAATCTTAGCTTTCTCCTTCTTTGATGTCTTGAAAGCCGCTTCTCTCTTTGAGGGTTTATCTTGTTATGTCTGCATCTCATATGTTGTGAGAATACCATGAAGCTCATCCATCTTTAGCTTGGCTAAATTCTTCATCTCCTCAATTACCGAAACCTTTGCATCATATCTCATTGGTAGAGATCTCAAAACCTTTTGCACCACCATTGACTCTTCCAATGTTTCTCCAAGACCTTGAATCTGATTTACTATCTGATCAACTCGCAAGAGATAACTTGTTATATTTTCTTCTTCTTCCATCTTCAAACTTTCAAACTACCTTCTAAAAGTCTACAACTTAGCTTACTGAACCTTTCCATCACCTTTGTGAATATTCTCAAGTTTTACCCAAGTTTCATGAGTAGATTTACATTGCATAACTTTAACAAATTTAGATTCACATAAACCACATAAAATAGCATTTAAAGCTTTATCATTACATTCACTTTCCTTCTTTTCTACTGGAGTAATTATAGATGTTTGTGGCTCTTCATATTCCTCCACCACTAATTTCCATATGTCGAATCCAAGGGCCATCAAATAAACCTTCATTCTCATGCTCCAAAAAGCATAATTTGTCCCATCAAAGAAAGGTGCCTTATTTGTAAAAAATCCTTCCTGTGACCCAGCCATTGTGCTTTCTTGATCTACCTTCAAGCTGTAAAACTTTTCAAAAAGGAACCTGCTCTGATACCAATTGTTAAGCACAAAATATACTGAGAGGGAGGGAGTGAATCAGTATATTATATATCTTATAAATCCTTCCTTTAACCAAATTTCACTTAATCAAGCATTCAAGATATGTAATAAAACTCAAATAATAAACATCCACACAAGATAGAGAGACACCAGATATAACGTGGAAACCCAATGTGGGAAAAACCATAGAGAATCAATCTCAAATATATTCATGAGAACAACCCCACAGGAGCACCATACCCCTTTGCCAAGTACAAACCTCATCTACAATTCATGAGCACCAACCCACAGGAGCTTCAAACCCCTTTGCCGAGCACCAACCTAGCACCTATTCGTGAGCACCAACCCATAGGAGCACCAACCCCTTTTTTGAGCACCAACCCAACAACAATTCATGAGCACCAACCCACAGGAGCACCAACCCCTTTGTGTATACCACACACCTATCTCTCAATGTTGTTATCTCAACAAATGATAGATCAATACAACATCTCCTTCCTCTCTCTCACCTTTGCTCTTCTAAGCTAGATATAACAAATACAAATCATATTCATCTCTCGCAATTGCTCTTCTAAGCTAGATATTACAATATCAAAATCAACCTCTCCCACACCATATTACAAATGGTTACTCAAGCCTTTATTTATAACTTTCCAAATGACCTTTGGCCTTCCCCCTTTGTGACCTTTCAATTCTCATGGAAAATGGCACCAATCTTGGATGACCCTTCATATCCAAGCATTTGAAAAGTTATGTGGTGACCCTTCATGACCAAAAATGCTTTCCCACTTTTGTCCTTATCTTTGGTAACTTTTTGTATTCCTCAAAGTGTCCCTTCATGAGAAATTCACCCTTTACTCTTTTGTCTTCACTTGGTGACTCTTGGTATTCCCCAAGATGACTCTTCATGGGAAAATTCATCCCATCTTTTTTTTGTCTTTATCCCGTGGCTCTTCGACTTCTCCATGGGCCCTTCTTTTGTCTCATATGTAACCAAAAATATATTCATTAATATTAAATAAATATTAACTAATATTAGCCAAGATAAACAACATTAAATGCAATGGGGCCTTTATCACCAATAATACTAAACCTTTAACATCAATGACAATATTTCCAACACAAATGATTAACTTAGAAAAATATAAAGATTATTAAACTAAAGACAAATTGAAATGGATATCAATCTAGATATTTAAAGTTATCAACCTATAGAAAATCAAAGGAAATAATAACTTAAGAAAAATCTATAACTATCTAAAATAAAGAAAAGAACAAACCTAAACTAAGAACTAATAAGAAGAGGAACAAACTAAACTAAACTAATTTAAAAAAATAACAAAAGATTAGAACTATGTCTAAGATAACTAAAATAGAAACAAAACTAGATTTAGAAAAAATCTCAAAGATCTATTTATATTAAAGTTAGATTCAAATAATTACAAAAGGTGTATGAGTCTCAGAAGGAGAGTCATCTTAGAAATAAAAAATAAATTTATTGAGAAAACCAACATCTTTTCTCTACAAAAACTTGAACAGCAACTTTACAATCAAAATAGATCAATAAAATATCATGGAATAGTAAAATGATCATAATTATTTAAGTTAAATACTTGGAATCTGTGCATAGGACTACAAAATAGCAATCATCAAAAGATATTATGCTTAGAAAAATTTAGATAATAAGTAATGATGATAAATAAAATTAGATATATCGGTGTTACATAAGTAATTACTCAACCATTAGATAAAGTACCATTAGGTCTATCAGTAAAAGTTGTACTATCTCAAATAAGTTGCATAGAAATAAGAGATAAATGATTGACTTTAGAAAATACATAAGTCCTCAATACCTATTGTGCTTCTATCTTCAAATGAATCCTTGATCTCTTCTTATATCTTCAACTTAGTTATAAAATAAGTTACAACTAAGTTTAGTTAGTTATTAATTAATGTTAACTAATTAAATTTTAACAAAATCAATTAATTAAAAAGTCTTAATTTTATCAATATATCTAAAACTAATAGACTTGGGGTACTACTCTTAATGGGTGGGGACCCATACTAATTAATAATATAATAGAATACATATAAATCATAAAATAAATAAGTTAAAAATTGATAAAATCTATTCATATTTAAACCATAATGCATTATTTAATTAACTTAAGCATATATAATTATATCAAACTCCAAAATTGTTGTATTTATCAAAGTCAAAATCAAAGTCTCAAACTGAAATATCAAGTTCTACCATGAAAAAGTTTAGCACTTAAACATAAATTATCCTTTGGATGACCAATAGTCATCTGAGTTAGACGATACTTCAATCACATTTTTGTCTCGACCTTGAAGATAAACATTGTACTCCATTTTAGTAGTAGGAAATGATACCAATTCAGTTCTTGAATTAGTCATGTTGTCATCAACTTCTAGCTTAATTCTTTTCAGCAATCTAACTTCCCTTGGTGTTTCAGGTTTAGTTTAACTAGTAGTTCTCTTGTCAATAGTATTCTTATCAGTAGTGTGAGGTGAAATATCCATAATTTTCCTTCTACCAGTATAATCTTGAATTCCCAAACTCAATCTCTCAGACCTTAAAAGGGTTTCACTATAGGCACCAAATAGATTCAACTTTCTACATTTTCTAGCAAGATATATATGGGAAGGGGAAGGTGCATAAAAAATAATGGACATATTCTTAAGATATTTAACATGGGTTATTTCTACTTCAAGCTGTGTGGACTGGTTAGCAAGTAAAGGATCATCAGTTAGTTCTCCTCTAAAATTAGGGGTTCAGATAGGCAAATGTCAAGGATCATGCTCCAAATAGTGAGATGAAATATTTTGAAAATGTGTGCAAGTTCCAAGCCTACGACCATGGAAACCCTTATAACCCCTATTAGCTAGATTAATAGATAGATTATTCAAAATATCCCAAAACTCAAGATTATAGGCATCAAAATGAAAGGACATCCTTCTCCCTCTATGAAATCTAGGTCCAAAATGTCTACATGAAATCCACCCCTATGAAAACCTCTATTAGAATTTGACTAACTCCTTTATTTTAATTATGTCCTCATCCTCTATCATCATTACTTCCTTTTGGTTGGTCCCATCTAGACATAATGATCAATCTGACACATAACAGCAAAACTAAGATTGGGAGACAAGTGTTCGAGACAAAAATTCAAATTATAATGTTCCAAAAAATGAAACTGAAGCTACATTATGACTAAAAAAATATCATATCTAAAACAAAGTATGTATTGAACCTCAAATGTTATCATGATTATAAAATCAAATTCCAGTATCAAAGAATCTTAATTTCAATATCCATTTTCAAAAAAAAAAAAAAACTTCAACATTGAGTTTAAAACTTAAATAAAAACTCATGTTCTTCAAATTGGCTTTATATCCATTCAAAAGTACCCATATTTATTTATAAATATCTATGTCATCATTAGATTCAATATAGCTGGCTAATTCAATTCAAATTTCCACATAATGATTCCAATTCCCACATTGGCAATCACATTTTATATACTAAAACTGACATCTGACAATAAACTTCCTAGCAACATGTTTAAACCAATACTAAAACCAAAACATCCTTTTGACTTCACTTACCTTGATATTTTAAGAACACACATTAATGAATCATGATCAATTACCAGTCTTTTAAAGCATAGAGCAACTTTGACTTTTTTATGTCAAAACTTCCACGTATGTAATTCTCATATTTTCAAAACAAATCCATTATTTATTGCTTTATAAAAATCAAAAATAAAATTGAAAGCCATATGCTTAATATGAAAACCCTTACTTGTGCCACATCAAAACTCAAATAATTGTATACTACAGCTTATCATCTTTATATGAACAAACTGACCTCTTCATATAAATATATTTTTAACCACTTTAACATATAGTTTGCAAAAATAACCATATATGTAACAAAACCACATGCACTAAATTTTCTCAATATTTTCTAGGTTCATACCATCACTATTTTCAAACTCACTTGTCTCTTTAACTAGTAAATCACTTAAAAATTCATCACAAATATAAACCCTAGGTCTGACATCAGCTTTAAATAGAAGATATCTACATACAAATATTTCTAACCATATTTCAAAATTAACACAATAGCTTTGTGCATGGTGACAACTGAGAAAAACTTGAAAACCTTATAATATTTATACAAAATTTGTGTAAGTCTATCATCATTTCGCCCCAAAATAAAATAAAAAGGTAAAAAAACATCTACACACTATAGAGTTACCCATGCGTATGCCATAAACCAAAATCCTTAAAACCCCATGTTTCAAACATGATACAAAAATTATCAAAACCCTCAACATATTGCATGTAACTAGGATATGAATCTCTCAGCTTATCCTATACTCAGGTTTGAAAAGAAAGACATATTTATCTTTTCATTACTTAAAACATGCAAGTGACTCTTCATATTAAGATTAACAAAATTGCACCATTGTCACAACTAAATATTTTTTGAAATAATTTTTCAAAAGAGTCACTCAAAAATATACAAAACCTACACCTTGTACTTCAACATTCAACCAAAACTAGAGATTATCATTTATTTATTTCTCAAAAAGGTGTCAGATTTCCATGCACAAAACCATATTATTCATGCATAGTAAAATAATATCCTCAAAACTTTAAAAATTAGAAATATGACTATATGTAGATAACCTTTGATTCATAAACTATACAAAAAGAAAACTCTTTTTTCATGCAACCATCTAGAAGAGTTTCGTAGGCATATCAACATATTTTCAAAACTTTCCAAACAAATCTCTCTTCTTTCCAAAAACATTTTAACTTGCACTCAGATGAAGTCACATACTTTTTTCACTATAATCCTCATCTTATATATAAAATCACACAAGAAACACCGTGATCTTTCATTCACATGCACACAATTTGAACATAACTATATTTTCATTGAACTTTAATCTTTAATGAATACCTTAAATATTTCTTTTAAAAATGATCAAAACTTGTAAAACATACCTGGTATCACTTTCCAAAATCTCTTGTATTAATTTTCCAAAATCTCTACAAGATCCCAAAGAGTCAAAGCTTTGCTCTTGTCGAAGAGCTAGTGGAAAATGACCAAAGATCAAGAAAAACAAGACTTATATCTGTCAACCTTCCTCTAAAACCGTTTGAGTGACATGCCTCAATTTGATTGGTTTTCATTTATTAATTATTTACCTAGCATCTCTACCAACTTATTTATCAAAAAAGCCAAAATTAGTGATAATTATCCTTCCCACTAACTCTTACGCTAAACATCAACTAATCTCTATGGTTCGAGGTAATATTCCCTTTCATTAACTCTCACACTACCATATCTTCAAACAATATTGAAGTATCACAACCATACACTAAAAAGTAAATGATAGTGCCATGTCACATGCCTTGAAGTTCATTTTTCCAAGTGATCTCCAGCTCAACAGATATTTTCTTTATCATCAATCAAAAGGTCTTAAGATTTATATGCATTTCACAATGATTTTCATAATTTCCAATTACTAAGCATCATGGTCGAAGACACTTGAAATAATATTTTATTTTTAAAACCAAACACATATTTCATAAAGGGATCAAATATTAAACCCTAGTATTATGACTCTTAAAGTTCTAAAGTAAACTATGTGATAAATAAAGTCACTTTTGCTCATTTTCAATTGAAGTGAGCCTCTCTAAAGAAGTATATGACATTTTCAAAGCACTTGAATTCTATTAACCTACCTTATCAACCTCTTCTCTTCTTACACATCAATCTTTAAGATACAAGCAATGAAATACATGCTTTGGGAACTATGATCACCAAATTTGACTATTTACTTAAATCTTAAAATAACTAAACTTAGTATGCCAATTAGGTTTCCATGAATTGAACCATGTATTAGTTGTAGAATAAAAAATAACAAGACTTCCAATTGTATAAAGGATATGAACATCACTAAACTAACCAAACCATATTGGTATTTCATATTAACCATCATATCAAGTAGTGAATGAAAATCATCCATTCATCAAATGTAGACTTTCAAAATAACTTTCGAATGTATCAAATTTGATTGCAATGTTTTTCAAATTATCATATAACCATTTTTATCTAAATCATAAATCAAATCCACTTATGAGGATTAAAACAATATCACAAATTAACTGAAATAACTAAAAACTAAAAGTCCATATATTAGCTAAAACTATCAAAGTGCACTAAACCTAAATAACAGAACAACTGATCACATCTATAACTATATATGCATATTGTATTCATTAATCCATCATACTTTGAAAAATCACTTGAAACATAAATAAAATTCTATCAATCAATCATTACTATTTCACAATCAAAAATGCATCTAAAAATACTATCAATCAATAGGGTCCCTGACACAGTTTTAATTTTTACGATAGGGTCATCTCTATGGTAGCAAGTATAGATTTGAAAAAATTAGGGGGGGTGTATAAAATAGGAATAACACAATCTCCTAGTGAAACCTTTTTAGATATGTGAGGAGACACTCAAAGTCCAAACTCAACATCTTCTATCAAAACCTTGTTTGAGGTGGTAGAAGAAAATCAAAGTCAAAAGTCATTGTTCCTTAGTGAGACATTCTTGGAGGTGTTATGGGACAATCAAGATAACCTCATTGGTAAAAACCTCTTTGAAGTGCCAATAGCTGAGTATAACATTTATTCACTGCTTGATGAAGACATTATTACAGATAAAATCAATACATCTTCCAATCTACAACCTAATCATATGGTAGTTACTCTCAGACTCAAACAACAACAAAAATTGATGGTCCTATCAAGAGCATATTCAAAATTATTTAGGCCTATTACATTCAAAGTTATTTCGAATCTAAAATCAACAACATTGTGTGTGCCTAAAAATATTGATCTTTATTTGTTGTTTAACAATTATACATTCCATTATCATCCACTTTTACATTGCCAAATCAGACCTATCATCTAATATTTATATGTATTTACCATCCTTGACCCCACTTTCCTTTATAGGGGATACACAGATACCTTATCTCAAAGTTTGAAGGAAACAAAATCAATGACCAATGAATATCACAATAACATTCTTGGAGTCTAAATCTGCAATAGGTTCTTGATAGAGTAGTTATTCAAAAGAGGTGTTGGCTAGCAATTTACAACATTTGACTATTCTAGTTGTATCATATGTTGATCAAGACATGCATCTCCACATCAGTAGAAACAATAGAAATGTTTACATTACTAGAACTATTTACCTTGCTATCTTCATTTACCATATATCTTGGCATTATTTCATACCTTTTCATTTACCTTACCATGTAATTTGAGGGCAACCCTATTACCATTATATTCAATTTATATAACATCACCTATCCTTGAATAATGAAATATTGTATATCATCCTACCATGCATTAATTATTGACCAAAGTAGTTTTTGTCAACCTTACCTAGCCCTTTTGATCTCAGTTCCATTGGTTATTTTGGCACCTTCTGCAAGGGGATTATCATCCAATTTTATAAAAATTTAGAGTTAAGTGTTTAAATGGCAGTATATGAAATTAGTATGATAGTATATCTAGAAATTATATCTTTCATTTATGCTTGGCTGGTGTTACTAATTATAACCAACTTTAGGCAAATCAATTAGTAAAATTAATATTCCACCTAGTGCTACTAATTATAATCTCTTATGGACAAATTAGTATCACTGACCTATGTCATTATTTCCTAATTATAACCGTCTATGGGAAAATTAGGAACAACACCTTTTATCTTGAATTACCACATCACCTTGCCAATACTATTATCATTTGGTTTTACATTTACCTAAAGTCATGAACTTGTTGTCACCTAGTTGAATCTCACCACCTTTTATGTTGGTGAAACTACCATGACTTGAGTTCCTAATAAGATTATGTAGGCAGTGTTTGATTCACATTGAGATCAGTTTAGTCCCCCTTTTCCATGCTTTCACCATTTTGTGAGCAACATAAGCCATGTTCTTTCCATTTTACAAGTGGTATCTTGTCGATCTCTAATGAGGTAAGATACCCCAAAAATTCTAAAAACATTCAAAAAAATTCCAAAATCTTAAAAATTATAAAATCAACTTACCATCTCCTTGAGAGATATAAAGCCTCGAAATCCAAAAACATTTGTCCTATTTGGACCTAGTTAGTCATACTCGATCTACCCTACTAGGACAAATCCATTGTTAGTTCCAATGCATTCTACTTCCATTGGGGGTGTGACTTTCTCCTTGTATGTATCCTTGCTTGGGGGCACCACTTATTTATCATTTTGATGAAACTTCACACATAGATATTGACTTGGTTGATGATAGGATGCTTTGTGTTGCTTTTATTTTCAATAATTTTATGTGTCTATTTGCTTAGTTTTTTTTTGTTTATTTGTTTTCATATTTATTTTCTTTCATTGTTATGCATTGACTTAGTCTATATGCATTCATAAGGTGATTCCTTGTGCATTATTCTTGAGTCCAACCATATTCATACGTCAACATTATCATCATAATTTTTATCATCAATGTATTATTTTTAATTATTTATTGGATTGAGAGTTAGTCCTTATGCATATTTCAACTAAATTTATCATGGTCTTTTATATCATGATGTTTATTGTCATGTGCTATAGCAAAAATTATCTTGAAAAATCTTACAAGCAATAGAGCTGCAGAAACTTCTCCTTGGTGACCTTGGTAAATGCTCCCACCCTCCTCAATAAAATTAACCCATTGACCTTTTTTTTATATCAATTATAATAAGTATGAGCATATCTATATTAGTAGGTAAAACCAAATCATTCACATTGATCAATTCTTATTCTTTTATTCTATTCCTCATTCTATTTTCTCCTAGTTCTAAGCGAACTACATTGGCCTGAGGCATATTTAGACTATGTAGGTAGTGCTTGGATACATGACATATTTGAAGTTAGCTTGACCACCTTTTTTATTCCAATCATCTCTTTCCTCACTTTGTGCATCCTCATGTGCCTAGTTTTTTATGGCTTCTTCAGCCATTAGACCATCGTATCTACGTTTATGCCTGATCATCTTTAATCTATATGACAAATTATATCCTTGAGTTATGATTGACAATCTACCCTACTAGGGCATAATAAAATATCATTATTCAATCTAGGTCATCTTTATGATTATAATTCTCTATGGTAAAATCATTAGTTTGACTTGTCATCCCAATTGGGGCATGTGCATGTGCCACTGATTATAATTTCCTATGGTAAAATTAGTGTCTCAACCTTTGCTACTGATTATAACCACCTTTGGGCAAATCATTACTTTTAAATCAATGAATGAAAGGATTATCTTGATTTCATTAATCTCACCCATGGGTTAATTTCATTCTTTTTCTTTTTGAGGGACCATACATCAATCGTATGTGTCAACCACTCCCTCAAGAGAGAATCATTATAGGCTTCCCAAACATTATTGGGAGCTTTTTATTTAATCATTACCTTATTTCCTTATTAATGTCATGTTTTATTGTTTGAGAATATGCTACTATGCCTATATCTTTAAATACCTTCCCAAACAGGGGCAAACTATAGACACTTAAAACTGGCCACAACTAGATTTCAATCAGACTTCAGACTGATTCTTACCAACCATTAAAAAATAAGCCTTATAATCACTAAATGCCCCAATTTTTATTTCACATCATTCATCAAAGCCCATAATCATGTTGAGGCATCCCTATTTGGGATATTATCTCATATACAACAATAACCTCTCATGAATTCATCCCTAATTACCTTGTAGCATCACAACTATCAAATTGGCCTATGGACCTATTAAGTGGGGCACTTTCACACTTGACCAAATATTGAAAGAGTTAAAATTCTAATCAAAATAAATCATCTAATTAAAATTTATTAAATACCTAGTTGAATTATCCATTTGAAATTAATGAATATCTAAAAATAGAAATTCTAAAAATCAAAATATCAAAGCCTTTCATTATTACCTTTATGAGTTATCAAGCTCTTTGAAAATATTCTAAAATATCTAATCTAAGATCCATGCCTAGTAATCATAAATCATAATTAATTGACAAATATTAACTCAATTGGAGTCATTTTTAACTCACCTAGGGTTAGTTTGAACCCATTCCATGTTTAAACTCAATCTTAACTCACCTTGGGTGAGAGTTAATTCCTAAGGCTATAAATGCAAGGCCATGCCTATACATTTCTAAGCTCTCATAAGCTAAAGCTATAATGTTAATTTGGAAAGAGACAAGATTTAAAATAAAAATTACCATTCCAAATTCTTAATCCAAGTAATCAAAGCCAAGGTTCCAAGTATATAAGGAGCCAAGCAAGCTTCATTGTCAAAGACTTCTTGATGCACAAGTCGAGCAAGTCATTCAACAAATCCATTTGGAGCTCCACGGAAGGTAAAAAAGTTGTTTCTTTTATGTTTTTGTTATGATTTCATTTAGTTTTGTTATCTAAGCTATCCCTAGTGTCTAGGATAGAGGTGTTAGGACTTTAATGTGTTTGTTTCATTTATTTTATGAGACTAACACTATACTAACCTCCCCTCTATTATAATCTCTATTCATAATGATCACTTTTAGAGACCACTATATGATTAATTTTACTTCAAAACCCTATCTACTTAGATGTGAATTCCAATTCAAATAAATGAGTAAAAGAGGATCAGTAGTTAAATTTAGGAGAGACCTCAACACCCCATGTGTTGAGCATTGCATACATACTAATACTTTGAAGATGGATCAAACTTCATGTAGTTCTCCCATTCTACATTGGTGTGTGAATAACTAGTGAAATGTGATATATGTTGGTGAAATACTAGAGTGATTAAGTGCCTTAACTATGACTTATGACCTTTAATATGTATTTATACTTGATCTTTGGGCTACTAGGGTTTTATGCAATTAGAATTGGGAGAAATAGACACATCTCAATGTGTAATTATGATGATGGTGTTTTTTGATGTGGAATCCTCTCTTGTAAAATGGTTTTAAAATTGATTACATATTCATATATTTTAAATTAATTCAAATGGGGCTCATTAGGGACATAGGTTGATATTCCTATAGCTTTTGATTTTATAAATTAGTTATTATTTAGTGGGAGGACATGATAGGGGAAAAGGACACTAGAGAAATGTGTTATAGTTCTCTAGGGTGTTCTTGTACAATGGGTGATTTGATCACATTGAGAGTTAATTATGGCCTAAAATATGTCTAATTTTGATAAAATTGGGGGTGACTACATTCAAGGGGTCATTTATCAATTTAGAGGAGTATGTGAGGTGGTCAAAAGTGATTAAAAGGGGCCCTAAGATAGGTCTAGAACTAAGTGTGTAAAAGAGTGATCATAAGTGCATGGCTTTATCTTAAAATTTATTTTATGTGTCTATATTTAACCTCATTTTATTATAGTAATACATAAAATTTAAATTACCAGAGTAAAAGGAAAAAAGAGTGCATACCTCAACTTACTTGTGAAGAGGATTCATGAATAGAGGCCATAATATTGAACTGTTTTCCATGAAAAAACATGTACTAAAACATATGTAATATCATTATTTAATTAATATTAATATCAAAAATTGAAATACAATAAACTAGATAGTGACAAGGAATGAATACATCTAATTGGGTATGTGAACCATTGTGCTCTCCTAGTGCAAAATTGGTGATTGTGGTGGGTTGTATACTTGTAGTTTCATTAATGTTAAATAGATTAGATTGGACTATGCATGCCTTAATCCTCATCAATAAGTGGGTGTGTTTAATAAATTAAGGTTTGATTTAATCCATCATCATATACCCATAGTACTAAATCAAATTTTGAATCCTTATATGAATCCCAATAGACATTTATGGTGCAAAAACTATTTCAAATAGCAAACTAACCATTATATATGGAATAAGGTTCAATTCTGGTGTAATATTAACACAAAACTAGTGAAAATTTAGTGCAGATACTGAGTATAATCTAGGTCTGGTAGATATAGCATGGATAATGTCATGAAATTACCATTCCATCTATAAAATTGGTGTTAAAATTGAGAAATGAGAAAATAATGTGCTACACACATGCCTCTAACTGATATCTGGTTCATATAGATTCTAAGACTGAGTAAAACAATTGTGATTCAAATTAAACATGTGTTCTAACTTGAAACAACACGTCACACATGATTTCTAAAAAACTAATAAAATATGAGATAAAATTAAGTAATTATATAAACTAATACTATGAAAATTCCAAGTACTATTCTAGGTAAACTATGATTTTGATAAATTATGAAATGCCTATTTTGTAAGAATTTAGACAATAATTATGGGAAGGATACTAGACTAGCTCTCTTTTATCTAATGTGGTACTCTTATCCAAGGTGGCTTTCTATGTGTTTTATTAATTTGAAACTATGTCAACTGTGTAATCTCTATTAAATCATGTATGTGTGCTTATCTGGGAAGTTTAGTCCCTAAAATAAACCTTTGTGAATGCCCCTATTTTGAGGTGAGTTTTTGAGACTGTAAATGAACTTAAATAAAAATAAAAGGTTATATATTAGGTTGTTATGATGTAAATAATGTAAATCTGAGTAATGTTGACAACATGGTAAAATCATGGCATGATCATATGTAAAAATTTTAACATAGTATTAATGTAAGATGCATGTGGAAACTAGCATTCATAGCAAGTATATCTAGATAGATGTGAGAATGAAGAATGTAAATAATTGATCAAATGAGTATATAACACTGCTTAGAACTAATTCATAAGGAATGCTTGATATCCATCATGGCATTGAAAGCACTGGGTGGATGCATGATGTTCATCATGACATCAAAATTTGAGAAAATAAGTAAGGTGTCATGGCCATGACTCTCACAATCAAAGAGTACACACACAACACATATAACACACAATAAGAGGCCAAGGGGAAAATTACTTGTTAAAATTTCACTCAAATAGAAATCACATACAAGGACATATTCAAATTCCATCACATGAATAGAAGCAAACAATGAAGGCTTAAAGCCACATTGAAGGAAGGACATGTTCAAATGTCCACACACACAAATAAAAGGCACACATAAGGACATGTTCAAATGTCCTCACATGCATAAAATTAAAAATATTAAAGATTATAGCCACTTGGTAATGACATATTAAAATTTCCTCAAATCAAATAGAGAATGCATATAATAGGCAAAGCTAGAAGAAATAATATAAAAGCATTCATGATTAATTAATTTTATCAACAAGAGCAAAATTGTATCTTGAGTATATTAAATAACTAAGATAAATAGTATTATATCACAATGTTAGTGAGTGAGTAATATTAAGATATTTAATGATATGTAAATATCTAAGTTGTGAATAAGATAATGTGGGTAAATAAAGATAAAACTTATGTATATCATGCCCCCAGTGAGCTAACTAATGAATGTACATGTTATAGGAATCATGTGTGTAGTTTATAATTGAGTGGTGATAGTCTAAACTCACTATGAAAATAGAATTGTGAGGTACACTAAATTAGTGTGCTCTTATCCTCCACAACACTCCTATCTAAATAAAAGTGTCTACAACTATATCTGAAAATGGTGTTCTATGTAATATTAAATCACTCATGTATAATAGTGAGTCATGTATGATTTAAAAACATATAAAACATTTATATAATATTATTCACAACTAAAATGATCTATGACAACATACATAGAAGTATGCATAACTAAAATGATCTATGATAACAAATTTCCTCAAATCAAATAGAGAATGCATATAATAGGCAAAGCTAGAAGAAATAATATAAAAGCATGCATGATTAAGTAACTTTATCAACAAGAGAAAATTTGTATCTTGATTATATTATATAACTAAGATAAATAGTATTATATCACAATGTTAGTGAGTGATTAATATTAAAATATTTAATGATATGTAAATATCTAAGTTGTGAATAAGATAATGTGGGTAAATAAAGATAAAACTTATGTATATCATGCCCCCAGTGAGCTAATTGATGAATGTACATGTAAGAATCATGTGTGTAGTTTATAATTGAGTGGTGATAGTCTAAACTCACTATGAAAATAGAAATGTGAGGGACACTAAATTAGTGTGCTCTTATCCTCCACAACACTCCTATCTAAATGAAAGTGTCTACAACTATATCTGAAAATGGTGTTTTATGTAATCTTAAATCACCCATGTATAATAGTGAGTCATGTATGATGTAAAAACATATAAAACATTTATATAATATTATTCACAACTAAACTGATCTATGACAACATACATAGAAGTATGAATAACTAAAATGATCTATGATAACAAATTTCCTCAAATCAAATAGAGAATGCATATAATAGGCAAAGCTAGAAGAAATAATATAAAAGCATGCATGATTAAGTAATTTTATCAACAAGAGAAAAGTTGTATCTTGAGTATATTAAATAACTAAGATAAATAGTATTATATCACAATGTTAGTGAGTGAGTAATATTAAAATATTTAATGAAATGTAAATATCTAAGTTGTGAATAAGATAATGTGGGTAAATAAAGATAAAAATATCATGCCCCCAGTGAGCTAATTAATGAATGTACATGTTGTAGGAATCATGTGTGTAGTTTATAATTGAGTGGTGACAGTCTGAACTCACTATGAAAATAGAATTATGAGGGACACTAAATTAGTGTGCTCTTATCCTCCACAACACTCCTATCTAAATGAAAGTGTCTACAACTATATCTGAAAATGGTGTTCTATGTAATCTTAAATCACTTATGTATAATAGTGAGTCATGTATGATGTAAAAACATATAAAACATTTATATAATATTATTCACAACTAAAATGATCTATCGTTTTTGTTATTTTTTCTGAAATATTTTACTATTTTTGCATATATATGAACTGAAAAATAGAGAGAAAGATATTAATTGATGACTCCCTTAAGATTCTTACCATAAATATATCATTAATTAAACAAACTAATGGTGATATCTTGTAAATTAAGAGTATCATGCAACTATGTAAGTTCTATAGCATTACTAAATTCATATTTTGCATAATTAATATCATTAGGATCATACCAATTTGGATTGTTATAATCATCATTTAGATTTTGAGCTTATGAAATGCCATTATTATTTTCTATTGTATCTTTATATGAATAATTAAAAACCTCATATTATGGTATTAACCTTTCTGATTTATCCTTTGCAATGTGTATTGTATCATGTGCCTTTAGTGATATGACATTACTTATATCTATTTATATGCTACCTAAAAGTATGTGTTTTGTTTGTTGCTTTTACTTTGAATAAACTCTATATTCTATTGAAAGTATGATAATTGAAATTTCATGTGAAAATGTGACATGTTTGGCATCTTTACTCATTTTCCTACCATTGTTATCATTCATGATCTTCTTAAATTAGCATTATATTATACCAAACTTGGGCATATGTGAAATACCATTGAACCTTTTTTTTGCCCCAAATGTGCAAGTCAACTCAATAGATCCAATAAACAATTTAGATAAATTACTCTTACCCAAATTTTCATTATAATATTCAAGAAAATGTAAGAGTTTCATAATAAAAACATTCGTTTGAATAGTGTTATTGATCACCACATTTGTACATTGTTTGCCATCTATGAGGGGATTAAGAATCAAAGTCTCTAGAATAGATGAATGTTTTTTATTCAACTCTTTTGGAACCACACTTGAAAATATATCTTTTGTATGTATTTCATGTTTTTGACTTTATTTTGTTATAAACACTATTTTAATAATGTTTTTTTTTATCTTGAAATTGATTTTGCATCTTCTATTTTAGTAATTTCACTTTTGCTTGTTGTAGCTTTTGTAACCTTTGCTTTTCAAATTGATTTTTTAAAATTTATCTTTTTCATATTATGACTTTTTTAATATTTATTTCTCTAACTTAAACTTGTTGAATATTTTTTGTCCTAATTTTTTTGTTTGGACCTTTTCTTGCTCTAATTTATCCTTTGGTAACCACTTTTATACTAGTTCTAACTTTTCCACTTTTTATATTTGATATTATTCCATTGTGGGTTGTTTTATTGATGTGTCACTTATAGGTTCACCAATATAAATTATATTTTATATTTTATTCTTCAAATCCAAAAAATGATTTGTATGATGCCCATACATTTTGTGATATGCACAATAATATTTTGATCCCTTTAGAGGATGTAGAGGAGGTCATTTGATCAACTTATTTCTAATCATTTCCCTTAAAATCTAACTTGAACTCTTATTTAACACTTTAGTAATTTTTGAATCACTTATTGTATATGTATTCTATTGTATTTTGTCATTTTGATTTGAAATATTTTTAGTTACAACATTATTAGATGGAGATGCACATACATGATTAATAATAACATATTCTGGATTCTTTGCACATGTAATCTGATGTTCCAATAATGTGATATTTTCACTAAAATTTTATTTTGATTTTTTAACTTTGTTATTAGATTTAACATAGTGATGATTTTATCCTTTAGATCCTCAAAAACATAAACCCTAGGTGCTTTAGATTGAGCATGCATACATACACCCTAAAGAGGAGTTGCGGGAGGTGGAGGGGTTTAAGGAAAGATAGGTTGGTTATATTCATTAAAAAATATATGATGGGATACATTACCACTTTGGATAGTGATATCATGGACTTAGTTATATGTAAAGAATCTATCACAACCTTGAGGGTTAGGATGAGGAGGAAGAGATTATTTTATATCCATAAAATATAACACTAAAACCTATAAAAGTTCTATCATAATAGAAAATATTAGATTTAAAAATACTAAAATATAAAATTTTAATAGGAAAAATAAGGATACAAACCTTATAAACATATGTAGTTAGGGTTTGGCAATATTTTAATAACAGACTGGTTCACCAATATGTTTTATCAAAATTGGGATTTATAGAAAACCCTAAGTGATAATACTACTATGCAAAATCATGAGAATAATATAAAAATAATAGAATTCAATGATTTTTAACTATTTTATTATGGAAACTTACAAAAAAATAGGAAAGTGTAATGAGAAAACAAATACTTAACTAGAAACTATGTGTATAGGAGGAATTAGAAGCTAAAACTTGTTATAAAGGGAGGTCTGATGATTGGAATTAGGAATTAAGAAATGGATATGGGACTAGACAATATTTATAGTAATAATACACTAGAGGGATGGCACTTTTGTCCAACCTGGGGCACTCCTATCTACTAGCATCAAATAAATTAGTGTTTCTAGATTCTCTATCTTTGTCTACAAAGATTCTATTTGGTGCGAGAACTTATGATCACTTGTGGTAACCATTGTATGACTATTTTTCCTTAAAAACCCTAGCTCTTTAACATGTGAATACCTCAAAACCCCATATTTTTAGCACTTTATACATACCAATACTCTGAATAGAGATCAAACTTCATGTAGCTCTCTCATGCTACAATGGTGTGTGAATAATTATTGTAATGTGTTATATGTTGGTGAAATACTAGTGTGATTAAGTGACTTAACCATGAATTATGAACTATAATATGTATTTAAACTTGATATCTAAGTTAATAGGGATGTGTGCAATCAGAATTGGGATGAATATGTAATTTTCTCTCAATGTGTAATTATAATTTTGGTGTCTTTAGATGTGGAAGCCTCCCTTAAAAAATGGTTTGAAAGTGTCTAAATAGTCATATATTTGAAATTGATTCAAATGGGGATCATTAGGGACATAGGCCAACCTTATTATAGCTTTTGATTTTTCATATTAGCAATTATTTGGTTGGAGGGCATGAGAGGGGGAAATGACACTAGAGTAATGCACTATAGTCCCCTAGGGTGCTTTAGTCCAATGGGTGATTTTATCATGTTGAGTTTTAGGTAGGGGATAAAATATGTCCAAGGTTGATAAGAATGGGGTGACTATATTTGAGGGGTCGTTTATCAACTTAGAAGAGTATGAAAGGTGGTTGAAAGTGATCAATATAGGTCTAGATCTAAGTGTGTACAAGAATAGTCATAAGTGCATGGTTTTAGCTTAAATATTAGGTTATATGTTTAAAAATACTATGATATATGTTTTTATTTATGTTTGACTTGATATGCTGATATTAAATCTAAAATTATATTTTTATTTTTAATCATGTACGTTTTTATTTATATTTTAATTGACATGATTGTATTTTCTTTAGTCATATTTGTTTTATTCATGTTTGATTTTACATCAATATCTTACATGAGATCATATTATTTACTTACATATATTTGTTTGATTTTTATAACATTGATATTTCAATCAATTGCAATGTTTTATATATTTCATCTTCTGTGGTGTGTTTCACATTCATTTTCATCATTTTTCACATTTTTTGTTTGTTGATTTTCCATCTAATTACTTAAGATGTCATTTTTAATCACTTAGTTTTTGTTATTTTTGATCATGCATTTTCTCACATTTTATATAAAATAATAAAACATTCATCATCATCTTTAGCATTTAAATTTTGTAGCATTCAATTATTTACCACAAGAATTCTATTTTTTTCCCATAACTTTGTTTCCTTTAGTCCTCTCCACAAACTAAAATAATCCTTCAAACCCTAGAAAAATAGATAAATTTTAGGTGTTAATACAATTTATTTTAATAAATTTATAATATTATATTCTTTTTCAGGTCTACTTCTCATTTTGCACATTAGGCACCTTCCATCACCTATGACATACACAACACTTTCTACAATCATAAAGGTAAGTATTTTCATTTTATTTACTCTAATTTAATTTTAGTTACACATTTCATTTCAATTATCTTGTTTATTTTGTTTCTATGTTTCTATCCTTAAGAATAATCCCATATTACATTATTGTGACACATGATGTTTTTTGGGTGGGGAAGTATGTATACACATAACATTTTTTCACTTTCATTTACTAAATCTTTCTCTTTCAATGACTTATCAAGCATCAATCTATTTGAGTGCATACCTTAAAGGGTGCACCAAGAAATGGGTGGGAAAGGCTCATGGTGATTTTTAAGAGATGTTATTATATCATGATTACACCATTATATTATCAATTTATCTTCCTCAGAGTGTTTTACCATTTTACCTCTTCCATCTTGTCCTTGTTTAGTCATGCTAGCTTATCTATATCCCACAAGATTATCCCAATTAATACCATATATTTAGTTACTTTACCCTTATTGTACTATTTAGTCCATTTTTATGTAATTTTGAGCTTGTCTTCTGACATATTTATTGAATCTAATTTATTGATACCATTCTATGTCAACTGACTTCTATCAACTATATCAGTAGGAAGATAACTTCTATTGAGTGTTTAGTGTTAGTTTGTGGTATTATATCAGTATTTGTATGGGTCATATTTCATTACAAACATTTCCATATACACTTTATTCACTATGATTTCACTCACACTTCTACCCTAAGTGACATTTGGAGGATTTTGTGGTCTATAACCTTATCTTTAGAAAGCTTGTCTTGTGGTGTATTTGAATATCAATAGGATGAGTCATTGGGAGTTCCTAGCTAAGGATATATTATGTATTTATCCAATCATTTTTATTATTCAACCCACAAAATCTCTTGCAAATATCCACTTGAGCCAAGGGGGAGATTGATGCACGATGGGTCCATACTAAGATAAGTATTTATAACCATATATTTTTTCCTTTATTTACTTAATAGATAGATGTTTCTTGTTGTTTAGTGAATGAATGTGTGTATCTTTATTTAGTTTATCTCTACACCCAATAATCTAGTGTGGTTATAGTATTCCTTAGACTTTCCATATTCCATTTTAGGTTACCTACAACCCTATTTGGTTTATAATGACACCTTACATTTTATGATCATTATAACCCTTCCAATTTACTTTAATTTAGTTTAATTTCATAGAGGTCTAGTGAGTGTTACATAATTGCATTATAGACTTAGGATTTGGAAGCCTTTTCTACTAGCATTTATAATGTTGAAAACCCTTTGATAGATCTACATAATTCGTTGGTCATTATCCATACAAATAAATGATCAAAGGATATATTTTATTGACCTTATTAAAGTTCAATTTTATTGAGATAAGATAGTTTCAGGTTAATACTAGTTTTTGCATATAACCACCATGTCCTAAATCATTGTCATTTCAAATACCCTAAAAGAACATATGTCTATATAACTAGTGGAACCAATTTCAATTGCATCATAATCCAAGTCCACTATTATAACTTCATTACCACACTCTACAACACCTTCCATTCCAAAACTTAATGAGCCCAAATAAAAAGAGATGTAATTTCCCCCCTCTATCAGTCAAGATCCAATGGAAACTTTCTATCCCACTACCCAAGTTGTATCTTAACCCTCCAAACCTCCAACTATGACTACCCCTACCCCAGCCACAACTCTTACTACACCAATTTTCACTTCTCTTTCAACACAAGGATTCACTCCCATAACCTTTGTTTTGGTTAACCCTACTATATCCATTCATAAAACTCCACCCCACAAATCACCTTCTTCATCGACCTCATCCTCTACCACCTCAATGTCACAATCTAGAAAAAATTGGATGGAATCCATACAATTTAAAAAATCCCAAATAATATAGATGGTCATAAGTAAGGATCTATAAACAAAACTAAAATTCAAAAAATCCTTTGGAAAACTCAAGTGAGTAACTAGAAGGAAAGCTATAAAATAAGGTACACCCACTTTCCATGTGATTAAGGAAGAATTGTTCACTTTGACAAGAAAAAGAAAAATAAAACTAGGGGAGACAAATGAGTTTGTAGATGATCTTGAATTAATGGTCACCACCACTAGCGAAGTGGTAAAGAAAAATTTCTAGGGAATGAAAGAAAATATTTAGATGCTAGAAACCTAGACATCAGTACCAAAAAATGTCACTATAAAATTCAAGGAGGAATTTGGGTCATTGTATGAGATCGTGGAAGAATGTTTCTAGGAAAAGGCAAAATGTGATCCTTAAAAACAAATGGTAAAGTTATATTTGGACCATATTTCCAAGTTTGAGTTAAATTGGCACATTTAACTAAATTTTTCAAGGACATGTTCTTAGATTTAAACCTCATGACTTTTTATGACATTGGGGCATGCAAAAATTGGATGATACATATGAGTACATAAATATGAGTGGGTAGAGGAAATAAATGTCATCATTCATGTCATTGATAATGCAACAGACATGATCATGTAATTATTTCAAGGGACTAGGATAGTGTCATTATTTAAGATGGAAGATCGACTTGATTATTACATGGAATTTTCTATCTATTTGGCCAATTTCATGACCAAATTTAATAATATGGTATAGAAGGCCAACAAGACTAACATTGAATAATTTATTGACTTGGTAACCTATGTTAATGAAAAAGAAGAGTGAGTAGAAGTGATGAAAGGAACCCTGAGAACCCCTTTTCTAATCATGTAACCCACTTGAACAAAATAAGGGTGTTATTTATGACCCATATTTTCACTTTGTCTAGAATAGTTGAAGACTACTAAGCATGTGCTAAAGCCATGCAAGCCTAGCACACTAGTTCAATGTAGGTTTTTAGTGCTTAAACTAATATTCTTGTTTTTCCCACTTCATAACATGACACTCCTCCATGTGGCATTTTTTAATTTAGTTCAACACATGTTGGTAGTATTCCAAGCAATACCTCTTAGGCAAACACTCCATAAAATCCACCTAGAACTAATGATGTATGAGGAAGGCTAGTTATATATGTTCCTAATTGAATGTGAATAGCTCTATATCCTCAAGAATTTGGTTCATATTTTAAAATCCTTGGGAAGCCACTCATTGTGCCAACTAGTGCAGAGTGGAGCTCATCCAATGATAGGGTGATTTTGCATATATTCCTTAAGTAAATAATATGCCAAAGGTAAAGACTTAAAATGTTAGAAGGGTATATATTCCAAAAAGTGTAAAAGGATGCAAAAGGACCCATATTTGGTAGTGTTTAGAATATTGTGCATAGTTGGATTGACCCATTTCCTTTTCATTATGCTACCTTTGTCTCTTTTGTAATGGTTTTGGTTGTAACTTGTCATTATGATTATGAGTGGAATATATCTATTGTATGAGCATTATCATTTGATTCTATATATGGGAATTTTTCAAACATTTTAAATGGTTTTATTTTTAATAGAAAAACTCAAAGAACTTCATAAATTATTAGGAATGTTCATGGTCTCTTCTTTGCTTTTTATGAAATCCTTTCTCAATTCTTAGTATAGATGTGGTGGATGTTAAAAGTTTATTGTATTATGATATGAATTATTATTTCTTTATATATGATTATTTAGGCTAAGTAAATCACTAACTTGGAAAATACCTATATCTAATTATGTTTATCTAAATGGTCATATGTGAATATGTTTTGTTAACTTTTTTTTGTAGTTATTCATCTCATGAACTAATGTTGTAGGGATTATGTTCACCATAAAATATTACTCATACTTCCTACCTTATCTAGCCTAGTTTGAGCCCAAATACAATTACCTAGACAAAGGTAAGTTTTAGTCATATTCATAAATAATCTAAGAAAATGATAATATCTATACAAATTCTAAGAACCCACTTTTCTGCCTTACCCTACTATTTTTTTATTTTATTTTTTAAATTAAACCACACTTATAATTAAGAATAATTGTTATCATTTTTCTTTGGGAAGGTTGGAAAGATAGTATGATATCTTAGATTTTAGATGCATGATTAATCTCTCTAGGTGGTAACATTTGTATGTCTTAGAGTTTTTCCTAATAGGCTACATAGGATAACTCTAAACTATAACTCATGCCTTGGGTTGTGCTTGTAGCCATAAAATTAAAGGTTTTTATCCCATTATTCCCCCCTTTATAGTTGTGCATAAATATTCCACCAACACCAATGTCATAGTGATGTTCATGGTAGACACTTTGGTGGTCATGTAACTACTAGTAAAATTCATAATATGGGTTAATTTTGGTGTACACTCAATCATTATGCCATATAGTACATGAAAAAATTATTGAAATGTCAATAGTTATCTCATGATATTCATTTCCCCACTCGAGTGATTCAACCTATCATAACAATTTGAACCTACTCTACTTGGGGCTAGAGCTAGTTGATAAAAAAAATCCTACCACTTCCAATAGCCACCATTTTATAATCACAAACATTGAGTATTTCAATAAATGGGTGAAAATAATACCATTGACCACCATCACTTTAGTAGTCATTATGAAGTTAATTTTTAACCAAATCATTTAAATATTCATTATCCCATATGTCATAATCATATATAATGGATCCTCCTTTAATAATCTTGAATTACATGAGTTATGTAAAACATTCTCCACATCCCATCACATGATCTCATTATAATACCCTCAATGTAATGGTCAAGATGAGGGTAATAAAAAAATGTTGAAATGTACATTGGTCAAAACTATAAAAGATAACAAAAGGGATTTACATTTCCATATTTATCTTGTATTATGGGAATATAGGATGAGCATTCTTACACCTATATGGTAAACCCCCTACACTATAGTTTTTAGTGAAAAAGAATTTTTACCTTTTTGATTAAGAATCTAGATCCTCTACATTTCTCTTTAGCCTCTCCTTGAAGAAGAAAAATACAAAAATGTATGCCTCACTAAATTAAAAAGTTTAGATGAACACCAACTAATAGTCACTCAAAACCATCTATCCTACATAGATTACATGTGTTGTCAATACAATAATAATTTCCATGAACACCCTAAAAAATCCGGTGACCTTGTCCTAAGAATCGATAGTAAGAGTGATATAGAGAAATGATAAGTTCATAATTTTAGGCCCATATTTATAGAATGAAATTTTTTTGTTTTATGTATGGTAGAAGGTAAGAATTTTGATGAATCAATGAAATATTTTTCACCTAAAATAATACTATATATAATCCTCACATATGTAACACTACCATCATAGTCTCTTGCATAAAGGTCCTAGTAATATCAACCTTCATGTAGACTGTACCCCATGCTTAACTTATAAGTGTCCCATGGTCAAGGCTTAGCTTAAATTAGACATCCACATCACTAGTATAAAAAATATTGGAAAGTTTTTTTGGCTTGGAAACCTTTGCAAAAGTTATGTTGAGGATTATCGGAAAATTGATTGACTTTTGGGTTGGGGAACCTGCCATAATTTGGTTTCTCATGAAGGCTTTATGAGAGTTATGGTGATGTTTCAAGTTTGATATACATAGGGGTGGACCTATTTAAATTTTGATTCACCATGGTTTATAGCTATGTAAACCCACCTTTAATCATCAATATATTGTTGAGGATTGGCTTATTCTTTACTAGAGGGCTCCCTAGGAATGAACCTAGTTATATTAGGTGATCTTATATTAGGCCTGACCTTTGAGAAATTATTTTTTGTTAGTTGCTTTATAGATATTCCAATATTTTTTTTTCCCTAGGTTATTTCCTAGGTAACTTCATTGCTAGCCATTTCTTGAAGTTTCAAAGTTACAGTCGAAAGAGGCATTTTCTATTTTTCTTTTGTTGCACCTTTTTATTCCGCTATACAGGTTGTGGGACCTACTTTCATAACCCTCTCTACATCACTATAAAGGTTGTGGACCTATTATCAAATACCTATCTTTTTCTAGTTCATAGCCCTAATTTTAAAAGTGTTATTTACCCATATCTATTAAAAAACATATGTGACACTATTTTACTATTTTTTCATATTGGTCATTTTATAAGATATCTATCTATTCAAGAGTTCACATCATAAAAACAATAGTGTAGCATATCATTTCATGGTTTTACATTAATCTTTCCCCATTTTAGAAATATGATCTTAGAATTGACATGGATTAGGAGTTTGATCTTAGTCCTTATAGGTATTTTACACTATAGATGATATTTATAGATTATATAGCACCAATTTTGTACACTTGGAAAACTCAGACCTTGGTTGTTCCTCTTAGTTATGGACCTTTCTCGGTTATGGAAGTCTTGCATCTACTCTATCTTATGCCCTTTGGCCTATCTTTTGGTTTGAACAATCATATATTGATGACCTAAGCATGATATCTTGTTTATAATTCTTAAAACATATTTACCTTCTATTTCTACAATTTTTGAGCCTATGTGTACCTTCCTATTCCCTAAACATTAGCATGCAGAATAAACACATGTGTCAACATAGGTGTCTTTATTTGACACAAGTGTCAAATGCCCTAAAGTCATCTAATTTTCAAATGAAACATATCCCAATGTTCAACCTAATTGAATCAATTTAAGTTATTTCTCCAAAGGGATTTGATATATATTCACAATCACTCCTCATTCATTCATCACCTAACATACACCTATAAAAGACCGAAGGTAACTTATCAAAGCATTCAATCAAACACAAAATAAATAAAATCTTCCCTATTTTATCTTATTTTACTATCAATCATAGGGATAACACATACACAGGTCTAAATTACTAAATGAGTATCCCAAGATCATGATTTTCTAAGTTATAAGCTAGCTCAGTATTGTGATTGCTTTCCACGTATTGCATGATTCACACACAATCCAATATTTAAGGGATAACTACATCAATTTGAGTCCCTCTTCATAGTATTAGCTATGTAGGAAATAATCATTAATAGAGGGGTATTTAGGGTTAGCTCAACATTGTGTTCCCACTAACCCATTTTCCACAAGATCACCAGGAAGATGAAGAACTAGGGTTTTGAAACTTCATGAAGAGCAACAATCCATGACCCAGATCTTAATACACCAAATTGAAGGACAAGATAAATCCATAAACATTTAGATGGTCACATCCTTTTCCAATAGGTATTTTGTATAATACACCTACATTAGGTTCAGACAATAGCATCAACACAACTATCCAAGGTTGATGCTAGTGTCTACAGCACCAAATGGACTTAATCTAGAATTTGGTGACTCTTTTATAACCCTCTTCTATTCTTATTTTTTCCTATTCAAAATATAGAATCATGTCAACATTATAATGAACTAAATTTGTTACTTCTTTGTCATGTTCATATCTAGTATATTTTTACTTTCTATTTCTATCATATCTTAGTTTAATGAATTTAGCATATGTTATATCTAAGTTCAACATCTAATTGGCAT
Source organism: Torreya grandis (assembly GCA_037957365.1). Lineage (NCBI taxonomy): Eukaryota > Viridiplantae > Streptophyta > Pinopsida > Cupressales > Taxaceae > Torreya > Torreya grandis. The sequence goes on from JARHVA010000951.1 coordinate 1,695,597, forward strand.
GCTATAGAGATATTTTTATCACCCTTATACCTTAAGCTAGTTCCTAGTGTTTGAGATAGGATAAAGATAGTTAATACAACTATACTAGATATGTAAATGATAAATAAGTAATGTACTTAGTTGGTTATGATGTTGGCATAGTTATAGATTTGTAATAGAAAGTAGACTAGAAGAGGGCTCTAGAATAGTCACCAAATTATGGATTAAGTGCCTCTAGATCTATGGATGCAAGCATAATCATTGGATGGTTTCATCAACACTATTTTCTAAACCTAACATAGATTTCATATATGAAATACCTATTAGCAAAGGATGTAACCACATGGATGCTTCTAGATTTGGCTTCACCTTCACTTTGGTGCTTTCAAATCTGGGTCATAGATTTTCATTTCTCATGAAATTGTAAGACCCTAGTTCTTCATATTTATAATGACCTTAAGGAAAAATGGGTTAGTGGGAACATAGTGTCAAGATAACTACAAATATGATTCTATTAATGAGTGATACCTACATATCCAATACTAAGATTGATGTAATTTTCCCCTATGTGTTGGCTTGTGTGTGAATCATGCAATATGTGGAAAGCAAGTACAACAGTGACCTAGCTTGTAACTTGGAAAATCAGACTCTTGAGTTTCTCCTTTAGTAATTCAGACTAATGTATGTGTTATCCATCTGACTGATATGAAAATAAGATAAAATAGTTAAGTTTTTGTTTATAGAGTGCATGATTGAATGCTTTGATAAGGTACCCTTGGTATTTTATGGGTGTATGCAAGGTGAAGAATGAATGAGGCATGATTGTGAATATATATCAAATCCTTTTGGATAAATAACTCACATTAAATCACTTAGATTATCCATTAGGATACATTTCATTTGTAAATTAGATGAATTTAAGGCACTGGACACTTGCATTGATGCAAGTGTTTGTACTAGAAGCTAGTGTCTAGGGAAAAAGAAAGTAGGTCAAAGATTATAAATTTTAGAGGTGGAAGATAAGTAGGTTTTAAGAATTTTGGAAAAGATAAAAACCCTGAATCATCAACATAAGACTGGTTGGACCAAGAGATAGTCCAATTGGCATAATATAGAGTAGATGTGAGACTTTTAAAAGCAAGAAAGGTCTAGAACTAAGAGGAACAATAAGGTTTGAGTTTTCCAAGTGTAAAAAATTGAGGTGCTACATCATTTACCCCCCCCCCTTTAATCTAGTAATGAAATTAATAGTTTAAATGAGAAGAAATGCATATTTGGGTGTGTATAGCACACCTTACATTTGATTGAGTCCAACTTGAGTGCCTTGCTAGTGACTAAATTGAAACCAAGAGCATGTTATGGTACATAATTAGTGCATATAATCTAAAATTTAAAGTATTGAAAAGATTGAAATTAAAAGAGCAAGGTTTAGGAGTACACTTATGTATTGATGTAATTGTTTGGCCTTTTGGCAAGTTGATTTGAAAGATGTACCATTATAAGGATATGAAACTAATATTAGGACAAAAATATATAAATCTAAAAATTACTTATTTCTAATGAGATAGATAAAAAGGGAGATTAGAAGGCACATGCCCCTAACTTTGGGAAAAAAGGTGAGTTACCACCTAATAGTTGATATTATCTCAACTGTGCAACCTAATCATACTTATAACTTGGTGAGCATGAGTGAACAAAGTCAACTCATACTATCATATTGGTGAGTCTAAATTATAAAATCATGTCCAACCTAAAAATTTGGAAAGATCGAGTGATTTAATCACCTCAACCATACAAAAAGTGAACCAACTATTATAGTAGATTAGCTTAATACAGTCTATAAAAGTCCATCATGGTGGGTGATGACAATCCTTTAAAAAGTTTTAAAATTTAAAACTAATTTGGATTTAGTAATATTAAGCACTTATTACATAGCATATACATGTTAGATATGTCTCATGTTGAATCTGTGTATAACAATGATACCATGTATAAAATTTTACCACAACTATGAATCTAAATTATATAATTATGTGCTTTGTTCAATTTATAAACTATGTAAGTATGGAGAACATGCTTCCAAATCATGCCCCCACTATATATGGAGAAATATAAAAATTTAAATAAGTGTTGATGTGGAGGACATGTTTCCAAAACATGCCTGCACTGAATCTAGGTGTGTCGAATACTGAATAAATGTGGAGAACATGCCTCCAAAGAATGCCCCCACTAAATATGAAAACTATGCCTAATTCTAAATAAGTGTGGATAACATGCTTCCAAATCATGCTCCTACTAAATTTATAAACTATGACAAATTTGAATAAGTTTGGATAACATACTTATAAATCATGCCCCCATTGAATCTAAAAATTGTGCCAAATGTGAAGAAAGTGTGTAGAACATGCTTCCATAACAAGCCCCCAATGAATCTAACATTATGCAAAATGTGAATAACATGCCTCTATGACATACCTCCACTAATTTTCTCCCCCCTTTGAGGTGAGATAAGAATATAAATTAGTATTTACCTCACCTCAAAAGGATTAGACAACTAAAGAATCAATGACTTGAACCATGTAGCATATAGAATAACATGTCTAGGTAAATATATCATTGAAGCACATATAATAATGTGATCACATGAAGGTATAATATGAATTATAAATACATGGTAACATCTAGATATTAATAGTATAATCTCAACAATAAAACAAACAAACACATAAAAGCATTAAAAACTAAGTTAAGAGACAATGGTCCAAGGGGACCACAAACAAGGCGCATGTTCAAATTTCACACAATCAAAGGGACATGAATTATTCCAATGTCCATAAAATCAATGATGACATATTCAAATGTTTATACAAAAAAACAATGACATATTCAAATGTCAAAGAATCCACACATAGGCATAGGGGATAAAAACTATGGATCGTATTAAAATGATCGAATAATCAAGATAATAACAAGGCAAGACACTAAAGAAAGTGCATAAAGGAAAGCATAAGAAACTAACATAAACATATCATATTAGCTCATGGATCAAAATTATTAGCAAAAAATGTCAATTTCATAGCATATCAATTACCTTGTAAAATATATAATCATGGATAAAGGTATGTGTAAGTACATATATGAGTTCAAAACATGATAGTTTAAAGTAATCCTTGTGTTAGAGGTATAATCACTGAGAGGAGGGGTGAATCAGTGATGCTAGATAATCCAATTCAATTATCAACTTTTAAACATTCAGCATACATCAACTTGATTAAGCAACATAAACATGAAAGCATATGCATCTAAAGCATACATAAGAGCATATATCACATGAACACATCATATATGTGTGAAAACCTCTTGGGGGATAAAACCCACTAAACCCTATAACATGGACTATAGTCCTATAAAACAAGATCCAACTTTTAGACCAGCACCAACTAATCAAGTAACACCCATCCCTTAGTTTAGTGAGACACTAATCCTATAAGGAGTTATTGCCCCTATCTAGCTGAGCACCTATAATAACTAGACCTTTAGCAATATTTACCTTGTAAAGAGGAACCAACCCACTATTAAACCAATAACCCACTTAGCTACTTAAATAGATCACCTTGAACACCTGTTACTATTCTTCAACTGATGATGATCATCTTTATTTGCACTCTTCACCTCTAATCTCTCTCATGCTACCTCTAGAGATAACTTGATCAAACTACCTCTTCTAGGCTCATTAGGTCCAATGACCTATGTGTCTTCTTACATCAACTTGATTAGATAAATATGTATGATCTTTTTCACACTCTGATGATCATAACTGATATGTACCTTCTCTTTCAAAGGTTATCTTCTTTGCTTAAATCCACACATGCATAATAATCACAATTAGTCTAATTGGAACTTATACTTATACCACTCTCTTCCTTTAACCCATATTGGTCATCCAATATGATTTACATATTTTAACCACACTAAAAATATGTTTGTCATTACCTCATTATCCCCAAACCAACATTAGGTCTTGGTGAGACCTAAAATAATTAGGCCTTTATACTAACATGTTATATGTGAGACTACTTGGACCACCTTCATCCTTTACCAATGCTTCAAACACATAAAACCTATCTCCAATATATCCTTTATTACTCCTTCATGGGTCCATGCCACCTAGAATGCCAACTCAACACTTGAACCTACCAATTAGGTTTCCTCACTCTTTAGGGATTCAAACACAGTCTCAAACATCTAAAGTAAACTAATAAAATATTTCACATATTCATATGATTATATCACATGTGTAAACACTTTAGGAACTCATATATACCTCCATGTGCTCTATAAACTTAAGCATAGGCTCTAAGCACTCAATTCAACTCTCTCAAAATGACCACTCAAACTGGTCACACACAGTCAAAATTTAGTCAAACTATTTTGACTCTCCATAACTAATCAAGGGAATACTATAACATTCAATACCTTTTCATCAATATTTGAGACTTCTTTGACATCTTAATTTTCATTTATTTCCTCAACTCTACTCAGAACACCTTCAACTTACCTCTAAAGATGGTCACTCAATCTGCCAATGTATTCAACAAAAAAAATAACTTCTAAGTAATTATTCACATTGAATATGGATTTGTAAAACCTCCAATATCCATATAGATAGTCCTCATGGAGTCTAAAACAATCTCAAATAGTTAGTTCATCTTGAAACATCAAGACACTATCAATAAATCTTTAATTACCCTTTTGGGTCACTTTCAGAAGATGTTCAAACACATAGCTAACTTTGGAGCTTAATATATTTGACTGTACAGACATTCAAACCTTATAACTCACTTATATGTATTTTCCTTGATTTACTCTAAAAAATTTATTTTTACGTCACCATGAAATTTTTCCTAGATCAAAATATATTTGCAAAATACTACAAACTAGTTTTTCCCTTTGCTAATTCAAATTCCAATGGTCACTATGTAATGCAAATATTGTAGACACGTGTCTTCATCTCATGCTCCCTAAAAGCTAAATCAAACACACTCTATCAATATCCTAGTGATCCTCCTAACTTTAATGCTTTAACACTCACTATTTATATTTTATCTGTGCTTTCATGATCATGCCACTTAATAGCCTTGTGTGCCTTCTACGTACATTGAATATTTGACTCCAATAAACTTCTACCACTTGGAATCTCCACATGCCTTTTGAGAATCCTTTGACATATTGAATAAATATGCACCATTTGATCACTACTAATAAGATCATGTGCTCCATTATATCATTGTCTATGCTAACTAAATGTTCATCATTAGATATGTGATCTGATTAAATGCTCACCATAAATCTTTGATAATGCAAATTTGACTAAGTATGGGAACTTAGTAAGCTCTACCTAGGAATCTAATTTTTCACCTTAATAAATTTTTCTATGCTCAACCTCATGACTTGAAATTTTAAACACAGGATCACCTTTTATAGGGTAATCCATCCATGTACCAAACTACTTTTGAAACCTTCACAGATGTGAAATATGATGTCATCAATCTATTCACTTAGCTTTATCTGTCAAGATGCCTACATGAGCTTATAAATTCATATTATTGTTATGATAAAAAAATTCACTTATATAAGCTTTCTAAACACTCATAACATCCCATAGGGTCTCTAAAACATGACCATACCATCAATATCATCCATTAATTACTTAATTATGTAAACACTCTCCAAACCATCAATCTGATCACTTTGTCATTAATACAATATGAATCATGCTATATTTGACATCAATGACAAGCTAACATCAATTACCATGCTCAACAATCTCCCCCTTTATCATTGATGGAAAAACACCCTTAGAATGACTTCTTATTGATCTAAACTCCTTCATTCTAATCTTTCTCCCCCTTCGACATTAATGACAAAGGGTCTCTTCCTCAACATGACAATAATAATTCCTTAACATCATGTGTGCATTCAAATACTATTTAAGATGCTCAGGATATTTACATATTGTTAAGCATATGAATCAATTGTTCCCCCTTTGACATGCACCAATCTAAACTTGGACTTCTTTGATCCTTTGACCTAACAAACTACTCACAGAGCTTAGAAAGCTCCCCCTAACATCAAGTTCCATCTCATGTCATCTATTCTTTGACATACACCAATCTAAACTTGAGCTTCTCTAGTCCTTGAACCTATCTATCTACATAACTTGGAAACTCTATTCATGCATGAAGATTCAATACCTTGTCAAAACTTATGACTTGGTTTGATCAAGTCATCATATCAATATTTTTAAATTCACAACCATATCAAACTTCTTCATATCTCCACCATGATTAGAACATCTCACATATGTTCCCCCTCACATCATGTATAGCTCTTCAAGGCTTTCAAACTATCTGATTTAGCTCCCCCTAACTCCATGTTTCACCTATATCATGACATCTTCAACAAGTCCTCTCAACAAACTAGGTTTGCCAACAACACTTTAGTCAAAACTCTTATGGAAACATCTTATCTTTAGAACACTATGACCTCCATGACATACACAACTTATCATTTATAAAAATATGAGACCTTCTTCATGATATCAAAGATACAACAATACATTCTCCTCATACTCCATATCAACCTTATCTTTAGTCTTCATTATTTAATCAATTTGAGAAATTGAAAAGTTCTTACCTTTAGGACCAAAAACCCTAAACACACCTTGAGCACATTTGAACATGATCAACATACATTTCTATGCAAAGAATATCTTTATAACTCACCATCCTTGATCAGACACTTGGAAACCTCCATTCTCTGCATGTAGACCTTTAGAACCAACATCCCCATTCTTCACCATTTGACTAACTAGACCATCCTTTAGATTTGATCAAAATTTTGACTTTAGGATTACTATTTATAAAAATATCTTATCATGTCCTTTCACAGTAAACCAACACATCTTCTTATGACTTTTCTTGTCTTGTAACATCAATCAAGGCTCAATTTTCATCCACCATGTTTCTTCTTATTGTCAAGTGTTTCTTTGAAGCCTAAATAGAGATGCTCTAACCCACAATGTCCTAGAACATTGTGAAACTATAGTTGTCCACAACTCCTCATATTCCTTCTCCTCTTTGGTCATCTGATATTGATAGTTATTCTTCTTCTTCTAAGGCTTAAGAGAAGCAACATTTTCATCCACTAAATATTCTCCTTTTCTTCTAAGATTGGATTGACAATATATGGAGACAACAAAGATTCATGACATTAATTTTCAATTGAAGTAAGAACTTCATCAATGGGCATTGACGACTAGTGTTCTTTGCATGAAACTTGCTCAACAATAATAAGATATTCTCTTTGATTCATACATACCTCATAACTAGCCTCAATTAGCACTTTGGTCTTTTCCTTGAGTTTGAATTGAACTAATTTTGGATTCTCCTTTTCTATCTAGATAGATGATACATTCTCTTGGCATTCCTAAACCTTAATCATATATGATTCCTCTTTTGCTTTAGCAAGTAGTCCACCTTGATCTTTCAACTTAACTAAATTAGTTTTCTTAGTCTTCACTTCCTAAAGATTCCATATCAAGGATTGACCTTTTTTTAGAACTCTAGGAAGTCCATGCACCTTATGACTTGAGAGCTTGCTTATACAATATCTTACAATATGACCAACTTGATGACAACTAAAAAAATATCATCTTGTCTCTTAGGTTCATTATGCTTAAGCTTGATTGTCTTAGTTCTTCATACCTAGGGAAGAATGTATAAATATGTCCCACATCATGACAATTATATTATACTACATTATTCATACCTCTATCTGACCATTTACTCTTCCTTATACAGTTTCTTGCCTTATGACCAAACATATTATATGCAAAGTAATGACCATGAAATGAACTTGCATACATTATAGTGTTTGGTTGCCTGATATGTCTTCTTATGTTACACATGGCGATTTCATATTTCGTGTCTTGATATAACCTCTCTTGTTTTTTCTTAGTCTTGTTTACGTTGACAATAAATTGTTCATGCTCATCTGCCAATGAATCTAGCATGATCTTCAATTGAATGCTCTCATCCTCTTAAGCTCTCATACTTGAACTTTCAACCTCTAACTAAATTTTGAGAACTTAGATAGTCTCCTTATCCCTCTTAGCTTCTTTAGCAATGTCATCCTTCAAACTACATGCTTGCTCTTCAATAATCTTTATAAAATCAAGATTGGATTTCAACTCAACATGTTCACCTTGCTTTGAACTCAACTTGTCATTTATCTCTTCTAACCAAGTCTTGAGATGTCTACATTCTTCCTCTTTTGAACTTAAATTTGTATTTGTAACCCTTAATTGATCCTCAAGAATGTTGATCTTCTCTTTTTCATCTTTTGATCTTGAGCTTGCCTTCAAGGATTCTATCTCTTTATTGATCTTGATGTACTCATCCTTAATAGCCTTATAGCTTGAGGCCATGATCTTATTTTGATCATACTCACTCAACTTACATTTTTACTTCTCAAAAATGCCTTGAGATAATTTCGATTTCCTTCACTTAAATTTAGACATGCATAATTAACCTCTGCTTGAGCCTTCAACTCTTGATTCTCTTTCTTAAATTTCTTATCCATATTTTACCTTGGATCACCTTCAAGTGGTTAAACTTGCAAATAAGGTCCAACTCTAATACCAATTGTTAGAGGTAAAATCACTGAGAGGGGGGGTGAATCAGTGATGTTAGATAATCCAATTCAATTCCTTACTTGTAAACATTCAGCATACTTTAACTTGATTAAGCAACATAAACATGAAAGCATATACATCTAAATCATACATAAGAGCATACATCACATGAACACATCATATATGTGGGAAACCCTCTTGGGGATAAAACTCATTGAACCCTATAAGATGTACTATAGTCCTATAAAACAAGATCCAACATTTAGACTAGCACTAACTGATCAAGTAACACCCATCCCTTAGTTTAGTGAGACACCAATCCCACAAGAAGATACTACCCCTGTCTAGTTGAGCACCCATAACAACTAGAACTTTAGCAAGATTTACCTTGTAAGGAAGATCCAACCCCCTAGGTAACTAAGCACCCACTCAGATACCTTAATAGATCACCTTGAACACCTATTTCTACTCTTTAATTCATGATGATCACCTTTGTCTGCACTCTTCACCTCTAATCTCTCTCAAGTTGCTTCTATGGCCAACTTGCTCAACCTACCTCTTCTAGGCTCATTAGGTCCAATGACCCATGTGTCCTCATACATCAACTTGATCAAATAAACATGTCTAATATTTTTCACACTTTTATGGTCCTAACTAACCCATACCTTCTCTTTCAAAGTTTCTCTTCTTTGCTTGAATCAACACATGCACAACAAGCCTAATTAATCCAATTAGAACTTTCACTTATACCACTCTCTTCCTTTAACCCATCTTGTTTGGACACTATGATTTACATATTTGAACCACACTTAACATAGGTTAGTCATTACCTCATTAGCCCTAAACCACCATTATGTCTTGGTGAGACCTAAAATAATTAGGCCTTCATACTCACACATTACATGTGAGACTACTTGGACCACCTTTATCCTTTACCAATGAATAGAACACATAAAACCTATCTCCAATATACCTTTTCTTTCTCCATCATGGATCCATGCCACCTAAAATTGTAACTCAACACTTGAACCTACCAATTAAGTCTCTTTGCTCTTTAGACCTTCAAACATAGTCTCAAACTTATAAAGAAAACTACTCAAATATTTCATATAGACATATGATTATATCATATGGGTAAACCCTTAAAGACCTTAGATACACATCCATGTGATTTAGACACTTCAACACAGGATCTAAGCACTCAATTCAACTCTCTCAAAATGACCACTCAGACTAATCACACACAATCAAAATATAGTCAAACCATTTTGACACTGCATAAATGATTAAGTGTATACTATGACATATAATACCTTCTCATCAATGTTTTATACTTGAAATCATCATATTAATTTTTTTCCTTAAATATACTATGAACACCTTCAACTTACCTATGCAAGATGGTCACTCAATCTGTGATTACATTCAATAAACATAGTTAACTTCTAAGAAATTGTTCACACTGAAGATGGATTGGTCAAACCTCCAAATTTTTCTAAAAATAGTCCTTGTAGATTTTCAAAAACTCTCCAATAGTTATTTAATATTTAAACATCAAGACACTATCAATAAATCTTCAATTACCCTTCTCGAGTCACTTGTAGAACATGGTCAAACACATAGTCAACTTTGGAGATTAATATATTTGATTGTATACACATTAAAACCTTATAACTCACTTCTTTATATGTGTCTTGAAGTCCTATACAGCTTTTATTTTTACATCACCATGAAATTAATCCTAGATCAAAATATATTAGCAAAATACTATAGACTGGTTTTACCCTTTGTTAATTCAAATACCAATGGTCACTGTGTAATGCAAATATTACAGACACTTATCTTCATCTCATGCTCCCTAAAGGATAGATAAAATGTTATATATCAATCTCCTTGAGAGCATCATAAATTTAATTATTTATTTCTCTTTTTTTATATTTGATTTGTACTTCTATGATCATGCCACTTGGCAGCCCCACGTGCCTTCTACATACATTGATAATTTGACTACAATAAACTTCTACCACTTGGCATCCCCACGTGCCTTCTGAGCATCCTTTGACATATTAAATAAATATTCACTATTGGATAACTAATTAAAATACAATACACTCTATTAGATTATTTTCTGGTCAGATTAAACACTCACCGTTAGATCTATGATCAGATTAAATGCTCATCGTAGATCTTTGATAATGCATATTTGACTATGGGAACTTAGTAAGCTCTGTCTAGGAAGCCAACTTTTCACCTTAATAAATTTTTCTAATCTCAACTTCATGAACTAATAATTTAACCAAAGGATCACCTTTCATATAGGAATCCATCCATGTACCAAACTAATTCTAAAACCTTCACATGTGTGAAATATGATGTCATCAATCTACTCACTTAGCTTTATCTGTCAAGATGACTACTTGAGCTTAGACATTTATATGACTATTATAATTAATTTCATTCACTTAAATAAGCTTTATAATCACTCATAACATCCTATAGGGTCTTTACAACATGACCATACCATCAATATCATCCATTAATTACTCAACTAGGCAAACACTCTCCAAATCATCAATCTGGTCACTTTATCACTAATACACTATGAATCATGTTCTCTTTGACATCAATGAAAACCTAACATTAATTAACATGATCAACACCTTGAACCATATAACCTATGTATATCAAGGCCAAATAAGTGGATTCCCCTAATGTCCACATGACATGATAAAGAAAAGGCCTGACATATGAAATAGGAATAAATCATGTATTTGTGTATGCATGTATCACATTTAAGTATAAACATGACACACATGTATATAGGAGTAACTAATACGCCATCTATAAACATGTAACTAACACATGGATGTCAAGGAACCAATACAGTATGTAGGTGTTATAAATGTTTTTGGATTTTTTTGAAGTTTTTTTTAAAATTGTTTGGTATTTTTGGAATATTTGAAGAGATCTCATGTAACATATTTACAAAAGTTCATAATGTTCATTGGAATTTTTAATGGTTTTACTTCAAGTTTATCAAGGTTTTATATGCTTTTTTCTAACTTTTATGTAACTATGAGTGGTCTCAACAAATCCAGTTTGAACTTTCCTTTCTTATATTTTTCTACATAAGTAATCTTTTGATTTTCTTTTAATACCAAGTCACCCACATCAAAGTCACGTGGCTAGACCTTTTTGTTATATTCTAATTTTACATATTCCTAATATATACGTAAGTTCCTAATAGCATATGTGAATTTGGTGCTCAATCACTCTAACCTTAAGTGGAATCACTTCCACCCATTTGTAAAATATTATATATCTATTATTATTCATTTTTTTCCACCAATATATACCAAGTTTAATATTGGCCATATTTATCCCACATATGAAGCATGTGCTTAACTGCTAAAGGTCTTGAGGCAGAGTTCCTGATTGATCAAATGGATGGATGAGCTTTAAATGGAATGAGTGGACCAAAGAGACCATGAAGCTCACAAGATATTGAAATAATTTAGATTCACTTGAAGTATAATTTTTCAATTCTAAAATTTTTTCCAAAGTTGTAGAGACCCTATGGAGTGATTTGGATAAGCATGGAATCTTGTGGTATCCATCTAGTCCATTTACCACCCAAAGCTTGTCCAGATATTTGGCTACAATAGAAGAAAAGCTAATTAGGGATTTTCATGGCACTAGATCTTGCACATGTGAATGAGTCAAGGAGAATCAGTCACATGGGTTTATTCACATTATCACTAGGTTTCCATGCACCAAGCTTTAGCTCATTTGCTTAAGCACAAAAAAATATCTAAGGGTTCAAAGTGGGCTCCCAACGTAAAATCCATTAAATTTACATACTTATCCAATTTTTAAATGTTCCAAGTAGAGCCAATTAAGCATCTTTATGAGGTCATATCTCACATGTGTGACAATCTCAAGAAGAAACAATCATATGGGTCTATTCATTTTGGATCCTAATTTATATGTACCAAGTTTCATCTCACGTGATGTAACATAATGAAAGATATGTATGGGAAAAGTTAGATCATAACGCAAAATTCCTAATTTTCCATACTTAGCCATTTTAGACCAAACCATCATCAAGACATCACGTAGGATTATATGAACCAGTCAAATTCAACATGTTATAGAAGCATATAAAAAGCTCAAACGGCCAATGGATCAAAAGGGTTTGTTCCTTTTAGTGTTAATTTCATTCCTTGCAAGTTTAGTTCCCCCACAATCCCTATGCTTCAAGCTATAAAATTTCAAATTTGGTCAATAAATGATAGATGTCCATGTGAATATCATTTATAACACCCACAAAGTGACTGTTTGGATCCAAATTCCTTGGTGAGAACTTGAGGTGGAATGTGTGGCTAATAAGTGTCAAGTGTGGAAGAGCTTGAAGCAAGTCAAATGATCAGTGAATCCCATGAACCAATGAGATATTGAGCTTAAAGTGGTGGGTCCTAAATATTTATAGTTCACATTTAATTAGATTTCAAAATCTAATAGAGCAAAATAAATTAAAAAATTTTAATAATCCAAGGTAGTTTCGATAGCCAATAACAAAGAAGATGAGATGAGATGTTCGATGAAAGTTGATAAAGCAAAATGGACCTGACTCGACAAGTAGAGCTAAAGGACCCAAACTCGATCCCAACCCAAGTTGGTAGAAAAAGTAAATTAAAATAGCTTGATGTGGAGCCATAAGACCTACCATTGAATAAAGTGCCCTCTATATGTAAAATTATAGGAAAACCAATATCCTTAGATTGGTTTTCACCCATAGTTATCTCAGTCTAGGATCTAAGGCACAGAGTAGATATATGATTAATAAGGATATCATCCCAAGTTAGGCCCTCAAAAAACTATCATTTAAAATAGGCATGACATGTTCCTATCAGATATAAAGATTTTATCCTCTTGATGAGATCTAGTGTAAGGTTAACAGATCAGAACTTGGGGATTTGGAAACTAGTTGGATCATTCACTTCTAGTCAAATCATGGCTTGTCACTTTTGGTAAACTCTTATCTTCTGGTGTAGCCTACTAAAAATACAATGATTTAGAGGCTTTCGATCAAATCACAAATATATTTCTCATAATGACCTATTTTGATTGGATCAAAATCTTGGTGAAAACATCTCTTAGAGATGACATCTCATTGATTATCATGAACAGTGTGGTTCCCCTTTCTCTCTCTCCTCTCCCCCCTTCTCCTATATTAACCCTTTCTTTCCATGGGTTCTCAAATTTTAGAGTTATTTTATCTTTCTGAGAGATGGGACATTCCTTGAGATATTACAAAGTATACTCAACTTGATTAGGCTCAACCCTATCAAGCATTTTTAAGAACTACCTCTTAATGAAATAGGGTTTTTTTTACATATCTTTTGACTTGAATCTATGTTTGGTAAGTTGTGCACTATGGCATTATGTGAAGGAGAATCTTCCTCATTCATAGTCCTTTTTTATGGCTTTTTCAGGGAATTTTTAATGTTGTTTGTAGTTCTAGATTAGTGCTCTATCTTGAACCTCTTCTATGAAATACTTATGAAAATTATCTTGATCTTAAGGTTGTGTAAGCTAGCATCACCCTCTATTGATCTAGTTTGGGTTTGAGCTTATGATAGTTTCCCTCTTAAGTTTGGTTCATCACCTGGTTAACTTTCTTAGGATCCCTTACTCTCTTTCTAAACCTTTTCTTGTGAAGCAATAGGCTTAGTTTTAGTCTTATGTGAGCATCAAAGAGGAATCTAACCTACTCCAAAAGTTCATCCCTAACATAGGTGACCCATAGCCTGGGGTTATCCCAATTTTATAGGCTTGATTAGAGAGAGCCTAGAGATCCCTCTCTAAGGGTGTGAATTGAGCCCATAATAGTTTCTAGCATGCTTGATGGGACTAAGGTCCACATCAATTGAAGATTTTTGGTGTTCTCTTCATCCAATTAGCCTTTAGAGGCATATATGCAAACCTCATTAGTGACTCTAAACATCTATCAGCTAGTTTAAGTAGCCTATGTGCCTAATCACCATCATTTAGTATGTGCAATCACCACCCATTTGATCAAAATACATTTTCATTCATTCATTATCATTCATATCAAGTTAGAAATGTTCATGTCTTCACCCCAAGTGGTCCTCAAATTTTAGTGAAATTCCATATAAGAATTCATATCAACCCTATAACAAGCTTATCTACCCTTCATATCAACTTACTTTCCCCTCTAGTCAACCTTATCGAGCCTCACTTCTATCAATTGAGGAACATGAAGTTTTTCTATCTTAGATCCTCTCCTATGTCAATGACCCCAACTATTTCCTACCCTCTATTTTGAAAACCCCCCCTCCCACACCCATTCAAGAAAGGGAAGAGGTAGCCAAATCTTGCACCACATTCCCCTCATAAAAACTAATTAGGGAGGGTACAAAATAGAAAATGGAAATGTTAGCCAAGAATGTCCAGGATCTAGTCTTCATAGAAGAAGGATTAGTTGTGAAAGAGATGAATCAAATAACCATATCTTAGCTCAATGATCTTGGTATACAAGAGTTCTAATACTCTCCCTCCTTCCCCTTGAATAAGATAGCATAAATGTCATGAGTTCTAATACTCTCCCCCCTTCCCTATAAAATTGCTTGAAGAAGATAGCATAAATGTCTATGATGAAGAGGTCATAATAGGCAGTCCACTTCTTTCAAAAGGAGGGGAATTAGGTTTTAATCTGACTTATTTGTATGGATTTCATATTTTATAACCTCAAGATGTGTCTAAGAGTAGGGAAGAGTTTATTTGGTCTCATGAACTTCCATCTAGTATGGCTATAAATGGAAATGAGCAAGATGCAGAGACTGGTATAGTTAATCAATCAACTGACCATGTTGGAGAGGTCATAAATGAGCTTGAGGAAGAAATAGAGGAAAAATAAGATCAATATGAAGTATGGAAATAGCTATAGTATGAATTCATGGATCAGGTAAAGGTTCTAAACTAGCCTATACCTCCTTTAGAACATGAAGAAAAACTCACCCATTAGGTGGAGGGTGTTGACCAATCTCAAGATGACATATTCTTTGAAGGTAGTATTGATGCCTTAAAAAATGAAGGAGAATGGTCAGATTCAAAGCCACAAGGATATGACATACTGGGCCTTAGGTGGATTGATTAACTACCATATGGTCCCCTCCAAATCAAATAGAGCATAAATGGTGTTAAAACTAGCATTGTCTCAGATGACCAAGAGGAAGTTGCCTTTTAGGATGACTTAGAGCTTTTTTGCCTAAGTCTAGATAGTCGACCAAGCACCAATTCAAAAGAGGAGTTTGTAGGGGGGCCTACAGTCCAATTTGGAGAAGCCCTTGAAGAAATGGACCAATATGTCTACATTTGAGACATGTTTACCACTTTTTATCCACTTGAGAGTGTGCCAAAGGAATCAACAACTAGGTGTTTTAGCTCACATACTATAAGGTCTCAAAAGAAAGGTGTTTTCTAGCCTAGTTTATCACAAGTAAGTGATGTCAAATCCTTTCCATTTCATCCAGGTGGGGATTAATTGTACATTATAACCTTGTATATAGGTTAGAGTAGGTTTTATGCTTTCTCTAAATGCTTTTATGCACATTTATTTAATAGGTTAGTTGTTTTATTTTCCTTTCTTGCATTTTCCTACATGTATTTTCCTTTGTTGTTTTATTTTGTTCCTTATTGCTTCAAGAGGAAATTATATAAATAGGTAGCCTTGCATCAGCTTCATTAATAGCTCAATTATAGAGAAGTGACTCCATGCCCAATGGATTAGGCAAGATAAAATGAACTAGGTTCTTAATCATAATAGGCATGCTTCCCTATGATTCACCAAAGATGTTGCCCATATTCAGCCTACATACCAAGCATGTTCCTAGTTGCTAAAGTTATTGAGTTAGAGTTCTTGACTGATCAATTGATCAAATGGTTGGATGAGCTCTCAATAAAATGAGTGGACCAAAGAGACCATGAATCTCACAAAATTTTCAAATAATTTAGGCTCACTTGAAGTATAATTTTTTAATTCTAAAGATTGGTCTAAAGATGTAGAGACCTTATGGAGTGTTCTGGATAAGCATGGAAGCTCATGGTATCCATATGATCCACTCACCATCTAGAGCTTGTCTAGACATTTGGCTAAAATGGAATAAAATATGAGTAGGAATTTTCATGGTGCTAGATCTCACATGTGTGAATGAGTCAAGGAGAATTGGTCACATAAGTTTCTTCACATTAGCCCCAAGTTACCATGAACCAAAGCTTCAACTCATCTTCCCAAAAATATCAGAAGATATAAGGGTTCAAAGTGGAATCCCAATGAAAAATCCACTAAGATTCCATAATTATCCAATTTTTAAAGGGTCCAAGTAGAGTTGAGTAAGCATGTTGATGAGGTCATATCTCACATGTGTGATAGTCTTAGGAAGAAACAATCATATGGGTCTATTTATTTTGGAGCCTAGTTCATATGCACCAAATTTTAGCTCATGCACTATAACACAATAAAAGATATGCATGGTAAAATTTATCTCCTAACATAGAATTTGCTAAGTTTCCATACTTAGCCATTTTAGACTAGACCATCATCAAGACATCATGTAAGATCTCATGAACTAGTTGACTTCAACATTTTACAAAATTATGCAAAAATCTCAAATGGCTAATGGATAAAAAGGGTTTGTTATTTTTATTGTTAAGTCCATTCCCTAAAAGTTTGGTGCCCCCACGATCCCTGTGCTTCAAGTTATAAAATTGTAAATTTGGTTAAGAAATGATAGATGTTTATATGAGCATCATTTTTAAGACCCATAAAGTGACCACTTGGATCAAAAATCCTTGGTGATAACCTAAAGAGGAATGCATGACTAATAATTTTAAAGAATTTGAAATCTCAAATCAATTCAAATGGTTATCAAATTATAAGAACTAATGAGAGATTGAGATCGAAGTCATGGGTCTAAAAGATCTATGGTCTACATTTAATCAGATCTCAAAATCCAACAGAGTGAAATAAAATCAAAAGGGCCAATAATCTAAGGTGGTTTTGATAGATAATAGCAAAGAAGAAGATCTTGGATGTTTGATGAAAGTTGATAAAGCAAAATGGACCCAACTCAGCAAGTAGAGCCAAATGACCCAAACCTAATCCTGACCCGAGTCGGTGGAAAAAGCAAAGGAAAAGAGCTCAATGTGGACTTAGAAAAGACTTGGAATTAAATATAATACCCTTTACATGTAAAACTATAAGAAAACCAATATCCTTAGATTGGTTTTCACCCACAGTTATCTTAGTCTAGGATCCAAGTCATAAAGCAAATATATGATTAATGAGGAGATCATCCCAAGTCAGGCCCTCGATAAACCATCATTCAAAATAGGCATGATGTGTCCCAGGCAGATATAAATATTTTATCCTCTTTCTGATATTTATTAGAAGAAAAATAGATTAGAACTTGGGGATTTGGAAAGCAGTTAGAGCATTCACTTCTAACCGGATCATGACTTGGCACTTTTGGTAAACTCTTGTCTTCTAGTGTAGCCTACTAAAAATAGAATGATTTAGATGCTTCTGAGCAAATCAAAAATATCATGCTCATAATGACCTATTCTCATTAGTCTATGGATAGGAAGAAGTAACTCCAAAAAGTCCCATTAGTCTAAGGAAGGAGAAAGAGGTAACTTTTTGGAGTTACAAAGTTCCAAGAGATGGATAGGAAGAAGTAACTCCAAAAAGTCCCACTAAAGGAGAAGCAAACTCATAGTTAAATAACAAACATTTTCCATGCTTTGGAAGTCAGAGACCAAGTAGGAAACTACTTAGCAATAGGTGAAATAGGACAAAGTGGCAGTAATGAATAGGAGGAATGGGTTACCCCAAAGAAAAAGAACTGAAAAGGCAAAAAATATATAGATGTTGGCCCTAATCCCAAACAAGGGAGACCAACCCTAAGAGAAACCAGACAAAGAGAGATTGCTAGGGAGATTGCCAGTGGTAAAGAGAAAACACTAGAGACCCAACCCCCCAAACCCTCTAAATGAGAATATTATCTTGGAACCTGAGGGGCTTTAATAGTCTGTCAAAGTAGTTTGAGGTTAAAAATTACATTTTAGATAATAAATTAGATATTTTATTACTCCAAGAAGTCAAGATGAATGGGGAGAGTTTTACAAAAATTGTTGCCTATATATGGCCTAAGGAAGCTTTTTGCATTAGTCCAGCTGAAGGGGCTTCAATGGGGATTGTCACTATGTGGAATAGTGCTAAAATCTAGGGGTCTCTTATGGCTTATAATAAGCACTTCTTGATTACCAATTTCTCTGTGAAATCTTTGAACTGGTCGTTGATCAATGTCTATGGACCGAATAACAGAGCTTTGAGACAGAAATTATGGATAGACTTGAGCAATTTCAGGAATAATCCCTAGAACATTAGATGGATGTTAGCTAGAGATTTTAACACTCCTCTATACCCTTCTGAAAAATAGGGTGGAATTATGGATTATTCAGACAACATGTTTGACTTTGCCAAATTCACCAATGATTGGGGATTATTGGACATAGAGCTGTAAAACCAAAATTTTACCTGGACCAATAGAAGAAGAGGAGATAAAATGATTCAGGTTAAATTAGATAGATTTCTTATATCAAGCAAATGGAAGGATTATCATAATATGCAGGCACAAGATTTCCCTAGAACCATGTCTGACCACTGCCCGATCTTCCTCAGTTGGAGAGAATAGGGACAATCTGGACCTTCCCCATTTCATTTTGAAGCTATGTGGATCAAACACAAAGAATTTAGACAAATGGTGGCCCAATGGTGTAAAATTCCTATTCAAGGTAGTCCTATGTTCAGAATAGTCAAGAAACTTTAGCACATTAAACAAGAAGTTTATGGATGGAATAGATACAACTTTGGGCAGGTCTTCCAGTAGAAGAAAAATATAGTGGGAAAACTCAATGATATACAACAATTGATAGATCAAGGGGATGACTCTAAGGACACTTTAGAAGAAGAGAATGCCCTATCTTCTAAATG
The DNA here is from genome assembly GCA_037957365.1 of Torreya grandis. Taxonomy (NCBI): domain Eukaryota; kingdom Viridiplantae; phylum Streptophyta; class Pinopsida; order Cupressales; family Taxaceae; genus Torreya; species Torreya grandis. The sequence goes on from JARHVA010000951.1 coordinate 1,715,348, forward strand.
GAAGAATCTTATGGAAAGAGAAGAGGTTTTCTAGAAATAGAAATCCTATGTTCAATGGCCTAAAGAGGGGGATAGGAACACTGCCTTTTTTCATATCTTTGCTATGAAACATAAGAAAGCCAACTCAATAACTAAGCTTGTCCTAGATAATGGTGACATTATTACCAAGGATAATCAAATAGGGGAACAAACCAGGGCTTTCTTTCAAAATCTGCTCACAAAAGAAAATAATAATGATAGAATTGATAAACCTATGAATCAATTCATTGATAAAATCCCCTATTTGATAATGGAAGAAGATAATCTGGAGATGTTAAAGCCTATATCCAAGGAAGAATTCCATGATATTTTATTCTCCATGGGTGCTTTCAAAGCCCTAGGTCTTGATGGCTTTCCTCCTATATTCTTTCAAGAATATTGGGAGATAGTAGGAATGGATCTCACGGCTGTTGTTCATGATTTTTTCAGATCAAGTAAACTTTTGAAACAAGTAAATAATACCTTCATAGTACTTGTTCCTAAAAAATCACAACCTTCACTCCTTACTTATTTTAGGCCCATTAGTCTATGCAACATTATTTATAAGTTATGTACTAAAATGTTGGTTATGAGGATTCAACCTTTGCTAGACAAAATTATTTCTCCTACTCAAAAAGGTTTCATCCTGAGCAAGCAAATTCTTGATGCTGTGATCACCACACATGAGACTATTCACTCCATAGATAAGAGTTGAATCCCTAGTATGGCTCTCAACCTAGATATTTCTAAAGCTTATGATAGAGTCTCATGGACTTTTCTGTTCCAAGTGATCAAAAAAATTGGGTTTAATGATAAAATGTCTCGCTTGATATGGAACGTGGTCTCTTCTTTAAAATTCTTAGTGCTAGTTAATGGTGTTCCTAGAGGGTTTTTCTCATCCTTGAGAGGAATTCATTAGGGAGACCCTCTCTCCCTGTACTTATTCATCATTATGACAGAGGTGCTGGGAAGATACATGTAAGCAAATATAGCCTAAAAAAAGCTAGTGGGCATCAAACCTGCCTCCTCCCTTCATCCTATGGTGGTACAATAGTTTTTGGATGATACCATCTTCTTTGGCATCTCATCGGTGATTGAAGCTAGAAGAAGGAAGAATATCTTAAATAATTATGCCAGAGAGTCAGGACAAAGGATAAATTTCTACAAAAGCAATGTGTATTTCTTCAACACTCCTAATGAACTTAGACACATAATCATTGATATATTAGAATATACTAAAGCTACCCTACCAACTACCTACCTAGGTCTCCCACTCTTGGTCAAAGAGGTATCTCCTAGTTTTTGGAATGGAATTGTGGAAAGAACACAGAGGAAACTTCTTAGTTGGAAGGGGAAACTACTCAGCAGTGTTGGTAAACTGCAACTTCTTTGGGCTTCATTGCAAGGTATTCCTACATACTTCCTGTCTCTTTTTAAAATTCCTATGTATATTGTTGAGAAACTAGAACAAATCCAAAGGAAATTTTTATGGATGGGAGTGGAAGACAAATAGAGAATGTCTTTAGTCAGATGGGAAAAAGTGTGTCTTCCAAAATCTCATGGTGGACTCAATATTAGGTCTATCAGGGACATGAACAAAGCCCTTCTCTCAAAAGTTAGTTGAAACCTGATCCATAAAAACAATGATTATGGGGAAATAATGTATGCCAAATACATGCATAGTATTGATGATTCCAAATTTATTCAACAGACAGGATTACCCTAGGGATCTATGATATGGAATAAAATGCTAAAAAGTAGAAGCCTTCTTGAATAGGGAATTAGATGGAAACTTGGAAATGGCTGGCATATTAAATTCTGGGATGATATCTAGTTAAAGAATAAGGATCTCATCACATAGGGAAACTATGGAGAGATTTTTGACATGGCTACCCAATTTTTTTGAGATAGGGTCAGTGATTATATGGAAAATAACAATGGGATGAGGAGCTAGAAAAATCTATTGGATTGTTGTGATCACTGGCCTGAGCCTTTCCCAAGAGTTCAGGAGATCCAACAGTGCATTTAGGAGATTAGAATCCCTCTCCTCCCCTAGGAGGATGAATAATACTAGTGGCCAAATAAGAATGGATCATTCTCTATCAAATCTACTTACCATCTGCTCATTCCTGAAGCTCAAAATAAAGATGTATGGAAAAAGGTTTGGAATCATAAACTTATTCCAAAAATTAACATGTTTTGGTGGGTTACTGCTCATAACAAAATCCTTACTCAGGATAACCTTCAAAAGACAGGGTTTACTCTGGTTAACAAATGTTTCCTATGTGGTTTAAAAGAGGAATCAGTTTCACACCTCTTTATCCACTGTGATTTTGCCCAAGAATTATGGGGCACAATACTTAACAACTTTGGTATTGAATGGGTCTACAATTCTAACCTTAAAGAATTAATTCTCAGCTGGAACCCAACCTTCACACATCCCTGGATTATGGAATTATGGAAGCAAGCTCTGCCATGTTTGAGCTAGATTTTATGGAAAGAGCGCAACTACAAAATTTTTAGGAACACTGCTAGAAATGCTTCTCAGGTGTTTAACTCCTTTGCTAAGACCATTATGGAAAGTGTTACAATAGCTCATATTCATGTTGTAGAGAAAACCCTATCTCAAATTGAAAACCAAATTGCAGCCAAATAGAAGGTTTTAAACTAGATCCCTGGGTATAATAACTCCAAAATGCTATAGAGACTAAATATTAAATGTATCCCCCCTAAACCTAACTGGATGAAACTCAACTTTGATGGGGCATCCAAGTTAGATGGTGAAGCTAGTGGAGGAGGAATTATAAGGAATGATAAAGGATGGATGTCCTTTATCTATGTTGGTGGAATTAGATGCCAGAGTAACAACTATGTTGAAGCAATGGCTTTCCTATAGGGATTAAAGTTAGTTATATCCCTAGGAATAAGGAACTTGACTATATAAGGAGACTCTAAGATGGTCATAGATGTTGCTAATAAAGCATCAAATGTGGGAATCAAGCTAAAAGACATCATTACTGATATCCAATTTCTTTTACAAAAGTTTTTTGAAGTTGAGATTTCCCATACCTACAGAGAAGGAAACAGGGTCACTGATGCTTGTGCCAACCTTGGTCAGCAATTTTCAAGTTGGAGGGTGTGGTGACAAGGTGTTTATATTCCCTTAAACATTAGGGATATCATTCAAAAGGATATGACTTGTCAAGAATGAGGTGCATTAATGACAAGGATAGCTCTCAGAGGTGGTCCACGTGGAGAGGGCCATCGGGGATCTTGAAACTTGATAACCTTAGTACTTTTTGGTAATCATTCATAATTTATTGTGTCATGAGGTTGAGGTGTGCGGGTCTCATCATGAAAATCAAGGAAAAATTATTTTCAAGCATGGGAGTAGACAATGTCATCTCTACATGGTATTTCATAAAATGAGCTATCACATCTGCATTCTGGATAAATGGAAGCAAGGGTTAGCTACCAATTCAAAGCTGAAGGTGGAACTTAGGAACTCCACTATTTGGGTCTATAAATATAGAATGGGGGGAGACCATATTTGAATTGAACCTATCTCCTACTATAAATTTAAAGATAATCCACTCGTTTGGCATTATTGTAAAGAAGGGGTATCATCCCATATCTTGTAAGGTTGAATGGTTATGACGAAAACTTGTCTGAGCAGTTTACGAGATCCTAGCTAAATAGGTAGGTCATAGTGGGCAGAATTAGTTTTGAAATATCTAAAAAGGTGATTTTTATTGCCACATGAATGACCATGCAGGGTATAAAACTTCAAAGGAAAACCAAAATCATGGATATGGCTAGCCATAAACTGTTTCTGGGTGAAGGAGAAGAACTCATCCCGTATCAAGGAGGGTTCAAGTGTGCTAAACTTTCAAAGCCATGGGATGGAGTGTGCTTCATTCTCATGAAGTACTTCACACTCGAGGGGCAATTTACCAGGTTCTACAATTACCATCTTCCTTTGTTAAATCATTTCAGGTGCAATGTTATTATTATCTTTCCTTTTTACCTGCTCTCCTCTTTAGAACACTCTATCTTGAGGGTGAGAGCTAAAATGGCTAAGAAACTAGATATAAACCCTATTCCCCTACACTAGGGGCTAATTTTTTGCTTATATAACTTTCACCATACCCTTTAGCCAACCAAGAATATCAGAGTTGATAGTGGAGACATTCCTTCTAACCCGGTGTCTGACGATGCTATTGATGAGTCCTGGGTTTCCCCTACTCCTACTAAAACAAAAGATGTCTCCTTCTCCACCCCTGAAAAGACCCCTGTTGATACCCCTAGCTCCTTTGCGAGCAAGAAGGGTAAGAAGAGAAAGGTTGATGAAGAGGAAGAAAATATTAAAGAGACTACGGAGGGGACCCATAGGAATCTAGGCAGGGCCACAGGGGGCCAAGGTGGAAAATCTCACAAGCCTTCCAAAATTAATAAGGAAGGATTCTCCTCCAGAGTGCGAAGGTCAGGATGGATTGCTGGTAAACCCACCCCAAAGGCCAAACTGATTGATTACTCAAAAAGTGCTTCAAAAGAAGCAACCCAGGAGGAAGAGTCTAAGGAGCTGGAAATCTAAGAAATTTCAAATGACACTGGAGGGAAGCAGGCTACTAGGGATTTTGAGGTTACTGAGGAGTAGGGTGCTGACACTATGGGAACTACTGACAATAAGGGTAAAATGTATGTAAAGGAAGCTGGTGAGGGTACTGAGAATGAGACTGATTGGAAAGCTAAAATTGGGGCCCTGAAGGACCGTATTTAGAAGCTGGAGAAGGTTTTCACCAAAGGACTTCAGAATATAATTCTAATGAACATGTCTATGATGGAAGTGGTGGGTAATACTAGGTATGCTGACAACGTGGAGAATGAGAAACTTAATTATCTTATCAAATCAATAGTTATGTAAGGGGAGTCCTCTCTGACTCTAGTCTTTTTGTTGCTTGTGTTTTATTTTTATCTGTTGTTCTCGATTGTGTCGTCATCTCTCTGAAGGCATATTTTGTTTGTTTGCCTTCTTGTCTTTTTTGATTGTAAAGGGTTCTGTCCCTAGTTTGCCACCTTACTTTATCAAAAACAACAAGAATGACCAAGGTATTGATTAAATCCAAATAAATGGGAGGATATCATAACTATCATATGTTAAATCCTATATGATCATCATTAATATCAAAAATCATCAAGGATGTTGTGCTTTCCATGGCATCTACATGTAAATTATCTTTTCATGGAATATTATCAATAGAAAATGTATCCAATGTCTCTATGACTTTATCTACCATTTCTTTATATGGCTGAAAATGCTCTTATTTGGTTTGGTAATGATTGGTAACTTTATTAATAGCCAATTAGGAATTGCCAAAAAATTTAGATGTCTCTTATATAATGCTTGAGTGTTATGGATTCATATTTGACCATATTATTGGTACAAGAAAAGGCTAATCTGTAAGAGAAAGGCATGTATTCACCCTTGGGGGTACAAAATAACATACCATCACCCACACCTATTCTAAATATTTTTCCATCAAATAACTTTTCCATGGATTGGAAGATATATTATACACCTCAAACTCATCACATAATTCTATAGTAAGCAAAAAAGTATCTAGTAACAGAGCCATAACCAAATGGTCGGATATAACTTGACCTTTTATTGAATTTTGGACTACAAATTTGAGATTAAAATTTCTAAGTTGAATCACTAATTTCACGATGTGGCCAGTGAAGTGAATATTATTTGTTAGGAACCTTAACAGATCTTCTTTAATTATAACATGAACCTCATTATTGAGTAAATAATGTCATATTTTTTTAGTATAAAAAACTAAGGCTAAACATAGTTTTTCCATTGATGTATATTTACATTCATAATTGACTTGTTATCAATTGATATAATATATTGCATGTTCTTTATGATTATCATCAAATTATGATAAGAGGGCCCCAAGGGCCTCATAGGTGGATGATATGTAAAGAAATAGTGGTCTATCTAGAATAAGAGGCATAAGCACTGATGGGTTTGATAAATATGAATTTATTTTATCAAAAAAAATTGACACACATCATCCCATACAAATTTTGTTTCCTTTTTTATTAAACATGTGAAATGAATTATTTTATTAGCCAACTGAGTAATGAAATACTAAATAGCTTGAATTTGACATTGGAAACATTATAACTATTTTAGATTGGTTGGAGATGTCATTTATACAATGGATTTTAACTTATTTGGATCAACATCAATGGTTCATTGAGAAATAATGTATCTTAGGAGCTTTCCCAAAGATACCCTAAAGACATTTTTTTGTATTTAATCAAACATTGAAATTTTTCAAGTGCTCAAATATTTTTTGTAATTTAGTAGCATGGTCCTAACAATGTTTGGATTTCATGAGTAAATCATCAACATAATCTTCAACATTTTTTTGTATAAAATCATGAAATATAGGATTCATGGTTCTTTGATATGTGGCTCCTACATTTTTTAATCCAAAAGGCATAATTTTATAACAAAATGCACCCCAAGGAGTGGTAAATGTGATCTTTTATTGATCTGCAAAATTAATTTACATTTGATTATATCCTGTGAATCCATCCATAAATGAAAATGTCTCATACCTAATTGTAGAATCTACAATCATGTTGATATTAGGTAATGGAAAATCATCTTTTGGATAAGCCTTGTTTAAATCATAGTAATCAGAGTAATAGTGAATATCACAATTGGTTTTTATAATAGGGACAATATTGGACACCCAATCAAAATTTTCAATGGATCTTATAAATTTTGCATCTAAGAGTTTTTAAATTTCATATTTTACTAATAATGTGAATTTAGGATGTATTTTTTGAATTTTTTATTTTGCCAGTTTTACATCTAGGTACAATAATATGTTTTGCATTACAACTAATGGATTAATCTTGGACATATCTAAATAATATCAAGCAAAGAGTTAGGTAAAATCATGTAGGACCTATTGATAGTTTTTTCCTTCATCAATTTACATCATTTCAACAAGTAAAATTTTTCAAGTTTCTTTATCCATTCCAAAGTTAAATTTGATTGTTTCTTCATTTAAAAAAGTAGATCTCTCTATGATAAATGATGTGGTAGAATATAGTTTAATGTGTCATGTTGGGCATTCATATCATCACTCTCACCAAAGTAAACATGAGCAAAGGTGGCATGAAAAAACTTATTCTTATGATAGAAGGAAGGGAGGTCCTCATATGCCCCCAAGTACTCTAGTAATGATTCATCATTAGAGAACTCATCTAATGTCAAAATTTCTAGGGAATTATCCTTATTTATTATATGAGGGTCGACCACTTGGATATATTTGTAGATGTATTCATTCATTCTATTTTGGCCTTTTTAAAACAAATTGTATTTCAAGAGATATGCTTGTGTCTTGTAGTTTTTTTTAAAAAAATCAAACTTTGTCTGTTTATATTATCTATAGGATAAATCATATGAGCTATTCCTTACTCATTTTTACCCAACCCTTATCCCTTATACCCATATTTGAGCAAATATCAAGAACTAAAATTAGAATTATAAGATTGTTATGTAGTATTATTGGTTTGTTAGACCATTTCACAATGTTTAAAGGGATTAGTATACATTAGACATGTGTAAATGAATCCCTAATGAATAAATTTTAATCATGCATGTAACATAGATAGAATCATATACATATCATGTATCTAAGGTTATCCTAAGAGAATGCTATAGTTTAAATCATTTGGCATAATTTGGCATAAATTAGGTAATGTATGAGCCCCACTATAATATTTAATGTTATTTTTCCAAAAATTTATCATGAAATTTTATCAAATCCCTAGATACTCATATTAGATGGTTCCAAATCAGAAGGTTCAATGCTTATTAAGGAGAGAAAGTATATGTTGCAAATGTTGAGCCCTAAACCATTATCCATAAGAACTCATTTTATCATTTTATTGTAGACACACACCTATATGTAGAGTCAAAAACATATACTTATAAGATGTTGAGATGATAAATAATCCCTTTTGAAGGATATATTATGCTCAGTCTACTTGATTTAATATAAAATAGAGGCCACATATGGTGGTTCAACATTACAAGGGATTATGGTCATACATAATGCATCCAAAAGGACATCCTTGCAATGGGATATATGGTGTATCAAATCCAAAATTTAAGTTTTGATAGTAATATCCTTGGATTTGGTGGTAATATTACATGGGGAGGATGATTATTTCATGAAGTCCCTTTGGAATTTTGTAGTAATAGTAAAATCTCATTGTAAACATTAGAATAAAAAGGAGTATGTAGGAATGTAGGTTTGGAACCCCTTATAGATCAGACTAATTTAATCAAGCATGAGATATAATAATTAACAACCACTATAAGGTATTGGAACATGAAATAATTAATAGAGATATCCATAGCTAACATGATTCTAAGAAAATAGAAGATTATATTCTTTACAAATTTGAACACTATATTTTTAGGATTAATTAAAAAAAGAAAGTGTTTCATAAAAAGAGATAGAAATCCATAAAGTAGCTAGGGTTTTAAGCTCATAGGTTAGGTTCACCAAATGTTTAACCCTAAAAATATAGATTGAGGTTATCTAGGGTTCAAGGGGATAAAGATAGGCTAAGGTACAAGGGTGATAAACTATCTCTATAGTAGGCCAATTAGATGTTAAACTTAGATATAACATATACTAAATTCATTAAACTAAGATAGGTTAAAAATAGTAAGTACAATTATATTAGACATGGAAATGACAAATAATTAATGTACTTAGTTGGTTCTGATGTTGGCATAGTTATAGATCTGGAATAGGTAGAAAGCAGACTGGAAGAGGGTTTTGAAAGTCAGCAATTTTTATATTACGTTCTTTTAGAGCTATAGACACTAGCATCATCTTTGTATGGTTTCTTCGATGCCAATGTCTAAACCTAATGAAAGTGTCCTTTATAGAATAATTATTATAAAAGGATGCAACCACTTGGATGCTTTTGGACTTGTCTTTGCCTTCACTCTAGTGAATTTAGATCTAGGTCAAGGACTATCACTCCTCATGAAATTGTAAAACCCTAGTTCTTCATATTTATAGTGACCTTGGGGAAAAATGAGCTTATGAAAACATGGTGTTGATTTGATCAAAACACCCCTCTATTAATGAGCACTATATATATATATATATATATATATATATATATATATATATATATATATATATATATATATATATATATATATATATATATATATATATATATATATATATATATATATATCTAATACTCCAAATAAGTCTTCATACTGATGTAGTTCTCACCTACATGTTGGCTTGTGTGTGAATCATGCAATATGTGGAAAGCAAGTACAATAATGACCTATCTTGTAAATTGGAAAATTGGGATCTTAGGTTGATCCTTCATTAATTTAAACCTATGTATGTATTATCCTTATGATTAATATGAAAATAGGATAAAATAGGGAAACTTTGCTTTATCGAGTGCTTGATTGAATGCTTTGATAAGTTGCCTTAGGTATTTTATGGGTGTATGCTAGCTGAGGAATGAATGAGTGATTGTGAATATATATCAATTACATTTGGATAAATAACTTTCATTAAATCACTTAGTCTGAAAATTAGGATATTTTTCATTTGTAAATTAAATAACTTTAAGGCACTAAACACTTGTGTTAGAGCAGGGCACCTGCATCAGTGTAGGTGTCTATCCTAGATTCCAATGTCCAAGGAAAATTAAAGTAGGTATAGGATCATAAATTGTAAATTTATAAGATAAGTAGGTTTTAAAAACTTTGGGAAAGATAGTAATCTTGGGTCATCAACATAAGACTCGTTGGATTAATATATAGGCCAAGGGGCACAAGATAGAGTAGATGTGAGACTTCTGAAAGCATGAAAGGTACATAACTAAGAGGACTAACCAAGATATAATTTTTCTAAGTGTACAATAATTAGGTGCTATATAATATATAAATATCATCTACATATACTTTATTCCTATATACATTCATAGAATCTTAGATATTTCAGTCTAGAACCTAGTTTAAAAGATTCCACATGATAGAATCCCCTTTGGTTCTATCTAAGTAAGGCACTAGCACATTTTAAATGGGTAATATTATTATATTACCTTTTTAATATATTATTAACCCTTTCATATTACTCATTTCATGGGGAAAAGGTTTGGTAATAAAAATCTTCCAAAAAAATAAAAAATAAAAGACACAATGTAAATCCAAGCTTAGTAAAATCAAGAAGTAATGAACAAATAATTATGCATCTCTTACCCTTTTAATTATCCTTTATGATGATCCCTTGAATTTAAATAGTTTTATGGGTTAAAAAAAATTGGGATATGACCTTACTAACCTATGTTTAAGCTTCGATGATGATCTTCTGTGTCTTCCTAGTTGCATGGGGTTAAGTGTAGAAGTTAACAAAAAAAGCAAAAGAAAATAGATGAAAGTCTCAAAAAATCATATAAAAATCCAAAAACAATATCATATGGTCATGCTAAAATTATAACCCTCCCCTTTTCCAATTCTACCATGGTTGGACATTTATTGATCAAAGTCTAGATAAAGCTAATAAAACTATTGTTTTTAAGCCTAACCGAATTTAGAATCATCCTACATCTCATAGGGGATAATGTTGGAATTTTATTCCTTGTGAAGTTTCAATGAGTATATTTTCTCTTTTCTCCATTTCATATGTCATACTTTCCCTCCATCACTTCAAAATGAGTGTCACTTGTCATGTGAATAAACTAGCTCAATTATTTCCTACAAAATATATGTTAATACTAATTGTTCTATAAACCATAACATTATAATTTTGAATACATTTTGTTAAACATAAAAAAATATAATAAGATCCATATCATTTTATCAAAAAAAAATATATCCACAACATTTCATACTTTCCTAGCCATCTATGGTGTAATAACTGGAAAGCAAAAAATTATAAAATCTAGACAAGATGCTAGAAAAACATTTATAGCCAAAAAATGGGTCATATATAAATATTTTAATGTGTCTATACATAAATTTTATACACAAAATTTCCACACTAAGAGGTCAGGTGTGGTCATATATCCTAAAATTAAAAGAAAAAGGATAGTACATTGTAGAACTAGTCCTTAAATAGCTAGTCTTATCTTTGTATGTCTATTGAAGCAGAGTTCCCAAGGATATTGCTTAGCCTCCTTTCACCACCACCATATAATGCCTTATCCTATTAGTCCTATCCTATGAATACTATCTACTTGTAGTATTCTTAGTTTATCATGCATGCCCACCTCTTAAGGAAAATAGATTAGTCAGGGTCTTGACCTAACTCTCTAATCCAAACACCTTGTCCTAAAATCTATACATCCATTATATGATAGATCATATACAATGTTCCATGGTAAGTTTGGGGGAAAATATTGGATTTCCTTCCCAAACTCTAAATAATACTTGGATATGATAGGATTTGGTCTCTAATCAAACTAGAGGCAAAGTGGAAGACTCCCAAGAAGACATCTTAAATCATCTTCAACATGCTCACAAAATCTACACATCAACACACACATGCACCTATATTAGGATTGAGACATAGAAATAAATAAATCAAATAATATATTAAACTACAAAACATTTGAATCATACTAATTGTATTACCTATATTCCCATCCTATGAGTCAGGATCGAAGTCCTCATCGAAGGTCAATTTGACCTCCTCTTCCTCTCCCTCAAACTCAACCTTAGGTTAATCATTAATAGGATCTTTGTTAACTCCACCCTTAGTTACTATTGGCTATGGTTATATCACTAATACTATTAGGGCTTATCAAATGTCTCTACTGATCACTAAAGGTACATGGTTTATTCAAACTCTTTATTCATGGACATGTCCCCCTCCTACCCCTCTTCTAACTCATATAATCCTTTTGATAAGAATCCTAAAGACTAGTGACAACCATCTCAACCAGCCCAACTAAACATCCCTCATCTCCATCTCACCCCTATAGGTGACTGGTGGCACAAAGAGGATAATGACATATGTCAATCTAAAATTATGGGACATAACACACTAGGAATGAGATGCACTTATATCTATCTTTGACTATCCCTAAGTTGTTAAGTTATCTCATAGGAAAATAGGTACACACCATCATCTCCCCATAATCTAGCCATCCTTTCATAAGTTTTTATGATTATATCTATAGTTTTAATGGTGATTATTACTCTCAAGGCATCTCTAAAATAATCACCTGTTTGCCCTAATGTTTGTTGCATCTCCTATCCACACATGTCTCTATTATATAATCATGTGCTCATAAACCTATCATATAAGTAGGGTTAGATGGTTTAAGGATGAGGTTATAAATTTGTAAATATAGTATAAGTTGATGTATGTCCTAGATATGACATATTAATCCCATGTGTATTTTCATCCATGTGTTGCACAATCTGAGTCTAGAATAACAAAAACCTATCTATCCCTTAATCCCAAACTAAGTACAATTCCAAGATACCAATAATGGCCTTGTGTATATTGGATATCATAACTCTCTTCACCTATTTATGTCTGAAACCCTACCTTTTTCCCACTTTGGTATAGCCTAAATAGTGCATTGAATTCATAAAACCTAAGACAAATTGTCTTCTAAGAAAAGAGTCCATGATGATTCCAAATGCATTAAATGCTACCACGTAAAAACCATATCAATCAAGTGAAGATAAAACTAAGCTTGAAGCTGAAATTTATGAAGATATATATTATTAATATAAATATTTCAAATCAAATAAAGTTATATTATCTAAACTTCATCCAACAATTAAATCATTTGAAAAGGTTACTTTAAGTAAGTGAACTTCTCATGAATCTATGAAACCATGAATTTAGAATGCAACTATGTTAATCTAATTCAAATTTCTTAAGTCTTATAAAACCTTATGATTTTTTCATCTTAAGAAATGAAATTTAATATACATATATCTATATCCATCTTTGTAATCTAACAAGAATACAATACCAAAACCCATGAATATTAAATCATCCTTCATAACCAAAGTAATAATTACAACCTATCAATCGTTGCTTATACTTATTACATAGAGAGAACCATTACCCATAATTCTATTTTAGTACTCATAACTTGGATTAATTCACAAATATAGACCATGAAAACAATAATATTGATCAAACCATGTTAGCAAGTATAGAATAAAACTCAACAACAATACCTATATCACAAAAAGGGATCAATATGCAAAATTCACAACTAATACTTAGAAATGAGTTTAATTTATAAAATTCCATCCACAACTATATTAAATAGTAGTTACTAAAATCAACTACAATGCTCAAAACACATAATTTAAATCATTCACAAAATAAGTGGTTTTAATCATGACTATATTAACAAATCTTTCCCCAAATTAAGATTAAAAATGCCAAGCACTATCAATATATCATGTCTCAAATTCTTAGATCAAGTATGAAACAAATAATATAAAAAATGAAAAATATATGCTAAACCATCTATTAACCAACACATATCTACCAAGCATTCTTAAACTTGAAGCTAAAGCTAACATGAAAGGGCTCATATTCTAGAGTGTAAATGGTTATATCTAGAGAGTGAAACAAAATAAACAATAATAATGTTTAAGCCATGATAGATTCCAAAATATAAAAAACAATATTATGGTGCCTCTTAAGGTCATTGAAACCCTTCTACAATCATTTGTCCAACTGAATCCCAAGTCACACATGCAAATGAAACCTTCAAACATAGTAGTACTATTCTATAACTCCATTGTGCAATCACTAAATTAAAAGAGGGAGAGTAATATGAGCCCTACCATCAATGTACCTTACCATCCCATCCATTGGTTGTGATATTAAAAGAGTTATTCAAAAAGAGCACATAGATATAAAGATTAAAAATAGTAATATAAATAATAACTTGGTTCCACCAATACATAACAAGGTTTTAAACACAACAAAACCATCACAAAGCTATACACAATAACATAAAACCAATGTATCACCTTACATGCAACATTTCCAATAAGTACATCCAAGGACCACATTGAAAAATTATTCACTTGTAATTCCATATATTGGTGAGGTGATGATAACCCTAGCTTGTACTACTAGGGTTTCATAAGCAAAATAACACATTATCACAAACTCCTTAAGACTCTTCCTTTCTCATCAAAGGAAGAAAAAACAACATATAGTATAATCTAAGGCCTACTAAATATCACAAGAAGTGAGAATGAGGGTCATGAAAAAACCTAGGGTTTGTCATGTCTCTCATTCTAAGCTTTCTCTAAAACACACCCTTTCTCTTTTTCTTATTTTGTTTCCAACATACCTCCTAATGGCATAAGAAAATAAGGTGAGGAGAAAATGGACAAGGATTTTCACTTACATTTAACAAATTCAATAATTATAATGACCATGCTTTTGTTTCCTCTATTATTCTCCTCTTCTCCTCAACCTATTTGTTTGCTTCATTTCCTTCTGCTTCTTTCTATGTGTAATACTTCAAGATAACCCCATTTTTAAAAATAAATAAAGATTCCCTCCTCAAATCCATCATCATGGATGTTAAGAATATAAATGGTTTAATCTTGTGGTAGTAGGGTCTAATATGTATATATTAACTCCCCACTATTATCCTCGAACATTTCCATTTTTGCCTTCATTCCCTAGCTCATCCATTCTCACTATGCTAAGGTCAACAGCCTGACTAAAAGATTTACTTATTAAGTTCCAAAATGTAATCAAATTTTAATTAAATGTTAATACATAAGCCTTAACTAAATCAATTTCTAATAAAACCATCATTTTAATCATTCACCTTTACTTAATCCAAGGTATAATTTCATGATTAAATCCTTGTTCTTGATTCACTCAAGGTTTTTCAAGTATACACATTGCCATGGCCTTATTCGAGAATTTTAAAAAAATAATTAAAGTGAAAAATCCCATTCACATCATAGTTAGATTCATTAAAAAATAATGCTAATAACAAGGACACAAGTCCTTGTAACTTTTTAAAATATGTTCCTTAACAAGTATAGCAACATGTGCTAAAAAAAACAAGTAACATGCATAATTGTCTGAATGACAATAATGACCAATCAAAACTTAATAATAACAATTTACACACATAATATGTGGTATCCATAACAATAAAAACATAAATATGGGTATGGTGGAGATTTATTGATCTTTCTTACATTTGACCCCTTTATACCTATATGCCATTTTTTTACATTAGTTTTTAGAACTCTTCCACCGTTGAGCCTATCTCATCCTTTGACTATACCTATAACCATGCAAATGACATCAACATTACCTATATAAAATAGATAATACTGAAAATTAAAATATTTACATTATCATCATATTAATATCAATCATTAAATTGAACCATAGATAATATAAATCATCTTATTATGTTGTCATAAAAGTGTTGTAGTGTTTTATTATATTTCAACAAGGAGAGATTTGACATCCACTCCACCTAAAATAGGCACAGTATTAGGTCCTATAAAAATTGAGAATAGTGCTACCTTAAAATATTTTCATATTCTAAAATAGTGATCTTCTCACTCAGCTAGTCCATTAGACTAGCACTTGTTGGATATCTCTATGTTATAGTTTAACACTATAATGTTCCAATATTTAGAATGGGTTCAATTAGATCATCTCCTATTCTACCAATTCGATATTATTCCAATATATAGCATGAGATGTATCAGACACATATTTTATTATCAAAGCAACATGAAACACATCATCAATTTGATAAATGGAAAGGGGGAGAATCTGATGATAGGCAACAAGGCTATATTTTCCATAATGTTGAATAGACAGACAAAGTGTGAAACTAGTTTGGATGCATTACTAAACTTTATTAAAATTTTATGAGGTCTAACTCTCAAAAATACTTCATCCATAACCTCAAATTCTTTTGGATTTGTTTTAAATCAACATAAATATTATTCCAATCAGAGGCAACTTTCAACCTTTGTTAAATAAGAGGCACTTGGTTGTCATATTCCCATAGAAATTCAAGGTCATCCAACACTCTATTTTATAATCCATCCTAACCAAGTGAGGTACGAATTTGTTTACCATAGAAGGATTATAAAGGACCCATTTTTATCACCAAGTGATAACTGTTATTATAATAAAATTCCACTAATGGAGATAGTTTTCCCACTTATATTGTTGATCAATGATATACATTCTTATAATGTCTTCAACCACCTAGTTTAGACCTTTTTTTGGCCATCCATTTTTGTATGAAAAGCTTGAAATAAAATAGGTGTGTACTAAATGCATCAATCAAGGTCTACCAAACTCTTGAAGTAAACAACTTATATTTATCTGAAGTAATGACTTATGTACACCATGAAGGTTAACAACTCTCACAACTTTATTATAAAAATTAGGGGAATCATTATTTTAATTTACTTTGATCAACCTTAGTGACTTTATCAATAATAACCAAGATTGTATCATGCCTCCCTTGAGACATAGGCAGTTCCAAAATGAATTATATTGAGATCACAACACATTTATTTTATGGGACTGAATGTACAAATAAAAAACAACCTTGATTATAATGCTCAACCTTGACACGCTAAAATTCTAAGCATTTTTACACAAAAACAACCACATCCTTTTTTAGTCTAGGCCAAAAATAAAACCTTTTTAGTTCATGTGTCATCTTTATGACATTTGAGTGAGAAAAATAATGTGTGGTATGCACTTCTTCATGTAGTTGTTCCCTTAAATTTATAAATTTAGAACACAAATTCTATTTTGGTATCTTAAAATTCCATTAAAGTCTTAAAAATATTCAAAAACAAGATTTAGCCACTACTCCTTTGGCCATTTCTACATAAATTTCCCTGCAAATAAAATCTACTACATGCTACTCTAGAATAAAAGTTATAAAATTTGACTGTAAAATAGAAAGTGTAGAAAGATAATTTATTTTGATAAGGTATCAACATCCCTATTTTATTTATCTTGGACATAATCAATGTTAGTGTCAAAATTACTATTGAATTCAAGCCATCTTCACCGCCTTGCATTCAATTCTTCTTGAGATAAGAAGTGCAGAACACCGGAATGACCATACTTAACTTTTAATTACTTTCTAGGCTATAAATTCTAAGCATTTTTCATGATAATTTTCAACCTTGACACACTAAAATTCTAAGCATTTTTACACAAAAACAACCACATCCTTTTTTGGTCTAGGCCAAAAATAGAAACTTTTTAGTTCATGTGTCATCTTTATGACATTTGAGTGAGCAAAATGATGTGTGGTATGCACTTCTTCATGTAGTTATTCCCTTACGTTTATAAATTTAAAACACAAATTCTATTTTGGTACCTTAAAATTCCATTCAAGTCTAAAAAATATTCATAAACAAGATTTAGCCACTACTCCTTTGGCCATTTCTACATAAATTTCCTTGCAAATAGAATCTACTACATGCTACTCTAGAATAAAAGTTATAAAATTTGACTGTAAAATAGAAAATGTAGAAAGATAAGTTATTTTGATAAGGGTATCAACATCCTTATTTTATTTATCTTGGACATAATCAATGTTAATGTCAAAATTACTATCGAACTCAAGCCATCTTCACTGCCTTGCAATCAATTCTTCTTGAGATACGAAGTGAAAAAGGCTAGAATGACCATACTTAAATTTTAATTACTTTCTAAGCTATAAATTATTCAATTTATAGAGGGAATACACCACAAAAACCAATTCAAGGTCATGGGTGGTGTTGATATTTTTGTTAAAAAAAATATCATTATATCTGATACCTTAAAGGAGACCTTTGTTTTTTAGAAAATCCCCTAAAACCAAAAAAAAACCATTTTTCCCCTTTGAATTATATAATCTAGAAATCTAGATGTAATTTACAAATTTGTAAATTTCTTCATGGGTTTTAGATCTTGTAAATCAATTAACCTTCTGAATGGTAGAATCCAAAACTCAACACGGATTTTTCAAGTTTTCAAACTTGCAAAATGCATGTCAATCTCTGGATCCCATAAAGCATTTTAAACAGTGGAATCCAAAACTCGATGTGAATGTTTCAAGTTTACAAACTTGAAAATTTCACACCAAGCTCCAAATCCCATGAAGTTGAAATACCCCCTCCCATGGGATCTGGAACTTGAAGCATAATTTGTAACTTATAAATTACATTTGGGGTTCCACCTTCCACCAAACATCAAACCATAGGATATGAAACCCCATGAGTAATTTGTAAGTTTACAAACTTATAAATTTCTCAATGAGTTTTTCTTTCCACCAAGCATTCAAACCATGGGCTCCAAAACTCTGTGAACAATTTTCAAGTTGTAAACTTGAAAATTGCTCGATGGGTTCCGCCTCCCTTGAATCGAGCCATTCAACCATGGTGGATATTGGACCTATTTTTTGCACCTAAAGGATCTACCACCAACTACCATTAAATATCATTAATTATAGGGGTTATCCTATTTAAACTAGGCATTTTGGGGATTTCATATCATTTGTTCAAATTGATAATTGAGTTTTTCAAGCTTTGATGACCTTCGCCACACAAGAAGCCCTTGAGATACATGCAAGTAAGTACCTATCATTTGAAGCCCCATCTAAAAATCTTAATTTTAAGGTCATTTTCATCCTTTCATGGTATTTACCATGTAATTTCTATCTTTTTCCTAATAATTGAAATGCTTTATCATGATATTTCCATTTTACTATGAAAGTTTCAAGTTCTATATATTTCTATAGTATCTGTTACTTAATTGGGCATTTTTTGTGTTATTACAGTAGTAGTAATTTTAAGGTGTTTTTATTGTCTTCAAGGTTATAGTTATATTTTAGAGTTTTTTAGGGTTTCATTTTTCAAAATTCCTTCATGAGAGCCTTAGGCTTTACCCAAAAAATCATCACAAAAATCTTGAGTTTTCCCTCTTGGTTCGCATTCAAACCTAGGGAATTTTTGTCAAGCTAAGAGAATATTCCTAAGTATATCCCACTTTAGAACCAATGAATATTCACTATATATACCTCCAAGACCCATATGGATATTAGACATTCCTTGATCACCTTATATCCCCATGGGTTTTACCATTGTCTAAAACACCTTCGATCCCCACAAGATTAAAAGTCTTTACAGAAAGTGGACCTGTTTCAAACATCTTCCATCCCCATAGGAATACACATTTCTCAAGACACCTTCCCCTTCCACTGAAGATCTAACCTACCCAAAACACCTTCTATCTCCATGGAATTGTCACTTGTTTCAAGCACCTCCTAGTTCCATTAGAACTTTCACCTACTCAGGACACCTCCCATCTCCACAAAGATTATAACTACTTTAAACACATGTAAACTCTACCAACTTTCATAGTTGCTTTCTCACAAGTAATAAATCTAGACTCCATACCTCCAAAGTAAATTAATTTCAAATCGAAAGGCCCTGGAGTGACTCCCAATTTAGAGTCTAATACAATAAAGATAATAGATACTGATTAATGTCACATTGACCTAGGAGACTTTTGGATGAGAATAGCTGTAGAGTTTAAGAATTATTCGGTCCAAATTATTTATGACTCTACATTAAGACAATTTGTAGCCTTTCCATTATCTATCCATAGTCCTAATTTGGTGCTCACAATGGCCCAACACTATGATCCTGATAGAAGACAAGTCTTAAATAAATGAGGAGAAAGGATTTTGAATCTAGACCCTGACTACATTGATTTATTATTTGTAATCTCAGAATTTGAGAGTTATCTTGATATAAATCCATAGACATCCACATAATTATTTGAAGAAAAAATATATGGGTGTCAAAAAATGATCAATAGATAATGGCTTAAGTCTCCCAAGGCTTCTTCTACCATATTACCAAAGACCATGTATAGGCCCAATTTCATTGATGAGGTGGGAGATATTATTATATAATTGCACAAAATCACTATCAGTCTTGTTTCCAAGATTTTCCAAGAATGGATGTACCAATACATCTAGGTCATTTGACAAAATGTCTAATATATTCAGTGGGCTCAATTAATAAGTAATTCTCTCCACAAGAAATTTTTGGAGGTTCAAACAACTAGAAAGTTTTATATGACTTCTTACCTTGTCTAAATTTTAGCCAAAGGAAGATCTTTCCCAAGATTCAACATAGTTCTTAGAGAAGTTAAAAAAGTATATAATTATTATCTTGACCTCACATTGTAGGCTAGTAGACAAAATTTTAGACAATTAAATGATTATTTCATCTATTGCATCATTATCATGTTTGATAAATAACTTGGGAGGACAAGGTTCTCACCATTAGTAGTGGAAGAGATCATCAAATGGGGCTCCTATTGCATTTAGTTCCCCACCTTTTCCTACATCAGGGAAGTATGTTTTAGAGGTTTCCCCTATACACTTATTTGATATGTTAGTGACAAATAGGCACTGATGGATTTGGGTAGGCATCTTATAGAAACCCACAAGCTCCTTTCTAACAGGCACAAGGCAAGAATTCATTTCCCAATTTCTATTGGTAGATACACATGTCCCTCCCTCCTCAAGGCCAAATGTGTTGAAACTAAAATGTGCCAAATGACTTTAAATACCTTGGAGTCTAGGCTATTTTTTGTTGTCTATAAGAAAAAGATTAGCATACTAGCACTTACAACATATGCTCATGTTCCATATTATGAATATTATTAGGAGAATTATGAGGATGAGGAGAGTTCAAAATGAGGGATTATTTGAGAATGACCCTACAATAGATCAAGGATTATGATTTGGCACCAATCCCTAATGACTTGGTAGATGATGAGTCCAATGTGGACCTAATTTATTAGACACAAGTCATCACACAACCCCATCCACCAGTAAGGTGGTCCTCTCTAGAATCCTTTTCTTTTTTTGATAGAACAATGGGTGGGATTAATAAAACAATCAATTGGATGATGAGAAAAGGAGTTTAGGTAATAAGAGAAATAATAAGGGTCATAGAGAAGCTTTTAAATCTTAAGGTAGAGGGGATTACTCCATTAGAGGAGGGTCCAAGTGAAACATCTGAAGATCTAGACAAGAAGAAAAATAAGAAGAAGACTAAGGCTAAGAAAGGGGAATCAAGTAAGGATGAGGCAACTATATAAAAACCAATTGACCTTTCATCTAAAGACACAATAGTGGTAGAATCTTCCATAGCTTCAATCCCCATGTCTATAATAATGTTAACCCTAATTTCCATTGTTCTCCCCCCTCCTACCTACCTTGCTCCAGAGGTTTCAGCACTTCTACCCCCTATCTCTACTCCTTCAACATCTCAAGTTTCCATTTCACCTCTAGTTTCCACTCCACCTCTTATCTCCATTCCCCCTACATCTATAGTTTCTACTTCACCTACCATTCCAACTACATTACCAACCACAATAATCCAAATGCAAGTGAGTCAAGTGGACACTCAAGGTTCCCCATCAGTGGATACTCAAGTTTCCATTCCACTTTCCCTTCCTCCAATTTTAACTTCCCCTTTTATTCCACTCCCTCTTTCCATTCCATTCATAATTCCTTCCATTTCATCACCATTAATTTCCAACACCACTCAGTAGTAAAAATCCATAGACTCAGTTATCCTGACTCAATTCCCACAGGCTACCCCAATTCCTAAGGTAAGTACTATTACACTTTCATTCCCAATCACTTTCCTTACATCATCAACCTTGAGTGGTCCCACATGTCTCATTGATTCATTTAATTCTTTGGTTTTCACTCTCCCACCTATTCCCAAATTCACAACCCTATGTCTATCTTATTTTCCACACCTCTAAAAGACATAATTATTGCATCTACCTCCACCTCTTCCATTTCTAGTATTTCCACATTACCTTCAGTTGAGATTGGAGAGACCCAAGTCCTTAATGTAAATATAGATTTACAATCTATTAATGGGATTAAAATTTCATAAGAAGCCCTTGATTATTTAATAGTAACATCTACACAGGAGTCTATAATTATCATAATGTCTACTAATGTAGCAACAACAACTATTGGTTCTTTGGTGATGGTGTTTAAGCAACTAGATGCTACCCTTAGTTGGCTAGTAAAATTAATGGGAAAAAAGAGAAAAAAAAATGATTGACCCCATTACATTGGACTTTGGACTATCAGAGGTCAAGAAGTCCAAACCTACTCCAAGGACCTTCTCCAAAATTCTTAATGATGAAAAAGGGGAGAGGTATGTTAAAATTATATTACCCCCACTAGACAAATCAAAGGAATATATTGTGGTGGGAAATTATCAGATTTCTAAAATCCACCTTGGACAGTATATAAGAGAGGGGTTAAAACATGATGTGAAATATGGCATCAACACTTTATTTGAAAGGATTGATCATGATAAGTCCATAAAGTATTAATTAAATATAAAACTGGATCAGCTTACAATAGTATTAAACTAATTTATAAATCCAAGTGAATCATTGGAATAACCATAGTTAGCATAACTAGTCAGTTAGATTCTAGATCAAGCTTTCATTAATTTGGTTCGAGAGATGGCTCATATGGGAAGGGATACAAAAGAGTGGTCAGAGGAACTCATTTCTAAGGTCAATAGAGCTATTTCTATAATAAAGGACCAATATTAAATAATCATAGAGAGGAAGAATATAATGAAAGAATAAGTTAATAAATATGAAGGAGAGATTCAAACTTTGAATTTATATTATATAAAATTGATAGTTGTAGGCTTGATTGATGTAGATATTCTTGTTGATGAGAAGATCCTAAACAATGATGTTGAGCATTAGGAATTACACAAAGCAACTCAATTTTGAATAAGGATACTTGCATAATCTGCTCATCAAGCTAAGGTGGGGCATGATAAAGCTATTAACATGTTGTATGACATTGAAGGAATGGTGAATATGATGTCATGTCAACCAATAGATGATGTAGATAATCTCTTACAAGTAGAGGAGGTCTAAAATAAGTTCAAATAGATAATTGAGAAATAATTTGCAAAGCATACAATCTTCACCCTAAGTTCTATCCATAGGTTCATCAGGTATGAAAATGCACTAGATAAAATAAGGATAGAGATATATAGAATCAATAATTTTTGAAGAAAAATATTTGATATTCAAGTAGATTGTGTAGCCTCTCACATTTACTATTTTGGACTAGATGAAGAGAAAATACAATAAGTTTTCAAGGACTTTAATTCATATGTTGAAAAAAAGCAAGTTGAGAAAGACAAAACTGAAGAAATTATAGATATTGATTAATCTTTTTGTTAAAATATTTTCATATGTTGTGTTTCATAGTTTCAAAACATTGTAAGTTATAATTTTGAAGAAGCAACTATTTCTTATAACTCTTTTTGAGAAAGATAAACTTGTTTTTTTACACTGTATATTTTTGACAAAGTAAAAGTTGTAAAAAATAATTATAAATTACACTTTTTATTTTGATAAGTTACAATTGCTAAAAGTGTAAAAGCACAAATTATAAATTGAAAGTTCCATTTTGATAAATTGATTGACTTAAAAAGTTGTAAAAGTCTCACTTGTGTTTTACAAGTTAAGGTTTTACAAAGGTAACTTTAGTTATCTTTTGAAAGTCAAGTTCTATCTTAGGCGTTGCCCATTTTGCATGAGCAGCTATTGTCAACTGCATGAAGAAGAAGGGGCATTACATGAAGATCTTTTAATTTAATCCATGCCATTTCAAGAAAAGGATCATGATATATCTTGCATGATATTTTCCAAAGTATTCTATAAGTGAAATATGCCAAAAATATAAGACCTCACCTCTTTTTGCATGGAATTCTAGATCTACCTGGTTTATCTTCCAGGGTGTTCAAGTTTTAACAACTTCATCTCATCTACAAGATATTTTTATATAAATATGGGTAAACCCCATGGCCCAATCTATCTTTTTACTATTAGAGGATATATTTTTTGCATTTTGAATGTATTTTATAAAAGTTGTGACCTTTAGAATGAAAATAAATTGAAGATTTGCCTTTCTTGTCTGAGAAATATCTATGTATGTCAGTTATTTGAGTATTTGTAGAAGTTTTGTTTCTTATTTCAGTCAAAATAAATTAATTTGTGGTATTTTTACCCTTACAAAGATCTTTTTTGATTAAAATAAAGAATCATTTTTCCTTTTGTGAAAATAAGTAAATATTACCTCTAATTTCCCATTTGTATGAGTTTATGCTAAACCAATTTTAATATAATCATCTATTCCATTGTGTTTATCAAGAAATCATTAATACCCACTAAATTATTTAGTGCAATCACCATTTAAATTTCCATAAAGTTTCATTCTTTACCCTTTTCCCAATCAAAATTTAGTTTAAGAAAAAGAAAACTAAAAAGAGCAAAATTTATATAGAACTAGTATCTCATCAATTGCATCAGATTTAGTGAAAGGAAGTTGGACTTCTCTAGAGGTTAACCTCAATTTTCCAGAGTCCCATGGCTCAAAGGTTTTCCCATTATATCATTAGGTGTTTCATAGTGAGCTATTCCACATCACAGAATGAGTGCAAAACCTATGTGATAATAATTTTTGGCATGCATGATGGGACACGAAAAGTATAAAGAAATTGGTGCTATTCTCAGCTAAAGTTTCACAAGCTTTAGATGCATTTCAAAGGCACCTGGTGACTCTAGTGGTTTATGATTTTAGGTTTTCAAAGGTTACGTATGCTAAGTTGACAAATGAGATCAACTAAAAAAGGTAAAAAAGCTGATTTTTTAGAATCATCATTTTCATTTAAAAAGAGATCGAAATAAACTATACCTCATTATAGAATATATCCAAAAAAAATATTTACATTTCCTAAAATTAATCCTACTCCTATCATTTATATTCCTCCTACAATAGCTAAAAACTTTGTAGCCTTCAATGGGTCCATCCCTCTCCAGTTGGCCCAATATGATGATATACCAACCTCAACCTTAAAAATCCTTTCATATTTCACTGGTGAAACTTCCACTACTCCTATGGATTATATACAGTATATTGTCAATCTATGTACAGTCCATAATATCATATAAGAGAATGTTGTAATTAAACTCCTAGTCTCTTCTTTCAACGGTAAAGCCCTATAGTCGTACAGAAGTATTATTCTTAACTATATTTGAGTTTGGGATGATTTAGTCACCATGATATGTGTTTAATTTAAATATAAGAGTGATTACCTTTCATTGGTTGAATAGTTGACCACTATTCAATGGGCTCCTCATGAGCTCATGACTGATTTCTATTTCTATTTCTAGAAGACATGGAATAGGATTCTATAACTTATCAAGCCAACTGCAAATAATGCTTTCTTATATTACTTGGGAGCCCTAAATAGT
Organism: Torreya grandis; assembly: GCA_037957365.1. NCBI lineage: Eukaryota > Viridiplantae > Streptophyta > Pinopsida > Cupressales > Taxaceae > Torreya > Torreya grandis. The sequence continues at coordinate 1,740,832 of JARHVA010000951.1, forward strand.
GATATAGTTGTTATGATTTAGTTATTTAGTGGCACTACACTCCCTAATGCTTATGAAATTGTGATAAGGGTAAAGAATTATTTAATCCAAGATGGAAAATTTGCCCTAAGAACACTAATGCCTATATTTCCAAAAATAGCTCCTAAACCACCTAAAATGGCTCTAATTATCACTACAAATAAGGCATCATCTTTGACCCCTACTCCTATAGATGAACTATATGAGGTCAAGTCACTAAAGAGTTTTGGCAATGAGTTAGTATCAATAAAGAGGCAACAATCTCATAATTATAAGCCTTACTAGTAGGCTAACCCAGCATATCATCCCAATAGGTATCCATATCAGGGAGATAGACAATAATACCAAGGAAATTAGTAGCTACAAGGTCAAAATGCACAATCAAAACCTCTAAATTTATATGCCTTATATGTACCAAATCCATGGTACCTATTCAAAATAACTTGGTTCAAGACTATGAGTGGTGTTATACTTGTTCACAACCACATTATCAGAATACTTGTTCCAATGGCATCATCAGTCAAGCTTTGATGGTGAAAATCATGATAAGTACATAGGGACAACAAGAAAAATCCACTTCCCAACAAGCAAACACATAAGAACCTGCTCAAGAAGAGGCTAATCTTCTAAACTAGAAAGAGGAGGACTTTATTAGGGTAAATCAAAAGGAGGAATTTTTCAATGGTGAAGGTCCAATGATAGCCAATACACATTTAAAGAAAATATCAATCAAGAGTGATTAGCCCCCCATGGTGGAACAAGCTTCAACTTCCAAAGTTGTACCAAAACTTGCAAAGAATAACACAGTATAAAGGCCATCCTATGTACCCATTGACCAACCCAAAGTGAAAGTACCTACTCTAAACCTTATGAAAGAATATATGGATCTAGAAAATACATGAGAAAATTTTGGTAGTATCCCTTTTAGCATCATTAATTAAATGAAGAAAACTAATCTAAATGTCACTGTGTGGGATGCATTATCTATACCGACACAAAGAGATTTGCTACAAAAAGCCTTGAATAAATTTGAAATAGATTATAAGGCTCCAGCCAAGGGGCCTAATACTATAATTAATCTATGTTAGCCATAAATTGAAGTTAATATGGTCAAAAGGGGTAAGCCTCCCCCTTTCACCTCTCACTAATAGTTGGGAAGCCTCTAGTTCATAATTGTATGGTAGATTTAGGGGTTAGTAGTTATGTTATGCCCAAAAAGATAGATTATTCTCTCGGCATAAAATATACACTTGTGAATAAGGGAGTGGTTCATTTGGATGGGATTATTGTTTAGATAGTAGGAATAATAAAATATTTAAATTTCACTATTCACACTTGTCTGAGTTTTTCAATTTCCCAAGATATCTTATTCATTGATCTTCCCCCTTATTTTTCCATTTACCTTTTATGAGATTTTACCAAAAAATGGGAGGATATTTGTCTGTAGATTGGTCTCACATGTAGCTTAAAATGAGTTATGGGATGAGATTAACAATAAGAGCCAAGCCAATAGCTAATGATCATATTAAACCATACACTCTTCCTCCTATGGATATGAATTATATATTACAAGATAAAGAAGATGAAACTGATCATGAAGATGTAACCACCATAGAAGATATTCTAGATATTCTCTTAGATGAATGGGGATGAGTTTTATAATTTGATCCTTATGACCATGTATAAGAAATTAGGTTGGGTACATATTGTATACATGAGAATGATGCAATCATTCCTAATATCCTAAAACCAAATGAAGATCTTCAAGGCATATGGTGATAAGGAATCTAGAACATAAATGCTCTGATACCAACAATCAAGATCCTACTCCTCAATAAGAGTACATGTGATTACCTTGTATAAACAACTAAACACGAAATTATACCAGAATGAACAAGTAACTAGAATTCACAAATAGCATAGAATATGAGAGACAATACACAATCTTGTATTCAACTCATCCAGAAAGAAAATACAATAAAGAAGATGCCACTTCTTCTCACACCTCTGTGAGGCTTCCCACACCTCAAGGGCTCCTAGTAATTCTCAATCAAGAGTGTACTCTCCTACCAAAAATGGTCCCAACACACAACTCAAACACAGAGTTGGTGTTCACCTCCAACCAGTCAGTAATAACACTGCCAGTACATAAGTACTCAAAGTACTTCAAGTAGATCTCCCATGAACTTGCAACAACCTACAACTCAAATGATCTTACTTACACATGTAGATCTACCTTGAACTTGCAACAACCTGCAATTCAAATGATCTTACAATTGGAAGGATCTACCTTGCCTTCCTCTATTGCTCGTATTACAATACATGCCAATGGGTCTATAAATAGATCCCATACTAAACAATAACTTAGACTTCTAATTTACAATAATTAGACACGCAGCTCAAGACTCAAAATAGTCTTTACATGTAAACAATCAATTCAACAAACCAACTATTCATGCAATGAATAGTTCTGGAACCGCACAGGCAACTGACATTGATCCCTGTCTGATTAGAGGTGACCGACGTTGGCCAACTCCTGTCAATGTCAGTAGCTTCTTATTCACCCCTGACCGACATCGGTTGGCCTGACTAATGCCAATGACTGTGACACTCAGCAACCTCCTCCATGTTTGCATACAGTGAAGCTTTTAGCTCCACAACCTAACAATCTCCCACTTGGAGATAAATAGTTATACTTGTACCTATATTTGTACATCATCTAGTTTGTTTCTTGGCTTTGTATCCTTTTTCAAGATCACTCTTGAAGACCAACCACCACAAATCCTATGGTGCACTTCCTGTCATCTAAATCACCTTGCCACATCTGATTCTACAAACCCATGTAGAGAAGTGCTTGACCCTGCATAGCATGTATACTTATTGTTGGTCCCTCTCAGATACCTAAGAATCCACTGAACTACCCTCCAGTGCTTCTTTCTTAGATTGGCTCCAAACTTGCTGACAACTCCCACTGCTTGGGAAATCTTAGGTTTAGTACACATGTACTTAACCTCATCATGTGAATCAAGACACTATTCATAGAACTGTCCAACCATCGACGTGCTAACCGATTTCACACAATCATCTAGAGACAAAATCAACCTATGACCTTCCATGTCTCTAGAACACACTCATGCCAAAGAATCTTGCTGCTCTTAGATTCCTCATGACACACCTCTGACCTAACTTTACCTTTAGTTCAGTAACTCCTTACATATGTGACCCTACAATAAGTACAACATATAATAACAAGATAATGTAGCTAACATTATCCAACTTGGTAAAGAAAACACAATGGTTAAAACTCCATTGTCTTGCAGCTTACTCAAGACCATATACCTTGGCCTTCCATCTCACGTGTCCATTCTCACTCTTCTTTATCCTAAAAATCCATTCATCTCTCAGTGCTTTCTTTCAGCTGGCAACTCCACCAAAAACTCCTATTTGGTTCTTCTCCAAGGAATCACATTCCTCATTCATGCCAAGCTCCCACTATTTCTTGGATTCTACCTACTCTGCTTCTTTAATAACTTCCTGGTTCATGACCATCAGTGAGCAACAAGTAGTGTAAAGAAGGGAAATGATGAATTTGAGGCTTACTTACCCTTTCAGTCCTTCATATGGACACTTGAGACTCCTTGACAGCTTGCTATCTACCCAAAATCCATCTCAGTGACCAATGTTAGTCACATCTCAGTCTACACCTGACCGACATCGGTTCCATGTGACTGCCTCATCAGTGACATCGGTTCTTTCTTGACTGACGTTGATGTTTATTTGTCCATAGTCACCGACATTGAGCTACACATAGCTGACGTCGGTCCCTGTCTGGACGTCGACATCAGTTTTCTAACCAACATTGGTCTCTGTGTTTTTCTTGTGAACAATGACTTTTACCCACGAGCTCCTTTTGGATCAAAACCTTATCCATATCAACCTTGTTCTACTTAGAATTCTTTAGCCCCTTTCACTGATCTTTATTTGTCATCTTCTCCTTGAAAACCAAGGCTTTCCTATTCTTGTCATGAACGTCAGATTTCTCAAGAAACATCACTTTCTTCTTTTGTTTACAGAAATCTCCATCCATGCTTTTCAAATCTGAAAGCATACCCTTTGACTCAAGAACATGCATCCCCTTCATATTCATGTGACCAAGCTTATTAAGCCACATCTTTGAATCTATAGCTGAAGTAGATAAACCAGAAGGAGAATTAGTAATACAAGTAGATAGATAAAGCGTACCTACTTTCTTACCTCTTGCTACAACAAGCGCACCCTTGGAAACTTTCAAAGAGCCCACTGTGAGAGTTATTGTGCAACCCTCATCACCCAACTTTCCAACAGAAATCAAATTTTGCTTCAGGACTGGGACATGCATGACCTCCTTCAACACCCATGTGTTGCCCATCTATAATTTCAGCTTCACTTTCCCTTTGCCAACCATTTGACAAGGCTTACCATCCCTTAAATAAATTTCTCCAAAGTCTTCCTAGACATATTCAAAAAAAAATTCCTTATTTGGGGATGCATGCAAAGAGGCATGAGAATCTAAAACCCAAGATTATACTTTATCTAAGGAACATACTAGAGCATCATGTGATATAAAATCTACAACATCTACTTCTTCATGTCCTTCATGTTGATCTTCATTCACCCAACAATCTCTCTTTACATGTCCTTGCTTTCCACATTTCCAATAGGTTATTCTGCCATACCTAGATTTGGATCTCCTACCTATCTTTGACCTTGATCTCCCATGCTCGATCTTCTCTCTTTGCCTTCCCTTGCTTTCAACACTCAAAGCATTCCCTAATGATTCACCTGTGCTTTTCTTATGAATTTTTTCATTCAAGATTACACTCACAACATCATCAACTTTTAAGATCTTTGAAGTAGACGCAGTATTACTAACTGCCATTACCAAACTCTCCCAACTTTTAGGTAATGAGCATAAGATTAAGAGAGTCTTAATTTCATCATCAAAAACAATATTAATTGAATTTAACTGCTTTACCAAACCATGGAAATCACTAAGATGACTATGTATAGATACACCTTCCAACATTTGCAAATTAAATAATTGCTTCATAAGAAATACCTTATTCAAAGCTGAGGGTTTTTCATATAAATTTGCTAAAGATTCCATTAACTCTGCCATTGTCTTAGCTTGTGATAAGTTGGAAATCACATACGATGCAAGGCTCAACCTTATAAATCCCAGAGCCTTCTGATCAAGAACCTCCCGTTCTTCATCCTTCATATCCGTGGGCTTGCATGCAACCCCACCCAACGGTAAGTACAAATCTTTTTGATACAGATAATCTTCTATCTGCATCCTCCATAATTGATAGTTCTTTCCATTAAACTTCTCCATTTATAGCTTACTTTCTTCTACCATTGCTATACTCCCACTCAAATAGAAACCCCTATGAGTGACTTGTAATCAACAAACACTAACTAGATCTGATACAACCTGTTAGTAACCCAACCAAAAGCTTTGATACCACTTGATAAGGAATCTAAAACATAAATGCTCTGATACCAACTATCAGGATCCTACTCCTCAATAAGAGTACATATGATTACCTTGTATAAACAATTAAACATGGAATTATACCAGAATGAACAAGTAACCAGAATTCACAAATAGCATAGAATATGAGAGACAATACACAATCTTGTATTCAACTCATCTAGAAATAAAATACAATAAAGAAGATGCCACTTCTTCTCACACCTCTGTGAGGCTTCCCACACCTCAAGGGCTCCCAGTAATTCTTAATAAAGAGTTCACTCTCCTACCAAAAACAGTCCCAACACACAACTCAAACACAAAGTTGGTGTTCACCTCCAACCAGTTAGTAATAACACTGTCAGTACTCAAAGTACTTCAAGTAGATCTCCCGTGAACTTGCAACAACCTGAAACTCAAATAATCTTACTTACACATGTAGATCTACCATGAACTTGCAACAACCTGCAATTTAAATGATCTTACAATTGGAAGGATCTACCTTGCCTTCCTATATTGCTCTTATTAGAATACATGCTAATGGGTCTATAAATAGATCCCATACTAAATAATAACTTAGACTTCTAATTTACAATAATTAGACACACAGCTCAAGACTCAAAATAGTCTTTACATGCAAATAATCAATTCAACAAACTAATTGTTCATGCAACAACCAGTTTTGGAACCGCACAGGCGACTGACGTCAGTCCCTGTCTGACTGGAGGTGACCAACATCGGCTGACTCCTGCCAATGTTGATAGCTTCCTGTTCACCCCTGACCAACGTCAGTTGGCCTAATTGATGTTGGTGACTATGACACTCAGTAACCTCCTCCATGTTTGCATACAGTGAAGCTTTTAGCTCCACAACCTAACAATCTCTCACTTGAAGATAAACAGCTACACCTGTACCTATATCTGTACATTATCTAGTTTGTTTCTTGGCTTTGTATCCCTCTTCAAGATCACTCTTAAAGACTAACCACCACAAATCTTGTGGTGCACCTCATGTCATCTAAATCACCTTGCCACATCTGATTCTACAAACCCATGTAGAGAAGTGCTTGGCCCTGCATATCATGTATACCTATTGTTGGTCCCTCTTAGATACCTAAGAATCTACTGAACTGCCCTCCAGTGCTTCTTTCCCAGATTGGCTCCAAACTTGCTGACAACTCCCACTACTTGGGAAATCTTAGGTTTAGTACACATGTACTTAACCTCATCATGTGAATCAAGACACTGTTCATATAATTATCCAACCATCGGCGTGCTAACCAGTTTCACACAATCATCTGGAGACAAAATCAACTTGTGACCTTCCATGTCTCTAGAACACACTCATGCCAAAGAATCTTACTGCTCCCAGATTCCTCATGACACACCTCTGAACTAACTTTACCTTTAGTTCAGTAACTCTCTGCATATGTGACCCTGTAATAAGCACAACATACAGTAACAGGATAATGTAGCTAATATTATCTAGCTTGGTAAAGAAAATACAATGGTTAAACCTCCATTGTCCTGCAACTTACTCAAGACCATATACCCTGACCTTCTATCTCACATGTCCATTCCTGCTCTTCTTTATCCTAAAAATCCATTCCTCTCTCAGTGCTTTCTTCTAGCTAGCAACTCCACAAAAAACTCCCATTTGGTTCTTCTCCAAGGAATCACATTCCTCATTCATGCCAAGCTCCCACTATTTCCTAGATTCTACCTGCTCTACTTCTTTAATAACTTCCTGGTTCTTGACCATCAATGATCAACAAGTAGTGTAAAGAAGGGAAATGATGAATTTGAGGCTTACTTACCCTTTCAGTCCTCCATATGGACGCTTGAGACTCCTTGACAGCTTGCTATCCACCGAAAATCCATCTCAGTGACCGATGTCGGTCACATCTCAGTCTACACTTGACTGACGTCAGTTTCATGCGACTATCTCATTACCAACGTTGGTTCTTCCCTGACTGATGCTAGTGTTTATTTGTATAGAGTCATTAATGTTAGGTTGCACATAGCTAACATTAGTCCCTGTCTGGATGCTGACGTTGATTTTCTAATCGACGTCGGTCTCTGTGTTTTTCTTATGAGTGATGACTTTTACCCGCGAGATCCTTTTAGATCAAAACCTTGTCCATATCAACCTTGCTCTGCTCAAAATTCTTCAGCCCCTTGCACTAATCTCTATTTGTCATCTTCTCTTTGAAAACCAAGGCTTTCCTATTCTTGTCACGAACATCAAATTTCTCAAGAAACATCACTTTCTTCTTTTGTTTATATAAATCTCAATCCATGCTTTTCAAATCTGAAAGCATACCCTTTGACTCAAGAACATGCATCCCCTTCATATTCATGTGACCAAGCCTATTAAGCCACATCTTTGAATCTACAGCTGAAGTAGATAAACCAAAAGGAGAATCAGTAATACAAGTAAATAGATAAAGCGTACCTACTTTATTACCTCTTGCTACAATAAGTGCACTCTTGAAAACTTTCCAAGAGTCCACTATGAGAGTTACTGTGCAACCCTCATCACCCAACTTTCTAATAAAAATCAAATTCTGCTTCAAGACTGGGACATGCATGACCTCTTTTAACACCCATGTGTTGCCCATCTACAATTTCAGCTTCACTTTCCCTTTGCCAACCATTTGACAAGGCTTACCATCCCCTAAATAAATTTCTCCAAAGTCTCTCTGGACATATTCATGAAAAAATTCCCTATTTGGAGATGCATGAAAAGAGGCACCAGAATCTAAAACCCAAGATTCTACTTTATCTAAGGAACATACCAGAGCATCTTGTGCAACAAAATTTGCAACATCTACTTCTTCATGTCCTTCATGTTGATCTTCATTCACCCAGCAATCTCTCTTTACATGCCCTTGCTTTCCACATTTCCAGTAGGTTATTTTTCCATACCTAGATTTGGATCTCCTACCTATCTTTGACCTTGATCTCCCATGCTCGATCTTCTCTATTTGCCTTCCCCTACTTTCAACACTCAAAGCATTCCCTGATGATTCACCTATGCTTTTCCTGTGAATTTTTTCATTCAAGATTACACTCACAACATCATTAACTTTTAAGATATTTGAAGCAGATGCAGTATTACTAACTGCCATTACCAAACTCTCCCAACTTTTAGGTAATGAGCATAAGATTAAGAGAGCCTTAATTTCATCATCAAAAACAATATTGACTGAATTTAACTGGTTTACCAAACCATGGAAATCACTAAGATGACTATGTATAGATCCACCTTCTAACATTTGCAAATTAAATAATTGCTTCATAAGAAATACCTTATTCGAAGCTGAAGATTTTTCATATAAATTTGCCAAAGATTCCATCAACTCTACCATTGTCTTAGCCTGAGATAAGTTGGAAATCACAGACGATGCAAGGCTCAACCTTATAGATCCCAGAGCCTTCCGATCAAAAACCTCCCATTCTTCATCCTTCATATCTGTGGGCTTGCATGCAACCCCACCCAAGGGTAAGTACAAATCTTTCTGATACAGATAATCTTCTATCTGCATCCTCCATAATTGATAGTTCTTACCATTAAACTTCTCCATTTGTAGCTTACTTTCTTCTGCCATTGCTATACTCCCACTCAAATAGAAACCCCTGTGAGTGACCTATAATCATCAAACACTAACCAGATCTGATACACCCTGTTAGTAACCCAACCAAAAGCTCTAATACCACTTGATAAGGAATCTAGAACATAAATGCTCTAATACCAACTGTCAAGATCCTAATCCTCAATAAGAGTACATATGATTACCTTGTATAAACAACTAAACACAAAATTATACCAGAATGAACAAGTAACAAGAATTCACAAATAACACAGATATGAGAGACCATACACAATCTTGTATTCAACTCATCCAGAAAGAAAATACAATAAAGGAAATGCCACTTCTTCTCACACCTTTGTGAGGTTTCCCACACCTCAAGGGCTCCCAATAATTCTCAATCAAGAGTTCACTCTCCTACCAAAAATGGTCCCAACACACAACTCAAAAATAGAGTTGGTGTTCACCTCTAACCAGTCAGTAATAACACTGCCAGTACTCAAAGTACTTCAAGTAGATCTCCCATGAACTTGCAACAACCTGCAACTCAAATGATCTTACTTACACATGTAGATCTACCATGAACTTGCAACAACTTACAATTCAAATGATCTTATGATTAGAAGGATCTACCTTGCCTTCCTCTATTGCTCTTATTACAATACATGCCAATGGTTATATAAATAGATCCCATACTAAACAATAACTTAGACTTCTAATTTACAATAATTAGACACACAGCTTAAGACTCAAAATAGTCTTTACATGTAAATAATCAGTTCAAAAAACTAATTGTTCATGCAATGAACAGTTATAAAATGGCATAGGCAACTGACGTCAGTCCTTGTTTAACTGGAGGTGACCGATGTCGGCTGACTCCTACCGATGTCAGTAGCTTCCTACTCACACCTGACCGACGTCAGTTGGCTTGACCGACGCCGATGACTGTGACATTCAGCAACCTCCTCCATGTTTGTATATAGTGAAGCTTTTAGCTCCACAACCTAACATATGGTAAAAAAATTTCCATAGTTAAATAAGAAAAAATGGAGTGGGTGCAGGTGTTATCTTGGTCTCTCCCCAAAAGGAGAGTTATTTCTATTCTTTTAGACTTCAATTGAACTGTACTAATAACATAGCTAGATATGAGGCTTTGATTTGAGGACTACAGTTGTCCAAAGAGAAAGGGATAGAATCCTTGTAGATTTTTGGTGACAGTGAGCTAATTAATCACCAAGTAAGATCTAGATGCATGACTAAGAACAATTTATTGAGATCTTATAAGCATAGGGTTTGGGACTTTTTTTAATATTTCACTACTTTAAATATTCAGGCAATACCAAGATCATAGAATAAATATGTTGATCATATAGCCTCAGTGTGATCCTAATATAATTTACCTGAGAAAATAAATAAAGAAAATAGCCAACATGTAAAATTGGTAGTAAGACCATCTGTTCCTGACAATGTCACTAATTGGCAAGTCTTTGATAATGATCAATAAATTGTAAACCTCTTGAGAGAAGAAGTTAAATTCTTTGATAGGAACTAGACTAAGCTCCAAGATTTGTATGGAGATTAGATCATCAATCTAAAAATAAATAAGCTACCTATGGGTCTTATTATGTTGGAGAACATCTTCAACTCAGATGACTAGTTGAAAGGTGAAAAGAAGAACATTTTGATCAATGAAGAAGACTACAATCCAGTGGTCATTTTAGAAAGAAAAACTCTAAAAATAAGAAAGGTATGTAATAATTATTGAATTGTGCCAAGAATTTGATGATAACTTTTTTTGGAGTTATCATGATCTAAGAGGGTTTGACCCTACATTAGCCTAGTATACAATAGAGTTAGATCTAAACACTAAGCCTATCAAATAGAAATAGAGGCCCGTTAATCCAAAGATATAACCCCTAATTAAAAGTGAGCTCTCTAAATTGATAGAAGCTAATATAATTTTTCCAATTAATCATTCATCTTGGGTTGCTAATCTAGTCCCTATTAGAAAGAAAAATGGTAAAATTAGGCTATATGTAGATTTTAGAGACCTAAACAAAGTATCTCTAAAATACCATTATCCTTTCCCACCCATGGATCAAATTTTTAAGATTGTAGTAGAATATAAAAGGTTTTTCCTTCTAGATGGTTATTCTAGCTATATCCAAATCTTGGTATAAGAGTCAGACTAGTACAAAACTGCCTTCACCATAAAATGGGCATGTATGCATACAAAAAGATGTTGTTTGGTCTAACAAATTCTGGAGTGACATTTCAAAGAGTTATGGATATAGCCTTTAGAAGTCTGATTATTAAAATGATCCTAGTATATCTAGATGATATCATTGTCTACTCAAAGCATGTTGAGGCACACCTGTACCACCTTATAAAAAATTTGGAAAGGTGTATATAATTTTGGTTTCCCTCAATCTGAATAAGTGTCTTTTTGTGTTCCATGAAGGGAAAATATTGGGTCATATAGTGTCAAAATAAGGTCTTACAATAGACCCAAAAAGAGTTAGTGTTATATCTGCATTATCACTACCAAGTCATAAGAAAGGACTTCAGAGTTTTCTTGGAAATATTAATTTTGTGAGAAGATTTGTCCCAAATTTTTCCTCTCTAGTAAAACCCCTCACTACAATGCTTAATAAGGGTACCATTTTTAGTTAGACATAAGATGGAAGAGATAGCTTTCAAGCCATCAAACAAGTTATTTATTAGGGTCCTACCCTAGTCAACACAAACTATGAGAAATACTTCATTATTTATGCATTCAGAGGGGAAAGAAGCATCTCAGCCATTCTAACTCAGCACAATCAAGAACAATTGGAATAATCAATATCTTTCTTGAGACAATATTTTAAAGGATATGAGTAAAATTATAGTTTTGTGGAGAAATAATTATATATCATAATTAAGGCTCTTGATAATTTTAGACATATGCTCTCCAATAATAAGATTCATCTAATGGTAAGTCACCTAAGTGTTAAAGAGTTTTTACTCAACTGGGAGATAAATGTAAAGCAAGTAGGATAGATCACCAAGGTCATGGAGTATGATGTAGACACTAAATTCAACATGTGTGATAGTTGGCTTCTGATATTAGAACCGTTGAATCAACACTTGAAGTAATATATGCCCAAAATGCACCTCAGCTAGCTTATCCACCTATTTTCAATAGTTATATCCAATATATGACCTCCTTCTTGAATATAGGTGAGTACTCAAATGACCTTCAATAGTATAATAAAAGGTATTATAGACTCCATTCCATTCTTTATATCCTTATTGATGGAGTGATATTTAGAAAGGATATGAGTGGAGTTATGTTAAGATGTATTGAGCATGATCAAGTTCATAAAGTACTTGAAGATTTCATGATGACCAATGAGAAGGACATTTCTCTACAAGAACTATAGCCATCAATATAATGAGAGGAGGTTATTATTGGCCTAAATTATTCAAATATGCCCACCAATGGGTAAGGAATTGTGAAAAGTGTGCTTACTTCATCGATAATCAAAAGTTAGCAGCGTTTCCCCACAGGCCCATTCAAGAATATCAATGATTTTCTCAATGGGGACTAGATTTCATAGGCATGATCAATCCAACATCAAATTATGCCACAAATAGATCCTACCAGTAATTTATTATTTCACATGATGGACGGAAGTAGTTACAATAAAAGATGCCATGGAGGTGTCTATTCTAGATTTTATGGACATTATAGTGTCAAGATTTGGTGTACCTCACACCATTATCTCTGATAACACTAAAGCATTCATGGGTACTCAGGTGAGAGAATAGGTTATTAAGCATAATGTGTACCTGAGTACTTATAATTATTGCCCTCAAGGTAATTGCTTGGTTGAGTCAACCAAAAATAACCTTATCAGAATTATCAAAAGAACTATGGAAGACAATCAAATAACCTAGCACATAAAATTGAAATTCATGTTGTGGGATGATAGGATCACTCCTAAATAAGCCATTGGTAACTAACCTTTCATGTTGGTATATAGAAGAGAATCTTGGTTCCCACTATCAATTGATCTACCATCTTTAGAACTCAATAACCAATTAGATTTGATTGATAATGATGTAATGACAATAAGATTGGCCAAACTCATAGAACTGGAAAAAATTAGGAACTAATCAATGAAGGTCTTAGAAACTAATCAAACTTAGATAAAGAAGACTTTTGACAAAAAATAATCTAAAAGGAAGTTCAAATAAAAGAGACATGGTTCTCAAATAGGATGTGAATAAATCTAAACTAGGCAAGCACACAAAATTTGATACCAAATGGAGTGGTCTATATATTATTAGTTAGTGCAAAGCAGCCAATACATTCTAGCTCTGCAAGCTTGATGGATTAGAATTGCCTATCCCAGTTAATGGGATATACCTTAAAGCTTTCTTTTGAGGTAAGAACTCATTCCAAAAATTTAAAATTTTGTACATAGTAGGGTTAGTTGTCTTTCAATAAGTGCTTATGCACAGGTCAACTCATTAGGAGTTTTTGTTTCCTTAGGTTGTGTTATTTTTCCCTTATTTTATTTATTTATTTTTCTTATTTTGTTTGTGTCTAAGCAAATCTCAGTTTGTTCTTCCCTAGGTTAAAGTTTTTCAAAGCCAAAGATTTACTTCATGCCCAATGTCTGGAAGGCTACTAGATTGAAGTTGATTAATAGGCAATCATCCTGTAGAGGTCACTAAAAATGTTAATATTTTTTCCACAAAAATATCATTATATCTGATACCCTAAGGGAGACCCCATTTATTTTTAAAAATCCCCTAAAACCACCAAAAACCCATTTTTTCACCTTTACATTATAGAATTTAGAACTCTGGATGCAATTTATAAATTTGCAAATTATTTCATGAGTTCTAGATCTTGCAAAGCAATTAACCTTTTGAATGGTAGAATCCAGAGCTTGACATGCATTTTACAAGTTTACAAAATTTAGAAATGCATTTTAAGCTCTAGATATTACAAAGCCTTCCAAATGGCAGAATCTAAAACTTGACGTGCATTTTGTAAGTTTTAAAACTTGCAAAGTGCATGCCAAGCTCTGGATCTTATGATGTCAAAATACCCCCTCCCATGGGATTTGGAACCCAAAGTGCAATTTCAAACTTCCAAATTATGTCCAGGGTTCTACCTTTCACCAAAAATTAAACCATTGGATCCAAAACCCCATGAGAAATTTACAAGTTTGAAAACTTGTAAATTGTTTGGTAAGTTCCACTTTTTTCCAAACATTTAAACTGTGAGGTCTAGAACTTTGTGAGCAATTTGTAAGTTCCAAACTTGTAAATTGATTGATGCATTTTGCCTATCATGAATCAATACATTCAACCATGATAGATATTAGACCTATTTCTTGCACCTTGAGGTTCCACCACCCACCACTAAAGAGCATTAATCGTAAGGGTTATCCTATTTAAACTAGGCATTTTAGGGATTTTTTATCATTTTTTCAAATTGTTAATTGAGTTTTTTAAGCTCTTATGACCTTAGCCATGCAAGAATCCCTTGGGATATGTGTAAGCAAGTACTTATCATTTGAAGCCATGCCTATAAATCTCAATTGCCACATTATTTTTTCTTTTGCACGGTATTTTCCTTGTAATTTCCACCTTTTTCCTACATATTGAAATGTTTTCCAAGATATTTCCATTTTACTATGAAAGTTTCAAGTTTTGTTGATTCTAGGGTGTCCATTACTTGATTAAGAATTTTTTGTATTGTTACAGTAATAACAATTTCATGGTGTTGTTATTATCTTCAAGGTTATAGTCAGAGTTTAGAGTTTTATAGGGTTTCATTTTAAAAAATTCCTATGTGAAAGCTTTAGGTTTTGTCCAGAAAATCATCATAGATATATTGAGTTTTCCCTCCTGATTTGTATTTGAACCTAGGGTATTTTCATCAAGCCAAGAGAATATTATTAAGCATATCCCACTTTCAAAATATTAAATATTCACTACAAATACCTCCAAGGCCCCCATGAACATTGGACTCTCCTCGATCACCTTAGATCCCTACAGGTTTTACCATTGTCCAAAGCACCTTTGATCCCCACAAGATTCCAAGTCTTTGTAGAAAGTGGACCTATTTCAAACATCTTCCATTCCCATGAGAATACACATTGATCAAGACACCTTCCCCTTCTATTGGAGATACAACCTACCTAGAATACCTTCTAGCTCCATGGAATTATCACCTGATTCAAGCACATCCTAGTTTTGTTAGAACTTTCACCTGCTCAAGACACCTCCCATCTCCATCAGAGATTATAACTACTTTAAACACTTGTAAACTCCACCAACTTTCATAGTTGGTTTCTCACAAGTAATAAATCTAGACTCTATGCCTCCAAAATTTCAAATCAAAAGGCCTTGGAGTGACTCCCAATTTAGATTCTAATACAGTAGAGATAATAGATATTGATTTAGGTCATATTAACCTAGGATAATTTTGGATTAGAATAGGTGTAGAGTTTAAGAATGATTAGGTCCATAGAATTTATGACTCTAGCTTACCATGAGCTACACCCTTTCCATTATCTATCCAAAGTCTTGATTTGGTGATTACAATAGCCCAACACTATGATCTTGATAGAAGAGAAGTCTTAAATAAATGAGGAGAAATCATTTTGAATCTAGAACCTGACTACATTTATTTAGTATTTGTAATCCCATAATTTGAGAGTTATCTTGATATAACTCCATTGTAATCCCAGAATTTGAGAGTTATCTTGATATAACTCCATAGACATATGCACAATTATTTGAAGACAAAAGAGATGGTTGTCATAATATAATCAATAAATAGTGGCTTAAGTTTCCCAAGGCTTCTTCCACTAGACTACCAAAGACCCTGTATAGGCCTAATTTCATTGATGAGGTGGGAGATATTATTATATTGTTGTATAAAATCACTAGCAGTCCTAAGGCTAAGAGCTTCCAAGAATAGATGTAAAAATACATCTAAAATGTCCAATACATTCATTGGGATCGATTAATAAGTGATTCTCTTCACAAGTAATTTTTATAGGTTCAAACAACTGGCAAGTTTTATATGATTTCTTACCTTGTCTACATTTTAGCCAAAGGAAGATCTTTCTCAAGCCTCAACATAGTTCTTAGAAAAATTAACAGATTATATAACTACTATCCTGACCTCACATTGGAGGCTAGTAAATATAAATTTATATGAGTAAATACGCTTTCATCTATTGCATCATTATCATGTTCAATAAATAAATTGGGAGGATAAGGTTATGACCAATACTAGTTGAAGAGATCAGCAAATGGGGTTCCTATTTCATTAAATTCCCCACATTTTCCTACATTAGGGAAGCAAGTTTTTCTAGTTACACCTATACACTTCCTTGACATGTTAGTGATAAATGAACATTGATGGAGCTAGTTAGGAAGCTTGTAGAAACCCATAAGCTCATTTGTAATAGGCACAAGGTAGGAATTCATTTTCCAATTTCTATTGGTAGATACACATGTCCCTCCCTCTTCAAGGTCAAATGTGTTAAAATTAAAATGTGTCAAATGAATTTAAATACCTTAGAGTCTAGGCCATTTTTTAATGTCTATGGTAAAATTACCAGTATACTAGCACTTGTAACATATGGTCACATCCCATATTATGAAGATTATTAGGAGGATTGTGAGGATGAGGAGAGAGTTAAACTGAGAGATTGTTCTAGAATGACCCTATAGCAGATCAAGGATTATGATTTGGCACTAGTACCTAATGACTTGGTGGATGATGAGTCTAATGTGGACCTAATTTATTATACATAGGTCTTCACACAACCCCTTCCATCAATAAGATGGTTTACTCTAGAATCCTTTTCTCTATTTGATAGAATAGTGGGTGTGATTAATAGAACAATCAATTGGCTAAAAATCAATGGAGTTCAAGTAACAAGAGAAATAATGGGGGTTAAAGAGAATATTTTAAAGCTTAAGGTAGAGGGGATTACTCCATTAGAGGAGGGTCTAGGTGAAACATCAAAAGAGCCAGATAAGAAGAAGAAGACTAAGGCGAAGAAATGGGAATCAAGGATGAGGTAGCTATAGAATAACCAATTAAACTTTCATCTAAAGACACAACAGTGGTAGAAGCTTCCACAGCT
Source organism: Torreya grandis (assembly GCA_037957365.1). Classification (NCBI taxonomy): domain Eukaryota; kingdom Viridiplantae; phylum Streptophyta; class Pinopsida; order Cupressales; family Taxaceae; genus Torreya; species Torreya grandis. The sequence goes on from JARHVA010000951.1 coordinate 1,758,119, forward strand.
ACAATCCCCATAGTTTTAATAGTGACAACCCCCATTTTCATTATTCTCTCCCCTCCTACCTACATTGCTCCAGAGGTTTCAGCACCTCCACCTCTTGTCTATACTCCTTCAACATCTTAGGTTTTCATTTCACCTCCATTTTCCACTCCAACTCTTGTCTCCATTCCCCTTGCATCTACATTTTCCACTTCACCTACAATTATAACTACATTACCTACCATAATAAACAAAATGCAAGTGAGTCAAGTGGACACTCAAGGTTCCTCGTCAGTGGATTCTCAAGTTTCCACTCCACTTTCCCTTCTTCCAATTTCACCTTCCCCTTTCATTCCACTCCTTTCCATTCCATTCATAATTCCTTCCATTTCATCACCATTAATTTCCAACACCACTCAGTAGTATAAAGCCATAGACTTAGTCATCCTAACATCAGTCCTATAGGCTACCCATACTCTTGAGGTAAGAATTGTTTCACTTTCATCCCCACTCACTTTTGTTACATCATCAACCCTGAGTGGTCCCACACATCTCATTGATTTGTTTAATGCTTTGGTTTCCACTCTCCCACATGTTCCCAAATTCATAGTCTTTGTGTTTATCCCATTTTCTAGACCTATAATAGATACAATTGTTCCATCTGCCTCCACCTCTTCCACTTCCACTATTTCCACATTACCTTCACCTGATATTGGAGAGACCTAAGTCCTTGATGTAAATATATATTTTTAATTTATTGATGGGATTGAAATTTCACAAGTAGTTCTCGATCAATTAATAGTAACATCTACACGGGAGTATATAATTATCATAATGTATACTAGTGTATTAACAATAGCTATTGATTCTTTGGTGATGGTGTATAAGAAACTATATGCTACCCCTAGTTAGCTATCAAAATTAGTGGGAAAAAGGAGAAAACAAATGATTAACCCCATCACAGTAGACTTTAGACTATCAAAGGTCAAGAAGAAGTCCAAACCTAATCCAAGGACCTTTTCCAAAATTCTCAATGATGACAAAGGGGAGAGGTATGTTGAAATTTTAGTACCCAAACCAAATAAATCAAAGGAAAATCTCATGGTGGGAGATTATCATATTTCCAAAATCCACCTTAGATGGATGACAAGAGAGGGGTTAAAACATGATGTGCAATCTAGCATCAACACTTTATTCAAAAGTATTGATAATGGTATGGCCACCAAGGATGAATTAAAGAGAAAAATGGATCAGCTTATAATAGCATTTAACTAGTTCATAAAGCCCAGTGAATCATCAAAACAATCATAGTCAGTGTAGCCAGTCAGTTAGATTTTGGATCAAGCTTCCATTGATTCGATTTGAGAGATGGCTCATATGGGAAGGGTTACAAAAGAGTGGTCAAAGGAACTCATTTCTCATTTCTAAGGGTAATAAGTTTATTACCACAATAAATGACCAATATGAAATAATCAAAGAGAGGAAGAATATATTGAAAGAACAAGTTAATAAATACAAAGGAGAGGTTCAAACTTTGAATTTATATTATCCAAAATTGATAGTTGTAGGTTTAATTGATGTGGATATTCTCATTTCCTATAACATAGTAGAGAATGATGTCAAGCATGAGGAATTACATAGATCATCTCGATTTTGAATAAGGATACTTATAGAATCTACTAATCAAGCCAAGGTGGCACATGATAAAGCTATTGACATGTTGTATGACATTGAAGGAATGATAAATATGATGTCATGTCAACCAAAAGATGATGCAAATAATCTCTTATAGGTAGAAGAAGTCCAAAATAAGTTCAAAGAGGTAGTTGAGAAAGAATTTGCAAAGGATATAGTCTTCACCCTAAGTTATATCCATAAGTTTAGTAGGTATGAAAATGCATTGGATAAAATAAGGATAGAGATACAAGGAATCAAGACTTTTAGAAGAGAATTTTTTGATATTAAAGCAAATTGTGTAGCCTCTCACCTTTATTCATGTGGACCAGATGAAGAGACAATACAAGAAGTTTTCAAGGCCTTTGATGCATATGTTGAAAAACTGTAGGTTGAGAAAGACAAGAAGGATGAATAATTTTTGGATATTGATTAATCTTTCTATTGAAATATCTTTATATGTTATGTTTCATATTTTCAAAACATTGAAAGTTGTAATTGTGAAGGAATGGGTATTTTATATAACTCTTTTTTAAAAAGAGAAACTTGTTTTTTTTACACTTTATATTTTTCACAAAGTAAAAGTTTTAAAAAGTGATTACAAATTATACTTTCTATTTTTCAAGTTACATTTTCTAAAAGTTTAAAAGCATGAATTGAAAATTTCAAGTTCTATTTTTACAAAGTGATTGACTTAAAAAGTTGTAAAATTCTCACTTGTGTTTTGCAAGTTAGAGTTTTGTAAAGGTAACTTTAGTTATATTTTGAAAGTCAAGTTCTATCTTGGGTGCCGCCCATTTTGCATGAAGAGATATTTTTATTTGCATGAAGAAGAAGAGGCATTGCATGAAGATATTCTAGTTTAATCCATGCCATTTCAAGCAAAGGATCATGCCAGCTCTTATTTTCCAAACCATTTTACAAGTGAAAGATGTTAGAAATAGAAGACCTTGCCTCTTTTTACATGGAGTTCCAAATCTACATGGTTTCTCTTTCTGGGCATTCAAGTTTTGACAACTACATCTCATCTAAAAGATATTTTTGTATAAATATGGGTAGACCCCATGGCCCAATCTATCTTTTTGTTCTTAGAGGATATCATTTATGCATTTTAAATGTATTTTCTACAAGTTGTAACCTTTACAATAAAAATAAATTAAAGATTTGCCTTTCTGATCTTAGAAATATCTATGTATGCTAGTTATTTGAGTATTTCTTAAAGTTTTATTTCTTATTTCAATCATAATAAATTCATTTGTGGTAGTTTTACCCTTCTAAAAATATTGTTTGATTAAAATAAAGAATCATTTTCCCTTTTGTGAAAATAACTAAATATTGCCTCTAGTTTCCCATTTGTATGAGTTTGTGTTGAACCAATTTCAATATAATTCTATGTTCCATTATGTTTATCAATAAAACATTAAGACCCACTAAAATATTTGGTGAAATCACCATTTTATTTTTTGTAAAGTTTCATTCTTTACCCTTTTCCTAGTCAAAATTTAGTTTAGGAAAAAAAACACTAAAAAGAGTTAAATTTCTATAAAACTTGTATCTCATCAATTGAATCAGATTTAGTGAAAGGAAGTTAGCCTTATCTGGAGGTTAACTTCAATTTACCAAATTCACATGGCTTAGAGGTTTTCCCATTGTATCATTATGTGTTGCACAATGAGCTATTCCACATCACAGAATTAGTGCAAAACCTATGTGATAATAGGTGGGATAAATCTACTCATGTGCCTTGAGTTTACAAGATTCATAAGCAAAAACCTTTCAATCTTGGGTTAAATTTTTCCCAATTCCAACATCATAAGCATCTACCCAAATCTTGAAATTCTCATTAGGATCCAAAATAACAAGACTAGGGGATAAAGTTAATAGTTCATTTAATTTTTGGAAGGATTCCTCACATTGAGAAGTCCAAACAAACTTATTTCCCTTTTTTATCATTTAAGTAATGGGGTTAGAAACTCTGGATAAATTTTTAATAAATCTTATATAATAACCAATTAGACCCATATAGTTTTTTACTTCATGCACATTTTTAGGAGCAAGCCACTCTTTTATTAATTTGATCTTAAAAACATCATCAAATAATCCTTCCTTAGATATTATGTGCCCAAAATAATGAATCTTATCTTGGTAAAATGATCACTTAAAAATCTTACCATACAAATTATTTTGCCTTAGTCTTTGCAAGATGAAGCATAGATTTTGTCATGCTCAACTTCATTGTTGGAATAAACAAGGATGTCATCCAAGAATACTAGAAAAAAATAATCCAATAAATCCTTGAATACATTATTGATTAATTCCATAAATGCAATAGGTTCATCCTTCTAGTTGAAGGGCATGATTGTGAACTCATAGTGACCACACCTTATTTAAAATGTTATCCTATGAACATCTTCATCCTCGAGGTTGGGTTGATAATACCTTGATCAAAGATCAATCTTGGAAAATAAAACAACATCCTTCATTTTATAAAATAAGTCACAAAAACTTGGAATAGGAAACTTATTTTTAATTGTGAATTTATTCAACATTCTATTATCAATGAAAAGTTTTAAGGTCCATCCTTATTTTTGATGTGGATAATGGGAGCTCCCCAGGATGAAACACTTGGCAAAATTGACACCTTATTCATAAGTTCTTGTATCTAAAATTTTAGTTCCTACAAATATACCACATTCATATGATATAGAGCCTTATATGTAGATGCATATCTAAGTACAATATCTAGAGAAAAATAAAATTCCATCTTAGGTATAAAACCAAGAAGTTATTTGGGGAATACATCATTGAATTAGCTTAAAATTGGATATTATCTTAGGATAGATTCTAACTCTTTAGAAAAATATTTAATTTAACATTGTAAAGATTGAAACCTTTCTAAATTTTTCTTTTTATTAGCATGGTAGAAATAATTTTGTAAGCCATCAACTTCACAAGACCTTATATTTCCACCTAGTTGTCCAAGTCATAAAGACATTGGACCTTATTGCTGAAATAATCAAGATGAGATTGATGTTTTTGCACCAAATCTATACCCAAAATTAGATCATAGGATCCTAAATGTGCTAAAAATAAATTCACCTTGGTTTTGAAGACCACAAGATCAAGTTTTGTTTACTCTATGCACTCCAACATAAAAATTCTCTTCCATGTGCCAAAATCTACCTCCCATCCTTCTCTTAACTTAGATGGTTAAATATTGAATTGACAAGAAAAAAAATGATGAAATAAAAATATTCTTAGCCCTAGAATCAATCAAAATTTTCACTTGAAAACCATGAATTATACCTCTAGTTTCAACCAAGGTAGATTGCATTTTTGCATTCTAATTGTTAATAAACTCAATGGTTTACTAGTTGATTATTAATAAATAATGGGAAATACTTTCATTAGTTATTTTCATCACATTCCCATCATTTCATTATTATTTATAGAGGAAAAAGATTAATATTTGCTTGAGTGGCTGGTCCACAAGAGTTAACTTGAGGTTGTTTATTGTTCCCAACATTTTGCCTTGCAAAAGTTTTAATTTTGGGATCCTTGTTCAAGTTTTTATACTTTCTAGAATCAAAATGATTCATAAATTTCTTCCTTAGATTATTTCTATTAAAACTCTTTCCAATAGTATAATTATGATTATTAGGTTTGAATTACAACCTATTATTCCTAAACTCTTGTCTTTCCTTGAGGCAAGACTTCTTATTCTCTTCTACCCAATGAGAATATTCAATTTTTATATCCAAGGTAAAAGGGTTAGTCATATTTACATCATGCATTAAAAATTATTTCAAACCCAAATTAAACTTGGTTACCTTTGTCTCTTCATCATGCATATAGTTCACATAACATAAAATACTAATGAATGTTCTCATATTCAACCACCGTCATAGTGCCTTGATTCAAAAACTCAAATTCAGTAATATTTTACTCCTTATAGGTAACATTTAGGTATATTTTTTTGATTTGTTTATAAAAATTTTCCAAAGTAAGGGTCATATAATCATACTTATTGAGATCCAAAAGATGATTCTAGCATAAATCTACATCACCCACCAATTGGTAGGCACCAATGTGACCCATAACATTAGAACTCATGTTATGTGAGGTAAAATAATTTTTCAAGTTAACCACCCATGTCATAATGGCATCACTAGCCTCTCCTCCAACATAAGTAGGAGGTGAGAACTTATTGAGTTAGTTAATGATAAAAACATTGACAATTTTGGTTTTGACTATTCACCATCTACCTCCATGTGCTCCTCCCTATGTTAATTTTCAACATGGCCTTCAATATTGACAAATCATTGACTGTCTAATTCCACTTTATCTTGAATTTAAAGGAATTTAATCAAAATTAAATTCAATATGTCATAATTTACCATTAAATTTTCATAATTATTCCAATTGGAGTTATTATCAACATTAGGGTCATTTCCAACCAATGGAGTAGGTTCATTCATCCTTTTTGGGTTGACTCTCTTGGCACCTCTGCACCCATGGGTAGGATTTTTAGTAAGTATACCTCTTCTAGTTCATATCCTCATCATCTTTAGATATAAAAATCAATGTTTAGATTAAAAAAACATGTGTTCCAATTATACTTAAATTTGGAACTTGTGTTCTAATACCAAATGTCACAACCTCAAAAATTTAAAATTCAAAAGTTTGACTTTTCAATATTATGAACCTATTTACAACAAGTGATTCTCATGATAAGGTAATCATGATTCTATAAAATGAAAATTATTCCTTATGTAATCTCAATATCAGGGGCAAAGGAATACACTTTTGGGCCATGTGGTACATGAAGGCTTGGCATAAAACATAGTAGATACCTATCACATAAAAATAATCACAAACAACTTGTTAAAATAATATTAGCATATAAACAATGATAAAACCTAAATTATGGTAGTCATTCCATCAATATGTTATTAATATGTGATTCATATTAAAATCAACACTTGGATTTCATTATACTTAATTATTATTTTGATATCATCTTTAAAGTTATATGTTTCCCTTCATGCACTCTCTAAGATACCCTATGGAAATTAATCTAAGAAAATCAAAATATCTTGGTGTAAAATTCAATGGTTAATCAACACTTTAGGAACATATACCACTTTTAATTTAAATCATGTTTGTATTAAATATTCATAGGTTAGAAGTATGATGAAATGATTAAACATTATTATTGAAATTAAGTTGAATTGAATATTACTACTGATTGGCATATTAGTATGGAATCTAAACCTTTTAAAGACTATAAAAAATAGGTCAAGAACATGACCAAATGGATTTGTCCCTCCCCTAGATGGGTTAAAATAAACTTTTATGGTTATTCAAAAGTAAACCATGTGTAATCGGTTGGTGGAGGGATTATAAGGGATATCAATGGTAGAGTGGTTGTAGCCTTTGATAAGAATTTTGTTATTCTAATTGGGATGATAGACTTGCTAAATAAATTGGTTCAATTAATATTTTCATAGAAGGGGATTCTCTAGATATAATTAATTGTCTTCTCAAAAAACAAATTCTAAGTTGGACTATTAGAAATATTTTTCATGAGATTGTTGATATCATTAAGAAATTTTAGAAAATTATGATCAAACATACATTTATGGAATGTCATAGAGTTACTAATTGGTTTGACAATTGAGGAGTGGACAAACAAGCTTTCACCAATCGGTATAATGCTTCTAATTTACTTGGGGAAGTGATTCAAATTATTAATGATGATAGGGGTAATATTTGTTTTTTTGGTATGAGAATAAACCCTCATACCAAGATTTCTTTGTTAATGTTGGCATTTTATATTATTACATATGTCAATTATAGTAATATCATATGGGATTTAAAAATTTATTATTTGATTTATTGATTTATGGAGAGCAATCATTGTATGATAAAAGCTATTCTCATTAATGGTAAAAATCACTTAATTTTGTGCGTGGTAAATGATGATAGTGGATGGTGTCATTATTTCTAGGCTTGTGCTATTTTGAGTAGTGGTATGGTTTTCACAAACAAACTTAAGGTGATAGTTATTGTGATGGTTATTGTCATTAATCAAAGAAAGTTTGTATTTATGGCTATAATCAATTAGGTAAAGATAAAATGGGAGGTGAATTATGTTTAAATGAGCCTTATATTATGGGTCCTATTAAGAATAATAGTGATGTTTGGCCCATCTTGTAGGATGGTGGTCTATCAAACTATATGGAAATTATTTATGGTAGTGACACTCATGTTTCCATCAACTTTGCCAAAGGATAGAAGGAAATAATTGTAACTATGATGGAAGTTATTCTAGTTTTTTTTAAAGAGTTGATCTCTCATATAACAATAATGAGTACTCATGGGAGTAAATAGTATAGGAAAAATTAGGAAAATATTAAAGAAATGGATTAATTTATCAAGCCTTGAGAGGAATCAGTTCCTTATCGAGGGGGATTTCTTTGTGATTCTCTACCTAAGCCTTACCATGAAATGGATAGGAAATCATGAAGTATATGACACTTGAAAGAAGGTATGGAGTTGATTTTTCCTATCACTTTTTCCTGTTAAATCATTTTAGGCATAAACTTCTTATTAGTTTTCCTTTTTACTTGTTGATGTTTCTTGAACACTCCATTAATAATATGTAGTTGGGTAAAGCTCCATTACCCTATCATCAATCATTGATTTACATCCTATATAACCATGATAAGTCCCTTGGGGGTGGGCCATAATTAACTATCAAATTGGTTGAGCCTTCTAGGAAATGGAAAACCATTACTAAAGGGAATGAGAAGGGACCTACACAAAAATACATCACCATTAAAATTTCTATGAATTTCCCTACTTATACCCCTTCTAAATCCCTTGTAAATAAATTATGTGCCTTCATTATGTCTGATTTTGAGGAGGATAAAACTAATGAGGAAGGGGAGGAGAATGATATGTCAAATAATAGTCAAGATGAGGTGGATAAAATAACTGATGATTTTAAATTTGATTTGCAAAAATATGTTTTGTATGAAGAGTCAGAATGGGCTTGTAAGAGGAAAGAAAAGGAGGAGGATGGTAGAGATGATATTTTTTAGGAAAGATTCAAAACCATGGCAACAAACATTAAGATCCATAATAACTTATTATCTCAAATTATTAAAGATAATAATATGAATTTTTTTTTGGAGGTAGTATTAGTGTTCCTAATTAGATTATTTTTTATGAGGGTGAAGGTGTGGTTTTAAAAATTTAGAACTTGGAAGCCAGAGTTGAGAATTTGGAAGCTAAGAAGAATATGATGTAAGGTACCATTCATTAATTGGTATAAATGACCAAAACCACCATCATAAACTATGTTTAACATCAATGTTCTAAGGGAAGTTATCAAAGTAGGCAAAGAGAAATAGAGTGGAGTTTGAACAAGCAAAAGAATCAAGGGCTTGGATAAAGGAAAGACTATGGAGTTTGATAATTTTATGATGGAAGACATTAAAAGGTCCTCAACAATTTGGGAAAAGAATGGAACATTTTACTAAAATATTTGGATATGTAATCCATAAAGTCTATCTTTTGACTTTTTGATGTGTTTAGGGTGTTACTTTGTTGTGTATTGATAATTGTTTTATTGTTTTTATATTAGTTTTTTCTGGTTGTTAGCTTCTTTCAGCCTCAGGCCTGTTTAGTGTAACTGAGACTAGACCTAATCAAAACATGCCTTTTACTCTTAATAAAAAATAAAACATTATTATTTAATTTAACACTTATGAATAAAATTTTTTATCTTAACCTGAGTTTATATGGGCTTCTTTACCAAGTAAAATGCTTGTCATGGATATTTACCCCACTCATTAGTTAGGACCTTCATATTTAATTTTTCATAATTAACTCTAAAAGCCAAAGATCTTGCTTAAAATAAATTATAGATTCAAAAGAGTTATTTTTATTACTTATTCATTAATATTCCATAAGTTCCCAAAGATAACTAATGGTTACTTGTTATGCTTAGACTCACATACAATTGAAAGTATTTGAACACCTAACTTGATGCATATCAAATAGTATGGCGTTTGATAAGTAACACTTTCTCAACTAATGAATCATCCATTTTCCTTCTGCATTTACCAATACAAGATTGAATTTCAAGCATAAGGTTTAACCTTATGTGCTAAGTTTAAATATATGATTGCTTGCATTGAAATTACTTATGAGTTATTACATATTCAAGATAGAGGTAATAAAACCACTTTAAGCATGATGATAACTGAAACATCTCCAATTACTTATTTTAATATTGCATGGGTATAGACCTTCCAAAATCTATACAGTATTCATTTAGTACTAAGAAAAATTATACAAGTGACTAACTAATAGAGAACTCATAGTTAAACAAAATTTTCACATGTATACCATGAAGTTAAAATCATTTCCTTTCTATCAAACTTAGATTATAATTTCACTATTAGACTAAACATTACCAATAGAATTATATACAATAAATCATATAAATATGAATCTAAATTTCAATGACCATGAATAAGATTACCTTCTTAAAAATATATAGAGTTTAATTTTAGTATTGAACCTATTACTTCATTACTATAGTAATATAGTAATGGTCTAAACATCTGATCTAATGATTGTCTTAATCATTATTAGAATACATATATTCAATAGATTGTAATTATCATAGTGTATACCAAATGACTAGGGTTTCATGACAACAAAAAATTAGCATGGTCATAAGACTAAATCAAAGACACATTCTAGGAGGTTAATTATCTTCTTTAATGAAAGTATGAACTTAGATCAACACTCATAATATAATTGGGTGTTTTGCACCCTATTATCATTTATTGGAAAAAATTTCACAATTATCACAAATGCAATATGAGATACCAACTCAGAACTCATGAAACATTCAAAAATATTACATGACAAAACTAGAACTACCCATTTAATGTTTCCCAAGCTCAAATGACAAGTTCTCAAGCCCCTTAATAGTGTTAAGTGCATTTAAAATGAACATAAACAATGCATTGAATTCATATAAACCAAGACAAATTATCTTCCAATAAATAACTACATTATGATTATAGATGCATTAAGTGCTATCAAGCAATTTCCATCCTAAACAAGTGAAGATAAAACTAAACTTTAAGATGCAATTGATGAAAAAATATATTATGGGTATAAATAGCTTTCATATAACTTGATCATCTTATCTAGACTCCATCCATCATTAATTCATTTGGCAAGGTTATTTTAAGCAAGTGAACTTCATATAAATTTATGAAACCATGATTTTAACCAATATAATACAATTCAACTTTGTTTAAACATCTTAATACTTATTATCTTTCCATATTAACAAATCTAGTTTAATATTCATAGACATGTAGCAATGCTTTGTAATCTAACAAGAATACAATACCAAAACCCATGAATACTAAATCATCTTTTACAACCAATGCAACAATTGTAACCTATCAACCCATGTTTATAATTATTCTAAATAAAGCACCATTACCTAGAAGTATACTATATTACCCATAACTAGGCTTAATTTATGAATATATACCATGAAACTAGTAATATTGATCAAACCATGTTAGCAATTAAAAAAAAACTTAACAATAATACCCAAATCACAGAAAGGGACCAATATGAATAATTTATGACTGTTACTAAAAAATGAGTTTACTTTGTGAAAATTTATCAAAATTATATTAACTAGTTGTTATAAAACTCAAATTAAATTCTCAAAACACATAAGTTGAATCAATATCAAAACAAGTGGTGTTCATCATGACTATATAGCATACCTTTCCTAGGATTAAGAATATAAATGCAAGGAACTACTCAATATATCTTGTCTTGAATTCTTAAATCAAGGATGAAACCAACAATATACAAAATAAATAATGTATTTTTATTGATATATCAACTAAAACTATTGTATAAGCATCCTTCAACTCAGAGCTAAAGCTAACATAAATAGGCTCATATGCTAGAGTGTAAATGGTTACATCTAGAGAGTGAAACAAAGTAATCATTGACAAGGTTTACACTATGTTAGATTCCACTTGATAATAAAAAGTATTATGGTTCCTCATAAGTTCATTTTCACCCTTATACATGCATTTCTCCAGCTGGATCTCAAGTCACACATGCAAATGAAAACTTCAAAAAAAACAATTCTATTCTTGAACTTTGTTGTGTAATCACTGAAGAAAAAAATGAAGAATAAGATGAGCCCAACCATAAATGGCCCTTACCACCCCATCCATCATCCATAATATTGAAATAGTTACTCAAACAAGAGCACATAAAAAATATTAATATGCAATAATAACTTGGTTCCACCAATACACAATAGGGTTCAACATAATACAACCATCATAAAGTTATACACAATTACAAACCAAAATAACATAAAACCAAGGTATCACCCTATAATAAAATTTCTAATAAGACCATCCAAAGGCCACATTGATATATTATTCACCTATAATGCCATCTATGGGTGAGATGATGACAATTGTGCCTTATATTGTTAAGGTTGTCTAAGGTAAACAACACATTATCATAAATTCCTCAAGACTCTACCCTTTTCATCAAGGCAATAAAAACAACACATAGTATAATATAAGGTTTGATAAAGATCAAAATAAGAGAGAATGGGGGTCATGCAAAACTATGGTAATTTTCATGGCTCTAATTTTAAGTCTGGTCTAAAGCACACCCTTCCTCTTTTTTGTATTTTCCAAAATATCTCCAAATGGTAGAAGAAAACAAGGTGAGAGTAAGTGGGGAAGGGTTTTCACTTACATTTAATAAATGAAATAGATATGAAGACCACAATTTTACTTCTTCTATTCTTATCCTCTTCTCTTCAACATGTTTTTTTCCTTCTTTTCCTTCTACCTAAGTTTGTGTTTAATCCTCTAAGAAACCCCTATTTTTTAAAACAAAAAAAGATGTTTTCCTTAAATCCATTATCATGGCTAGGCATTGTGGATGCCTAAAATAGAAATGGTTTTAATATTATATAATTAGGGTTTTTAGCATATATCTTTCCACCCCACCATTATGTTCAAATTTATCCACTTCCCCCTTCGTGTCGTAACTCCTCCATTTTCTCTATGTTTAGGTCAACAACCCAACCAAAGGCTTTACTCATTATGTTCCAAAGTGTAATTAATGTTTAATCAACATTTTAATCAAATTCTAGTCCATAATCCTTGACCTAATAAAGGTATAATCAAACCATATTTTTAAGCATTCACCCTAACTTAGACCAAGGTCTAATCTCATGATTTTAATCTATGGCCTTGGCTCACTCAAGGTTTTAAATTATAAACATTATCATGGGATTAGTCAAAACTTTTATGCAAATAATTAAATTTTCAAGTCTCATTCACAACATGGGTCAATTCATGACAAAAAAAAAGACCCAAGTCATTATAACTTATTACAATATGTTTCTTAAAGAGTATATAAACTTTTTTAAAACAATATGTGATGATCAACATGCACAATTCACTAAACACCAATCAGGGTTGATCAAAACTAAAAAAATAATAATTTATGTATAGTATGGGGTATCCAAAATATGAACAACACAAATATTGGAATGGTGGAGATTTACAACTCTTTATTGAATTTTACACTTTTATACTTATATATAATTATTTTGCACTAGTTTGTAAAAAATTCCACCCTTGTAGCTCATCCTTTAACTATCATTACAAACATGAAACATCAGTAGAACCTTTATTGAACAAATAATAATCAAAAGTAAAAATATTGTGTAATCATCATATAAATATCAATCATAAAAATGAACCATAAAATAGATAAATCATCTTATATTGTTATCATAAAAGTGTTTCAAGTGTTTTATTATATTTTAGTAAGGTAGGATATGACAACATCAAACTTTACATGGAAGTATTACGTTTTACATATTTTCCAAAATTACTTAGTAGCTAGTTAGAAGCCTTAGAAAAAAATATATATTAATTGAATTAAAACTAGCTAGGAATCCACCAATTAGCCTGCCAAACAAGGAACCTTTATATTTAATCCATTTCTTATCCTCAGGTATAGCCTCATATAACATAATTTCATTTCACATATGATATTGACTGGGCAAGATCAGTATGAGTAGAATGGTCAAATACCATTATTTATCTAACCAACCTCAACCCATTTATAAAGACTAACATATACAAGGAAATACGATATTTGGTTCTCTTATAATCAGAGTATTCCTTAAATATCATCACCCCATAGTTCATTTTCCTCAATGAAAAAATTGAGGTAGCCAAATTCTATTGGCATAGGCACAACCAAGTAATAAAACAAGCTCATCTTATTCCATGAGCTATAAACAACCATCCACATTGAAAAACTCATCTAGTTTCACAAGCTTATCCACACCAAAAACCCTAGCCAAATCAATATTTTATATCATTCCTCTTTAGCCATCTCAACCCAACATCAAGAGTTAAAGTGTGTATGGAAAACATGTTACTTTTTCATGTATATAGATTATCCCCTATTATCTAAAGCCATAAATTCATAGAGGTGATCAATGATGAAGAGAGTTGGGAGCAACTTGACTAATAGAATAAGGGGCATTCCCCTAATGATCCATTAAAGTTAAGAGGTTTTCCACCTATAATCACACTTTCTCTACTTGAACCTTTACATGAAGGATTAAATTAGATATAAACTTAACACTTTTAAAAGTAGGTAAGTGATCCTCATTATTAGCCTAATAAAAAATAGCATCATTCATATTTTTCCATAATTGAAAGAGATTCTAAGATTTAAAAACATACCAAATTTGTGTGTATTTTACAAGAATCATGACCAAGTCCCCTAAAAGCACCATCTCATAGGTAAACATTTTTGGGTAGAAGGGATTGAAAAAGGTGTGAATCTAAACCTAAGCCAATTGGGCATGCATGAATAATCAAAAAACATGTTTTAAGGACTCTAGGTGGTTAAAAACAAAGCAAACATGATGAACCATTCCCATGTGAACCAAATATGTGTCAATTAGAAGTCCATCATGAATAATACACTAGAGTAAGTGTGCTTACTTGGGTTTGATGATATCAACCCACAAACATTTGAATTCCAAACTTAATTTGTGGAATTGACCTTCCACTTGGCTTTGAGAGCATCAACTTAAAGGTGATGAGGGGGAATAAGTTAATAACCTAACTTGGGTTTGTACATGAGGAATAGTGTCTCAGCATGCCATTTCTAATCAATCTACCATATTATGGGATATTGAACCCCAGTTTTGTGAAGATGCACTTCAAGTATAAAGTTATGAATTTTGACAATAAAATATTGATCACTAACTTACAAATTAAAGTAAACCTTGAGAATTTTCCAAGGAATCCAATACTTATTTTTCTTACAAAATAGGTTAGAAATGACATTCATTCCATTTTTTAATAGACAAAGGCTCTTGATCCAAGGAACAAGAGTGAATTAAACTTCATAAAAGGTAAGAATGGGGGACCACCATAGTGAGTGGGAATTGGGAGAGAGACTAGACCTGAAACTATCTCCATCCAAACATAAATTTATTTTTGAGAGGTTCTAACCCTTCAAAATAATATTATAAAAATGTGCTAAAAATGGTAATAGGGACCTAAAAGATAATAAGAGTTTGGATATTTAAACCTTTATTGGCTCCCTTTCCCATAGTAATTTCTTAGGTGATGGATTTTATGAGTAGAAGTTTTCATGAATCATCTGCTTCCAATGATCAAATGATCCACTTGGCACACAAGGTGTGGGATTAGATTTTGATATCAAGGAGACTAAGACTTATGAGATCACTTAGATTGCAAAAAATAACCCAAAAATCCTAATTAAATCCTTTGGCACCTTTAGAGTTGGACCACATTAAGTTCCTCAAGATTATTTCAAGTCTATCATGGATAACTTTATAAAGAACCCAAAATGTGGAATAATAGATATGAGTAGGAACTAACACTTTAGAGTAAATTTTAAACTTCCTACTAAGAAGAGAGGCTTATAAATCCATATTCCAATTTTTTTTCTCGACCTTTTGAACCACATATCCCTAAATATATGAAGTAATGGTTCAAAAAAAAAAAAAGGATGCCTATAAATTTGAAGTGTTCACCCACATGAATCTAATATACCTATATTGGTGAAGCCAATCAGGTAAATGGGATATAGACTACCTATGAAATTGGGTAATTTTCAATTAGTGTTTAACCCTAAAATATAGATATTAGTAATGTAGGGTTAAAGGGGTAGAGATAGCCTAGGGCACAAGGATGGTAGACTAAATCTAAAGTAGGCTAATTAATTTCAAAACTGAGATAAAACTTATACTAAATTTATGATGCTAAGATGCTAAAGATAGAGAGTATAACTATGATAAATATTTAAATGATAATGAGCACAAGATATGTAGTTAGTTATAATGTTAATACATATATAGATATGGAATATGAATAAAGTAGACTGGATTTGGATTTTGGATTAGTCACCTAATTCTAGAAATTATACCCTTATAGCCTCGGACACTTGCATTGACCTAGGATGGTTGTGTTGATGTTATTATCTAACTTGGATGCAAGTTTGTATTATAAAATACTTATTGAAATTGGATGCAACCACCTGTACGCTTCTATGTTTTATGTCACCTTTGCTCTAGTGCATTTAGATCTGGGTCATGGACTATCACTCCTTATCAAATGATAAAACCCTAGTTATTCATCTTCATAATAGATATGGAAAAAATGAGTTAGTGGGCATATAGTTTTGAGATTCCCTAAAGAAACCTCTATCAATGAGCACTACCTATGCATAATACTCTGAATAGGGCCTTAGACTTATGTATTTCTCCGCTATATGTTGGATTGTGTGTGAATCAAGAAATGTGTGATAATAAAGTATAATAATGACCTAACTTGTAACTTGGAAAATATGGCTCATGGAGTGATCCTTCAGTACTTTAAACTTGTTGATACATTACCCTATGACTGATATTGAAATAGGAGAAAATAGGGAAGCTTTGCTCACTTGAGTGCTTGATTGAGTGATTTTTGGTCTATGTTAGGTATTTTCTAGGTGAGAAATGAATGAGGATTAATCTTATATTTATATTAATCCCTTTGAGAATATATCACATTAAATCACTTAGGAAAATCATAAAAATACAATTCATTTGAAAATTTGATGACTTTAAGACACTAAGCACTTATGTTAGGATAAACATTAGTGTCAACATAGGTGTCTAACTAAGACACAAGTTACTATGTAGTTGGATAATAGGTGCATGTCCAAAACTTGTTAAGATGGAAGATTAGCAAGTTGATAACATTTTGGGCAAGATATAAGGTCTAAGTCATCATAATAACATTATTTAGACTAAAATATGGCTTGAAAAAATATTATCAGTTAAATTGAATGAGATAGAGGTATGAATGGTGACAACTTTAGTCTTTGAAAGTCTTCACTTGACTGGTGGGACCTTGGATGGTGAGAGGTTGAAGAAGATTAAAGTTAAGAGGGAGAAGGAGCCTAAGCATTTGTGGGTTGATGTTTTTTCAGGGTTAATGGATTCCAAGTCCTTGAATGGTCAAAATCTCAAACATGTTATAGATGATAATGAAGTTGTATGCATTAAAAGATGCTTGTCTCACTAATTTTAATAATTCTTACTAATTTGGCCTAATTACCCCCATTTCCTAGTCATACTAACCCTTGGCCCTAAATCCCATACCCATTCCTACATCCCAAATAACCTTTATCGTATCCTAAAACCAATTAATTTCCTTATTAATCCCTAATAAACCATATTATCTACTAACCTACTCCCTAATCCCACTAGCCATTTTTTAATTCAAAAGTATTATAACTACCCACCCACCATCCTACACTAGCCTTCCCTAAACCCTTAAAGCCTATAGGGAGATTTCTATAATTGGAGAATTCTATAAATCTCTCCAATCTAGCCCTTTTCCCTCTAGAATTTTCCTATTATAGAGGATTCCATGGAAATTCCTCAACCATAGATCTCAAAAGCCCAAGTTTGAGTTTGAGCCCTTGATCTTCCCTCTCTTCCTCTATTTAACCAACCTCTCCCTCCACCCTCAAAGAATGAAGAATAATTGTAGGGAAACCATGTCAAAATTAATCTAGAGATCTTGTGAGCAATTCCATGGTCAACTATCAAGCATCCAACATCAATCTATCACTTTTTCAATCTTCCTAAAATGGAGACATGACAAAGTGAAAAGCACAGTAAGAATGTTCTACTAGTTCTGATTTATCTCCTCTATCTATTCTTATTAGTGCTTAAAAAGGTTTTGGATTTTAGTCATTTTTTCTAATATTACTTGAATCCAAATTTTGGTACACAGAAGCTATTTTAGATATCTTATATGTTATTTTGTAAATCACTAAAACCTCATTAGAGAAATCTCTACTAACATGTTTCTATGGATATAGCCCAAAAATTGATACCTTTAGAGGGGTGGGCAAGAACTAGAAGTCTTTAGGACATATTAAAATGGTTTCCATGGGAAAAAAAAAATTGGTCTCCTTATCCTCATTGGAAAATTGTGATAAAGCCTTAGAAGGAGGACCATGGTACTTGGGAAAGTCTTTTCTTTCCTTCAAGAAATGGAAGCCTTGGTTGAATATAAATAGTGACACTCTTATGGAAATTCCAATTTGGGTTACCTTGTCAATACTTCCCTTAGATTTTTGGGAGAAAAAGGTCTTACTTGATATTGCATGAGACATTGTACAACTGATGTCTATTGACCCAGTTACTAATTCCAAAAGAAGATTGGGCGAAAATAGGCTCAACATCTACGTTTAAATGAATAAACTGGTTCTAAGAAGTATCTAGCTTAACTCTAAATTTGGAAAATAGACACAAAAGATCATTTATGAAAGGGACGATATTATCTATAAAGGATGTGATTCATTAGGCCATGATGAAATCCATTTCCCAATTCTTAAAAAAAGGTCGAAGAAGGAGGTGGCTGAGAATTATGTTGAGTCCTCGAAGAGTCCTTCATTCCCCCTAATGATTAAGGAAAATTACATTGTATAAGTTTGGGATTTAGTGTTAGAAAAATGATAGGATATTATTTTTGGGAATAAAAGTATTTTAAGGAATACCAAGGAGGTAAATCTCTCTCTTGGGTCTTTGAGAAAGTACTCAAAATTGACATAATCAATTTTAGAAGAACCCCTAAAGATCATTAGCCTAGAAGAGAGAGGTAAAAGGATTTATTCCAAGGGTGCTAGGTCCATTATTGATTCCCTAATTCAAAAAGTTAAATACTTATTGATAGGAAAGTCATGATTGGTCTCCCCTAGGATGCCTTACATGACTCCCTCCCCAAATATAAAGAAGACTAACAGTCCTCAACAACAAGGATTGCCTCTTTGTCATATTGTGTCTACAAACATCAATGTTGCCCAAAAAGATAGTAGTAACTCTGAAGTCATTAAAAGAACTCCTCTACCTCATAATGAGAATTGGATTGAGGCAAAAACTTTAGAAAAGGAAAGGAAAAAGGTGGATTTTAGTGCCACTAAAAGATGAAGGAAAATATAAAATGTTAAGGAAAAACCCCTAGACTCTAGCAAAGGAAAATATCAAGGATCATACAGGATCCTGAGATAGTCCAAGATTATACAATCTTCATGAAACTTTATTTGATGGATTGGGGTCCCTTATAACCTGTAAGCACTATAAGGATTATTTGGTATTCTAAATCTTGGAAGTTCATTAATTTCATAAGTACCCTTGAAGGACTCACATGTAACATTGAATTTTTGCTCGTTAATCAATGATTCGAGATGGGAAGTAACATGCACCTACTTATAGTTCCTAGGCATGTTTTTGATTTAATCCATTAGAGCATTAAATGCATCTATTTTATACTTATTCAATTTTTAATGGATGGAAAAAAATTCTTTCCAAAAAAATTTGGTGGATATAGCATTTATTATCCTACCCACGTGGGAGCTAATGACTATTTGTTGTTTTCTTTTACTTGTCGAGAAGATTACACAAAAATCTTGAATGAAAGACTATGATTTATGGGAAGGGAAATCCTCATGCTTCAAGCCTAGAAATTAAATTGGTCTCATTTGAATTTAAAAATTGATCGAATTTCTCTATGGCTATAACTCCTTGGCCTCCCTCCTACATTCTAGGTGGACTGGACCCTAAAAATCATCGTGAAAATTTTTGGTTTGTTTATGACCATGGACCTTGCTACCTATTCTTGTAAAAGGTTGATCTTGGATAGACTTTGTGTGCTAGTTACTATGGACTAGTCTCTTCCTAATTCCATTTGATTTGGGTCCACTTTATGATCACGGAACTAGGAAATTATGTTTGATAAGGATAAATAAATTTTCTCAAGTTGCAAGAAATTTGGTCATCCAAAGAATTCATGCACGGAGACTCATGGAGTTCTAGATTATATCCTCAACTGGGAGGATTGTAATGATCTTTAAGGGTTTTTGAAGTATGATGGGGAAGTTTTGGATCTTCCCCCTGATGAAATTTTTAGAAAGGTCAAGAGTCAAGATGAGTTGCAACACATTTTAAGTTTGAACAATCTATGGAGCCTATCATAATTGGTTTTTTGGTTGGTACTTTTAGGTGATGGTTCTCCTTTTTTATTTTGGTTTGTTTTGTGTTCTTTGGTGACCCATATAGGGGTTTGGTACTAGGTTCCATTTGTGTTGTGATGTTCCCCCTCACTTTTTTGGTCTTGTGGGGGACTTTGGTTGGGATGGGTCTTGCTCTTTTATTTCTTAAGATCTACTGCATGCCTGATTTGATTTTCTTTCTTACTCTTGTTGGCTCAGTTGGTTAATATTTTATCCTTTTTGGGGAGACCCAAGGCTCCCATTGTGTTATTCTAGATTCCACACCAATCAAAGGTGGGTTTATCTTAAACTAAACATTGGTTAGACTAAGAGATAAGTAATTAGAAACATATAAATAGTGTATGCAAGCCTTTTGGTAATGGGAAGGGTATAAAATCTAAAGGTAAATCCATGATATGTATTTTTTAAATATACAAGATTGAAGTGCTATATAATTTATAAATGGTGTCTACATCCCCCCCTTTAATCTAGTAATGAAATTACTAGTTTAAAGGAAAAGAAATGTGTACCTGGGTGTGTATAACACACCTTGCCTTTGCTTGAGTCCAACTTGAGTGATTTGATGGTGATTGACCTAAAACCAAGAGTATTTTACATTATATAATTAGTTCATATAATATGAAATTGAAATCATTGAAATGATTGATATTATAAAAGAGTAAGGTTTAGGAGTACACCTGTGTATCAATACAACCATCTTGCCTTTTGGTAATTTGATTTGAAAAGATATATCATTATGAATAATTAAATATGAAATTAGTAAAAATATAAAATCTATAAATTTGATATATCTAAAGAGATAGAGAGATATTGGAGGACACATGCCACCAACCTTGGAGAAAAGATGAGCTGCCACCCGATAGTTGAGATTTACTTAATCGTGCAACCCAATCATACTTATAACCTAGTGATTTGAGTGAGCCAAGTCAAATCACACTATAAAATTGGTGATTCTAGATGATATAATCAAGTTCAACCTATAAACTTGGCAAAATTGAGTGATTTAATCACCTCAACCATATCAAAAAGTGAACCAACTACTGCAATAAATTGGTGCAATACGGTCTATAAAAGTCCAACCTGGTGGGTGATAATAGTCCCTAAAAGTGTTTTAAATCTAAAACTAATTTGATTTAAAAATATTAGACACACATTTCATATCATATGTACTTTAGATATGTCTCATGCTAAAATTATGTATAAGAATGGTACCAATGTATAGAATTCTACCATAAATGTGTATCTAAATCATATAACTATGAATTTGGATAATAAAAAACTATGTAAGTGTGGAGAATATGTTTCAAAAACATGACACCATTATAATCTAAAATTGAAAATTATTGTAAGTGTGGATAACATGTTTCTAAAACATGCCCCCACTATAATTTGAGTATGAAAACTAGTGTAGGTATGGAGAACATGTTTCTAAAACATACCATCACTATAATCTAAATATGAGAATTGGTGTAAGTATGGATAACATGTTTCCAAAACATTCCCTAACTTTAATATGAGTCTAAGAGCTGGTTTAAGTGTGGATAACATGTTTTCAAAACATATCCCCACTACAATCTGAATTTGAGAACTAGTGTAAGTATGGATAACATGTTTCCAAAACATGCCCCCATTATAATCTAGGTATGTTGAATACTTCATAAGTGTGGAGAACATTTTTTTAAAACATACCCCCAATATATTTTAAATATGTGAAGTAATGTGGAATTAATGATTCTATGCCATGCCCTCATTAGTACTCCCACCTTTTTGAGGTGAGGAAAATTAGTAACTAGTAGTTACCTTACCTCAAAATGATAAGATAATCATGTAAATTATAAATGTACCATGTATCATATAGAGGTAACATGTCTAGGTATATATATATATATATATATATATATATATATATATATATATATATATATATATATATCAATCATTGAAGCGGACCAAATGTGATCACATCAAGTCCTAATATGCATGATATAGATCATGGAAATATCTAGATAATAATAGTACAATCTCAATAAGCAACTAAGTACACACAAAAAAAAACACTTGAAACCAAGTCAAAAGATAATAGTCTGAGGAGACCTCAATCAAGGTGCATGTTCAAACTCCATATGATCAAAGGGATATGACTTAGCCAACTATCCACAAATCAAGAAATGACATATTAAAATCCCAAAGAGGAAAACAAAGGCATAAGGGCCAAAAATAATGTAACATATTCAAATGATCAAACAATAAAGATAATAGCAAGAAAAGACACTCAAGTAAGTGCATGAATGAAGGCATAAGCAATGAACATAAACATAGCACACTAGTCCATGGATCATATGTGATATCAAAAAAAAATGTTGATTACATAGCATATTAAATACACTATGAAAGATATAAGCATGGATAAAGGCATATGTAATTATATAAGCTCAAACATGATATTTTAAATGACCACAAGATGATATAATCTAGGTGTATGATTTTCAAATAAGCATATGCCTCAAATAATCCACATCACATGAGTAAAGAGAAGGCCTAACATCCAAAAAATCATAGATCATGTATCTGTGTACACCTAAATCACACTCAAAATATGTATGAAACACATGTATATATATAATATTGATATTCTATATATCAAAATATAACCAATAACATATATGCCAAGGAGCTAACAAGATATATAAATGCTCAAAATATTTTTTGATTTTTATTTTTTTAATTTATTTTGGTATTTTTGGTATATGTGAAATAAAAAGACCATCATATGATCTCATCCAATGGATGATCATAAGTATCTCCCCACTATGAACATGTGCAATAAAGTGGTGGTATTTACAAGGAACATGTATAGGTGCAATATCTTTCACTATAGTATTTGTGATGCTTTGCATGTGTATAATAGGACTCTATGGTCATGAAGAAGAAATGGTAGGAGTAGGGGTTCATGGAACCCATCACTTAACGTTTTACGGTTTCTTTATAAAAATATTAGTAGGAACATGTGCAAGTGTTTTGGATATTTTAATATGGTGTGTAGTATAGCATATTTCAATTGAATGAAACTTGAACTTTAGTGTTGATGATATAATCACTATATATAATAAAACCTAGTTGGAAATAAGAAATATTGACTACAATGATCAAGTGGTAATGGAACTTGTGATTTTTCAATTGTCTCTTACTTTTTGACAAAATGTATCTTTGAATGATTCACATCAATATTTCCACTATATCCTAATCCTTAACCCTAATGGCCAAAGTTTTGTAAATATTTATTTCTAAAACCAAACTATTTAGAAAGTTGAGTATCATTATTAAGAGGTAAATTTGTATCCTTTCCTTGATCTGATTCTTTTTTTAGAACATTTTTGTGTTCTATTTTGATATTGGTAATTATTTTTGTGCTCAAGTGCGTGCATGAATGAAGGCATAAACAAAAAACATATACATATCATACTAGTCCATGGATCATATGTGACGGAAAAGAAAATGTTAAGTACATAGCATATTAAGTACATTACGAAAGATATAAGCATGGATCAAGGCATATTTAAGTATATAAGCTCAAACATGATAATTTAAAATGACCATAAAATGATATAACCTTGGTGTATCATGTTTAAATAAGTAGATGCCTCAAATAATCCATATGACATGAGTAAATGTAAGGCCCAACATCCAAAAAATCATAGATCATGTATCTATGTATGCTTGAATCACACTCAAAATATGTATGAAACACATGTGTGTGTGTGTGTGTGTGTCTATATATATATATATATATATATATACTAACATAGAACCAAAAACATATATGCCAAGGAGCTAATAGGATATATAAATACTCAAAATATTTTTGGATTTTTTTTTTAAATTTGTTTTGGTACTTTCGGTATATGTGAAATAAAAATATCATCTTATGATCTCATCCAATGGATGTTCATAAGTATCCCCACACTGCGAACCTAGTGCAATAAAGTGGTGGTATTTACAAGGAAAATGTATAAGTGCAATATCTTTCACTATAGTATTTGTGATGCTTTGCATGTGTATAATAAGACTTTATGGTCATGAAGAAGAAATAGTATGAGTAGGGGTTCGTGGAACCCATCACTGAATGGTCTATAATTTATTTGGACCAATAGTAGTAGGAATATGTGTAGGTGTTTTCTATATTTGAACATGGTGTGTAGTATAACATATTTCAATTAAATGAAACTTGAAATTTAGTGGTAACGAAGTAATCACTATATACAATGAAACATAATTGAAAATAAGAAAGCTTGACTATAATGATCAAGTGGTAATGAAACTTGTGATTTTTCAATTGTCTCTTACCTTTTGAAAAAATGTATCTTTGAATGATTCACATCAATATTTCCACTATATCCCAATCCTTGTCGATCATTATTATCAGATGCAAAGATAAGAAGAGTTATGCCTTGGGAATTTTTTCCCAATCCTTGACCCTCATGGCCAAAGTTTTGGAAATATTGCTTTCCAAAACCAAACTATTTGGAAAGCTGAGTATCATTATTGAGAGGTAAATTTGTATCATTTCCTTGATCTAATTCTTTTTCTTCAACATTTTTTTGATTTATTTTGATATTGGTAATTATATTTGATCTTAAATTTTCTCTAGTACCCATGTTTGTTTTTTTGGTAATTGTGGTTTAGGAAAGGTAATCATAATATGAGTGATTTTCTTGGTTGATATATCAATGATATGATTGCCACTATATTTGTGACTTTATATTTTATTCTTTAATCCAAAACAAATAATTTGCATGATGCCCATGCATTTTATGATATGCACAATAGTATTTGGATCTCTTGATAGGATATAGAAAGTAAAAATTAGACTGGATCTAGATTTTGGATCAGTTACATGATTCTAGGAATTATGCTTTTTTATCCTTAAACACTTGCATCAACCTGGGATGGTTATGTCAATGCTACTATCTTATTTGGACGTAGGTGTCCAATACAAAATACATGTTAAAATTGGATGTAACCACCTTGATGCTTCTAGGTTATATGTTGTTTTTACTCTAGTGTATTCAAATCTAGGTTATGGACTATCACTTCTTGTCAAATGATAAAACCCTAGTTCTTCATCTTTATAGTGAATATGAGAAAAATGAGTTAGTGGGCACATGGTATTGAGCTACCCTAAAGACCCCTCTATCAATGAGCACTACCTATATATTCAATACTCCAAAGAGGGTCTTGAACTTATGTAGTTCTCCCCTATGTGTTGGCTTGTGTGTGATTCATGCAATGTGTGATAAATAAATACAATAATGACCTATCTTGTAACTTGGAAAATATGGCTCATGGAGTGTTCCTTCATTACTTAAGACCTATAGATATGTTGTCCCTATGAATGATATATAAATAGGAGAAAATAGGGAAGTTTTACTCACCTAAGTATTTGATTGGGTGATTTTTAGTCTATATTAGGTTTTTTATAAGTGAGAAATGAATGAGAATTGATCTTTTATTTATACTAATCCCTTTGAAGAATATCTATTATATTAAATCACTTAGGTCGACCATAGGAATATATTTTATTTGAAAATTGGATGGCTTTATGGCATTGGGCACTTATGTTGGGATATGACACTTGCATCTGACTGAAACACAAATGTCTATGTAGTTGGAAAATAGGTGTAGGTATAGAACTTCCAGAGATGGAAGATAAGTAAGTTTATAATATTTTGGATGAGATAGAAGGTCTAAGTCATCATAATAGCATTGGTCAGACTAAGAGATAAGCAATTGGGCATAGAGAATAGTGTATTCAAGCCTTTCAGTAGTAAGAAGGGTATAGAAGCTAAAGGTACATCCATGGTATGTATTTGCCAAGTGTACAAGAATGAGGTGCTATATAATTCAAAAAATAATGTCTACAATTAAATGGAAGAACTAGAGGCTAAATAAAAAATATTCAAACATTTCATGGCATTGGAAACCAAATTCTTCTCCTTGACCATGGTAAGAAAGGAGTCATTAGAAAAGTTCTCATTTACTATTATTTCATTCTTTTTGAGAATTAGGTGTTTAATTTCCAAGCAAATAAAGGTCTGAGTAAATGTAATTAGTAATTAATGTGTCTCAATTATCCTACTAATATGTGTAAATAGATATGTATTTTACCTTTTTTTAAAACAGTCATAAGTGTAAAGAAACCAAAATTAGCTTATTCTAAGCTAAAATAGATGATGTAGGGTCTATAAATTGCTATGTAGGGATAACAAACTATCATAAATAGGACCCAAAACTATATTTATAGATTGGATAGGAGCACCAAACTTAGGACACCCTACTACTTAGCATTTTAGTCCACTTCTGATGCTGTTGTTCACTTTTGAAATTATTATCCTGGTGGTCTGGCTTTTCTAGGTTCTACTTGGCAGGCCTGTGACACCCTGGCAATGAAATATTGAAGCTTGGGTCTATGCAGAGCTCACCATATGTCTAATTCAATATATGAAACCCCTAAGATCTCTTGGTACTTAAACTTGAGTAGAAAACTTGGGAAAGATAGGAGGGGTTAGTGTGTAAAGGATACGTTGGATGCACCTCACATCGCATGTGTGGGCATGCTACCTACATACCAATACTTTAAAGAGGGATCAAGCTAATTTAGTTCTCTCATCTAAAGTTTTTAGTGCAATTATGTGATTTATGCAACTATATGTGAATTTGGAATGTACTTTGGATGACTAGGGACTAGTATGAGTGCTTGAATAGGCTTGAATTGGTCATGGAAGGTTGTATATAGAGAATAGGGAAGAGTGCTTGACTGTACTTACTTGTATTCTTATTTCTTTCCTATGAATGAGTGTCAACCCTTATAAATGGATATTGAATGGCCTTTTATATTGAAACTAATGATCGTGGGTTAGATAAGCTTTTATTAGGTTGATAGGAGAAAAGATAAGGATGCAGGAAAATCTGATCATTTGAGGCTAAAGTAAACTTGGACAATAGCACCAAAAATAAGATACCCTTGAGTTTCAGTGCTCCTATCTAAGTTGGGTGTTATTGTCCTGGGAGGATGAGACCTAGGGGGATGGATCTAGGTCTAAAAGGGTTGCCTGGGTCTCAAAAATCTAAGTCTGAGCAGCTATGGATGATTGAGAATCAGTGAAAGTCTAGTCAAGAAGGGTTGAGTGAGCAAGAAAGAGGACCTATAGGTTGGGTGTTATTATCCATGCCTAAGTCATCCAATTTCATATTTTATATGATTACATTCCCCCTCGCTTTATTTTAATGATGCAGCAAAGTGAAATACTAGGATAAAATAAAAATAGAAAGCATGCCTAAACTTACCTATAAGGAAAAAGATTATGAAGCTGTGTGATGTTAGATGTGCATAGAGAGAGCACATTGTGATGTGTGAATATGTAAATAAAAACATGAAGTAGATCATATCTTACTAGATACACTATATCTATAATAACAATATATAAAATCTAAGTAAAAGAAGAGAGAGGAATGAATACACCTCACCGGGTATGCGAACTAATACAAAACCTATTGTGATGTTGGATTGTGATGAGTATGTGTTAAATCAAGAGTAATGTCATGAATAGAGCTAAGTGTTCAATTCCCCAAAATGTGGCTCAAGAATGTAAATTTTATCCCTTTGTATCCATCATTGCCAACTAAGTAAAGTTATCGAATCATGTGTGTGTTAATCGATGTCTAGACTATGTGTCCAATCCCTTTGAATAGGCGGCTCAAGAATACAAAGGTTAGCCCTTTAGCTCCATCATTTCCCCATGAACTAAAACTATGAAGTGATATCAGTATATAATAAATGTCATAGGAAATGGCTCATGGAGCCCATGAATGTGCTTGAAATCTAACATTGTGGCATGGATAGCCAAATGTGTGCTGGAAACTAGGCCACTCTTGGCCATTTTGAAAGATGGAGATTAGGCTTATATGAAAGCCACTCTAAAACTAATGTACTAGGCTTATATGAAAGCCAACTCAAGAACTCAAAAACTTAGGTACTTGAAAATCTAAACTTGTATGAAAGTTCAACTTGAATGTGATGCTAACCACTTGCAAATGAAGTAAGGCACATGATTACTAAGAATGCCTGGAATAAATTAACCTTGAAAACAAAATAAGATCAATGTGTCACACATATTTCCCCCAATCACAGATGTTTAGAACATGGATTTTGATCTAGAAGTTATTCCAACTGCTTAATCTGAACTAAAAGTGAGAACCATCATGCCATGTATGATAACCCCCTGTATTTGAGAAAACTATGCTAAAACTGTTCAATCTAAAGGATCTGAAAGTGCAAAAAAATGTCCCTAAACTTAAATTTTTGCCTATTTCTAAAAACCTTGAGTGCTTTTATACCTAGATAGGAGTGAAAAAACTATGGACACCCCTATTTTTGGTGCTAATATCCATTTATGATGATACTATCCCTTTTTAGTGCTTTTGTCTGGTGTGAAAATTGACTATTGATCTGAGACTATTCCTATTTTTTTGCTCTAATTTGATCAATTTGACCTCTAGATTATGTACTAATTATCTTGAATGTTATTTTTTTTATTGCTAGGAGTTTTTATCTACTATAGGCATAAAGTTGGTAGTAGGTGCGAGATAAGAGCTAGATGTACCAAGTTCAAAGGAGGGAGGGATGGATATAACCGCTAGTGTTTGTTGTCATCTAGTAATGATAGGAAGATACTCAAAAATAACCAATGAGTTATATGCATTGAGGCAAAAAACATGAATGTGAAGTGAAATACATGTAATTTGGGTGATTATGTGTGCAAATATATACTTATAAAGAGTATGCCACATGCAAGATAACAAGTAAGAGGTAGACAATGTTACATTGTACATGAATATATAGAAATTTTTGATATGCAACATAACATTTTTCATTTACTAAGCATAATGAGTAAGGAAACATTTCCATATGAAAAATAGAGAGTAAAAGATAGAGAGCATGAGTTTATGTCTAGCTGCATATAGATCTTTGAGTTGTAAACCAATACAAAACCTATTGTGATGTTGGATTATGCTGAGTATGTGTTGAATCAAGAGTAATATCATGAATGGAGCTGAGTGCTCAATTCCTCAAAATGTGGCTCAAGAATGCAAAGGTTGTCCCTTTAGTTCCATCATCACCAACTAAGTAAAGTTATTGAATCATGTGTGTGTTAATCGATGTCTGGACTATGTGTCTAATCCCTCTAAATAGGTGGCTTAAGAATACAAAGGCTGGCCCTTTGGCTCCATCATTACCTCGTGAAGTGAAACTATGAAGTGATACTAGTATAGAATATATGTTATATGAGATGGCTCGTGGAGCCCATGAATGTGTTGAAAATTTGACACTGTGGTATGGATAGCCAAATTTGTGCTAGAAACTAGGCCAATCTTGGCCATTTTGAAAGATAGAGATTAGGCTTGTATGAAAGCCACTATGAAACCAATATAATAGGCTTATATGAAAGCCAACTTGGGAACATAGGTACTTAGAAAGCTAAACTTGTATGAAATTTTAACTTGAATGTGATGCCAACTACCTGTAGATGGAGTAAGGCATGCAACTACTGAATGCCTAGAATAAACTAAACTTGAAAATAAAAGAATATAAATGTGCCACACACATTGCCTCCAATCACTAATGTTTGGAACATGGATTATGATCTAAAAATTATGCCAACTACCCAATATAAAATAAAAGTCAGAACCATCATGTTGCGCATGATAACCCCTTATATCTGAGAAAATTGTGCTAAAACTATTGAATTTGAAAGATCTAGAAGTAAAAAAATTGTCCCTAAATTGAACTTTTTCCCTGTTTCTAGAAACCCTAACTATTTTTCTACCTAGATAGGAGCACCAAACTATGAACACCCCTATTTTTGGTGATACTATTCATTTTTATCACTACTATATATTTTTGGCACTATTGTTTGGTGTGAAAATTGACTACTGACCTGAGACTGTTCTTATTTTTCTACTCTGATTTGACTAGTTTGGCCTCTAGATGCTATGTTGATTGTTATGAATGTTTTTGTTTTGATTAATAAGAGGTTTTATCTACTATAGGCATAAAGCTAGTAGTAGGTGTGAGATAAGAGCTAGATCTACCAAGTTCAAAGGAGGGAGGGATGGATATAACCATTCATGTTCGTTGTCGTCTAGTAATGATAGGAAGATACTCAAAAATAACCAATGAGTTATATACATTGAGGCAAAAAAACATGAATGTGAAGTGAAATGCATGTAATTTGGGTGATTATGTGTGTAAAGATATAATTATAAAGAGTATGCCACATGCAAGATAGCAATTAAGAGGTAGACAATGTTACATTGTACATGAATATATAGAAATTTTTGATATACAACATAACATTTTCATTTGTTGAGCATATTGAGTCTGGAAACATTTCTATATGACATATAGAGAGTAAAAGATAGAGAGCATGAATTTATGTCTAATTGTAAATAGAGCTTTGAGTTGTAACATAATATTGATTACATGGTGAACATAAGAAACTTGAAAATTATTCCATAGGAGAGATATAGAATATGCAAAAGACATGTGGAAATATTGTATAATTTTAGCAATGAATGTTGTAATAACATCCATTAGAATGAACATTAGGCATGAAATGCACAGAATGAAAATTTATACTAACCTATGATAAACTTCATCATTCATGTACATGATAGGACTGATAATGGAATCTTTATGATTTGCAAGAAATGTAAGAAAAATTTGTATAATAGAGAACATCATTTTTACAACTTTTGTATGAATGTAAGGTGATACCTCGAATAACAAAGGAGCTAGTATATACAACTAAGTATTTTTCAAAAATATTTGTGCAAAAATACTATGAATGTTTGATTTTTGAATTTATTGTTTGAGATTGATATGCAACTAAATTGTCAGCAAATGATATGAAAAGTACTAGAAAATAATTGAGAATGATGTTTCTATCGCTAATTCACTTTCTACATTCAAAAGATGAATAAAGAAACTAAAGAAATGGACAAGGCTAGAAGTACCTAGATATAGACTACGCACTGTAATCCAGACGCTTGTGAGCACCCCTCTTTGGCTGTGGAGGAATGACACCTGCAAAGAAAAAGAACTTGGACAAGAAAATGTTAGATGGATAGGCGGTGGGTTGCCAAGCGAAAGCTTGTTCCCGGAAGTGTGAAAACTTCCTCAAGGGAGGTCAACCCACTGATAACAGACAGATAAAAGACCAAGAAAATATAGGATGCCAGAATACAGAAGTGATAAACAAATTAGAAAGGAAAGAAAAGACAAATGATTACCTGAAAGGAGCTGTCGGTCTGATGACAGTTGTCGAGGTCGAAAATGTTGCCGGCGTCGGTTATCTGGTCTGCCGACATTGGTTATCCTGTCGACGTCGGTTGGGGAAGTGGCTGGCGTTGGTCAGGGTTGTGGCCTGTGGTCGGGTCTGGTTCGGTTTTGGTCCGTGGATGGGTCTGAGACAGAGTTTATGGACGTGATTGGATGGTTTGGAGAATGGTCTGGGTCTGGTTGGGTGCCCTGTGCAGGGTCTTTTGTTGGCAGGAGGGACGAGGAAGTTGTCTGTGACTTAGATTAAAAGGGGAACAGGAAAGAGGAAGATGGACAGGGGACAGGTTTTGAGAAGGCTTTTTAGCCTCTCAGGGGAAGGACACAGCAAGTAGAAGACAGTAGATAGGATAGATAACTGAGCCTAAATGAAAGAATGAAATAAAACAATGAAATCGCTTACCTTTTGGCTTATTGACTGAAGGATGGAGGAGCTATTGTTGGAGCCACGGAAGACTTGTTGCAAGAGGAAATCCCTGATCTAGAGTCCCTGCCTCTGTTGCTGATGTTGCACGAGGTCCAGAGAGAAGAGAGTCGAATGCCAAAGCGCCGACAGGATTCTATTTGTGAGCTCAAGGGTCCAGGGGCTGCAAGGGATGTAGAAAGGGGTCCTGAAGGCTGCCGACGCCGGCAGTTTCACCGACGTCGGCCGAAGGGTCGCCGACGTTGGTGGTGGCAGAATGGGGACAGAGGCTAAAAATAGCCTCTGCGCATTCTTGCACGCCACCGGGCGAGGGATTGTGGGAAGAACAGTCATGAAGGTGCTTAAATGGGCGTGGGGGGAAGATAATGAGGATATTTGGCATAATAAATGCTAGGGGGAAGGTGGAGGGATTCAAGGGAGGATCCAAGGTGGCAAGGGTGAGGTGGAAAGGGGGCCACTTAATTAAAATATTTAAGTTTATTTTAATCAAATGAATGGAGAGGACTAAGGCCAAGGGTCAGGATATGGGTTTGAGGTGGACAAGGGGGGAGAACCAAGGTGTAGACACATTTGTGGTGTCTACATTTGCCCCTTTTTGTCTTGTTGGTTGTTCTTGACGAACTGTAAGACAAAAATAGGAGTTGGTTGCCCCAGGAAAAGGATGAGGTGTTCCCCCCTCAAAGCGATAGTCGAGAGAAGGGAACCGAAGATCGAGTGTCGATTTGACAGAGAAATGGATAGAAGAGAGTGAGTGAAAATGCTGCAATAGTCGTGATTGCGCGTAGACCACTTCACGGGAGGGTTGGGTCAAATTATCGCATGTCGAGGGTCAAGGAGTGCCAAAATAGAAGTAACTGGGCCCCAGCATTTAGTCGTCTACTGATCGGGTCACTCAATCTAAGCTGAAGCTCCAAATGGTCATCGTGTTCCAGGTATCCCAGGCTCAGAAAGTGCTCCCAAAAACATGAGAATGCCACAAGTAGTAGGGATCAACTAGCTTGTGATCTTATACTTGTGAAGGGTCAAAAATAGGGTCTGCAGATAATTCTGCTAACCAGCCGTGAGGTAGCACACACGCAAAAAACAACCAAGGCAACATTGGCTTGGAAGTAGTCAAAGTTTGAAGGAGATATGCATGATCTCCAATGGTCATTGGTCAAGGGGATGGATGGACGAAAGGATGTGGCCGAGCTAACCTCAGAAAACATCATGTGATCTGAGTGCTGCCTACATAGCCCCTGTCGTTAGGGGCCTCAGGCCTATGTAGTTCTCCCTAAAAGGGAGGAATGGTCAGAGAGATTGATTGGTCTTGGTCAAAGTCGTCGATAGACTGGTCGTGGTCAAGGTCAAGGTCGCAGAAGAGAAGGTTTGTCCATCAAAGAGACGAACAAACGAGGGTGGTCAAGCTAACCTCAGAGGATGTGGTATCTGAGTGCTGCCTACATAGCCCTGGTCATAGGGCCTCAGACCAATGTAGTTCGGACAAAAGGTCTGATTGATCAATGATTGGATGTGGTCAAGTGTCAAAACGATGAGGGTAAAATGATGCTACAGATGTCATATTGATCGAGAGGCTTTCATCCCTAGCAAGTTTCCATAGTCGTGATGGATGTATGCTAAAAATGAATGGGGTCTATTTATGCTTCAGCAAGTATTGGTTTATGCTTAACATAAATTGGGTCTGGTCGATAGTTTCCATGTGTATTGGTGTCCGTGGAAACTACGGGAAAAGGACAAGGCGATGCCTGATGTCATGTTGAAAATGTTGAGGTTGGTTTGAAAATGTTGAAGTTGGTTTGGTTTAATGTGACCAAAACAAAAGATAAGTGAAAGGCGAATTGCTCTTTCATTGACAAAGACCAAAAAGGACAGCATGGATAGGGGTTGTTAGAACAAAAGCCCCATGTATGCGTTGCGTCGTGGACCAGTGTTGTGCTAGAGAAATAGTCGAATCACTTTGACATTAAAGTGAGCTCGAAGTCCCCTGAGCAGGTGATAGGAGGTGGATAGGGTAACCCAGTTTAAGAGCAGGAATAACCTTGCCCCTTTTTATAGGAGACCCTGAGACAACTACAAGCCAAGTCCATAACCCGTTTTTTTTTTTTTTTTTTTTTTTTTTTTGGTGCAGGCTGATCAATGCGGGAAGCCTACATAGAGATGTCTTTTGATTTATGGTCATGTTGTGAAGCTAATCAATGTGGGAAGCTTCTAAAGTAGGTGTTGTCTATAGCAAGATTTAGTCATAGCCATCCTTCGAGGGAGTGGTCTATATTTTTGCTTTATATAATGTTTGAATAGCTGTCCTTCGAGGGATTAGTCTATTAGCTACAGCAGTGATAGTACAGCTGTCCTTCAAGGGAGCAGTCTGCTTTTTGATTTTGATATTGATATAGTGACCATGGATATTATGACATCTTGATTTGTATAGAAGGTCAAGGGCTCCTTTTTATGAGGACAAAGCATTCATACAGCATAAAAGGGTTATAGGAATTGTTAAGAGGAATAGGGTTGAAAGGAAGTAGGATTAAGAGGACGGGGATTGCTCAAGGGACGAGCTCAAGTTAAGTGTCAAGTAGACGAGTAATCGACTAACAGAAGAATGGTCGAAGATGCCACGCATTAAGGGGGGCTCAAGGTCTGATAAGTCCCTGGGCCATGCTAGTGCGTTAAGGTCTGAGTCACTTAGGAGTGGACTTGCCCCATTTGGCTCTTTCTAGATTGGTCAGGTGTTGATTAATGGATGTGAAGTTGGTTGACATTGTCGTTGGTTGGTTGAAAAAGGTTGAGTGTTTGGTCGACAGGTCTGGTTGATTGACATTTGGTTGAAGTTTGGTTGAGACTGGTCGAATAATTGGTCGGGGGTTGGGTCGATGGATACTTGGTCGAGGTTTAAGATTAAATGAGTGATTGATATGTGGTAGAGACTGGGTTGAAAAGTTGGTCGAGGTTTGGATGAAGGATGAGTTCCCCCAGTGGGTAGGGAGAATGTTTGAAAGATTGGTTAAGGTCGGTTGAGGTTTAGTGGTCAGATGGATGGTATTAATGTCGAATAAGGGGGTCAAAGGCAGCAAAGGGACCACAGTCTGGCGTGGGGATCTTGATTTAGGTGATGAGGTTGGAGAGGCATGAGTCGGGGTTGATGTTTTGTCGAAGAGGTGGTCAAGAGGATCCTTGATGAGAAGGGAATCCTTTTTCTGATGTTGACGAGTGACAGCTTTTAGAGCGCAACAACGCTCAGTGTCATGTCCTAGAATGTGATGATAATGACAGAATTTAGAGTTGTCGAACCAAGAGGGTCTTGATCCGAGATGTGATGGGTGAGGCGGTGTTGAAGGTTTGTTGATAACGTGGTTGAAAAGAGAGGTGTCATTCTCCAAACATCGGCGAATGGCAACCTTGAGGGCACAACAATGTTTCGTGTCGTGTCCAACCGTGCGATGATACGCACAAATGCAAGTGTGGTCGAACCAAGGTGGTTTAGGTCTGAGAGATTGATATTGTCTAAGAGGTGGGAGGTCGATATGAGATGATTGCAATAGTTGCCGTAAGAGTAAGGCATATGAACCTGTTAGCGGGTCGGGATGTTTTATTGCAGTGAGGGTTGGTGATGTTGGTTTGGGAGGCGAAAGAGGCATAGGTCGAGGGTTTGGAGGAGATGTGTGTCTGATGGGTTGAGAGAGTAATAGAGATGACTTGCCTCTGTGAAGGATGGGAGTGGGAAGCACTCCTATTAAGGTGGACGGATGCGGGCCCAAGATTGAAGGTAATGATGAAGGTGGAGGAGGAGTTCTCCGGTGAGGTCTAGTAGCTTTCGTGTGTTTGGGTCGAGGGCCACTATTGTGTGAGGCGAGGTTAGATGTAGGTTTGGGTTTGGATGTGGACGAAGGTGAGTGAGATGTAACAATCTCAGGCAAAGGGCAAGAGGAAACCATGACTGGGTCTTCCTCGATTGAAATGGGTAAAGAGACTGGTTCTTCTCTAGGTGGAGAAGAAATAGGAGAGTGTGGCTCCTCAAGTGGGCAGAGGGCATGGACGATCGTGCCTTCTACTTGTAGTTGAGGAGTAGGCATGATAGGGTCATTGGATGAAGGTGGGGCTAATGGTGTAGGTGTGGTCAAGGCATCCTCCAATATAGGAGAAATAGATGGAGGACTGATAGGAGAAGAGGGTTCTTCATCCTTTAATGGAAGAGGTTGGTCAAGGACAAGAGGCAAGATAGTGTTAATCGCGTGAATGTCATGGTCTTGAGGGTCATTGGTCGAAGTCTGGACATTGTTTTGAGTAGGCGGATGATTCAGAAATGGTTGTTTGAAAATGTCAATATGTTGGTTAGGTGGGGCATTCAGGTTATTTAAAATAAGATCCCCCTTGTCGATCATGTCTTGGACGATGTTTTTGAAGGTTTGGCAGTTGTCGATGTCATGGCCTTGGACGCGGTGAAAGAGACAGAATTTGGCCTCCCTATACCATGTAGGGATGGCTTTTGAAGGGTCAAATTGAGGTGGTCAGATTGGAGGGAGATTGAGGACCCCCTGCTTGAGAATTTTTTCCAAAATGGAAGCGTATGGTTCTCCAAGTGGAGTGTAAGAACGCTGAATGTACCATTGTTGGAATTGTTTGGTGATGCTGGAAGACGTCAAAGGTTGAGAGTAATTCGTTGTTGTCGAGGATGGTGATCTAACGACCATGGTGTTGGCCACTCCTTTGGATTCAGAATTGGTAGAAGAAGAAGGTCTGGAAGAAGAATGGCCAGTAGATTTTGCGTTGGTATTACACAATTTGACCTTATCTTCTTCAAGGGCGCAGAGTTCAAGCTTTCGAGCCATGATGAAAGCTTCATCAAAAGTGTGGAATGTCTGAATCCGCAAGGTAGAAGAGATGTGGTTGGCACATGCTCGAGAAAAGAGCTCGATGAGCTCGGGTTGAGGCAAGGAGAAGGAGAGCTGGTTAATCAAGCCTCTCCAACGAGCGACAAAATCGACTACAGATTCATCATCAAATTGCCTGATGGAGTAGAGGTCTGTGATAGAGACTTGTTTAGTAATGTTAATAGAGAAATGGTCGAGAAATAATTGGGCAAGTTGGATGAATGAAAAGATAGAATGTCTGGCAAGAGAGTTATACCAGTCAAGGGCAGGGCCAGAAAGTGACATAGGAAACGTGCATAATAATAACGCATCGTCGTGGGCAATAAGGTAACAGGCATGTCTGAATGCCCGTAGATGTTGCTGTGGGTCTTCCTTACTCTGAAAGCGAGTGAATTTAGGAAGCTCCCAATGGTTAGGGTATGGTCGAATAGGGACGAAAGGATGGATGGGCTCATTGCAAATTTGCTCATATGACAAAGTATTGCTTGAACCGGAAATGGAGGCTTCGAGACTGGACATTTTATCCATCAGCATCTTAATGATGTCTGCTGACGGATTGGCGGGTTGAGCGCCCCTTAGGTTGTAAGGCGCTTGGAAGAGGCTAGAGGAGGCGTGTGACATAGTCGGTTGTACAATGTACGGATGACTAGTCGCAGGGGTAGAAGTGGAGGCTAAAGGTGGTTGCGTTATGAAGGTCAAAGGTATAAGTTGACTGGGCACCGCCAAAGGTGGTTGAATGGTGGCACTGGTAGAAAGATAAGTTGGCACTCCTACATTTGTGGGCGCAAGAGTATGAGGGGTCGAGACAATCAAGTTCTGATATGATGTAGAACTTGGTTGAATTACAGGTGGTTGAGGGGGTAATGGAACCCCGATGGAGGTCAGTCTAAAAATAGACGGGGAGGCCAAACTTTGCGTATTGGCCATGGTTGGGTTAATAGTTGAGGTGAAAGGCTGAGTCATAAAGGGTTGGGTGGCGAATGGTGTGGATGTCGTCGCCACGTCACTCGAAAGGTCTCGCGTTGGGTTTCTCGCGAGATAGTTTTGGAGGGCTGCGGTATTGAGGTCCAAGAATCTCTCGAAATCTTGGTCCCCTTCAGGGATGATGGGAATTTGAGTCAGGGTCGGGGTCAGGGTCGGTCCTGTAGGATTTCTTTCAGTCTCCGAGTGGAACTCCATGATAGGACTGGTTAGGGACGAGGGAGCGTGGTCAAAAAGGAGGGTCAGATTCCAGAAACTATGTTTTTGCAGTTCCAGAAACTTAGAATGGAGTTTTTGACAGAGAAGGGATAGGTGTTAGGTTGCTGGTTTTAAAAAAAAGGACAGTGACAGAGACCGACGTTGGTTTAAAAACTGATGTCGGTAAGGAAGATAGCTGACGTCGGTCAGATAACTGATGCCGGTAAGAGAGGAAAGCCGACGTCGGTGGAAGAACCGATGCCGGTGACTGTGTTTTCCAGAGAACCAAAAGATTTTAAGATTCTTTGGAAAAACAATGAAGAAAGCGTCCTCACTCACTCAAACAAACAGATGAGAAGAGAAGAACAGAGAGAGACAGACAAGCCTAAGCGATAAATCCTAGGAATTAACTTTAGAATCTTGTGGCTTATGCCTTAGATGAATATTTGGGGAGATTGGCTATAAGAAGGGTCCTAGAATAAGGTGGTCTAAAGATGGTTTCGGGTCTTGTTTTAGGTGCTCAAAAATTTGTGTTAGGGTCTGGTACGTGGCCTGGTGCTAAGGAGCAAACTCCCCTCACTTCACGATTCCAGTGGTTAGCTGGTCTCGCTTAGCCAAGATATACCTCGCCTAGAGTTTATCCTCCGCCAGAGAACGGAGTGGGCTTCCCCCTTGGTGATGAAATCCAAGTAGGGTCACCGGGACGGGTAAGGTATCCACTGGGGGATGAAATCCCAGTCGGGCCTTGTCTCAAGTAAGTTTTATGTTCGTTTTAGTGCATGTGGTTTGGTAGTGTAACATCAAGTGTCTACGATTTATTCAATATGCGTTTAAGTTACTAGATGTGGACTACGAAGATGCAAGCACAAGCAGAAATGAATGCAAAGTGTTTTAATGCCCAAGTCGAAATGTGACGTTTGTTATGAAGACAAGTTTGAAAAAGGGT
The DNA here is from genome assembly GCA_037957365.1 of Torreya grandis. NCBI lineage: Eukaryota > Viridiplantae > Streptophyta > Pinopsida > Cupressales > Taxaceae > Torreya > Torreya grandis. The sequence continues at coordinate 1,797,298 of JARHVA010000951.1, forward strand.
TGAGAGTATGACGTTGGACTAGTCTAGAATGTGCAAGAAAGAAAAGAAAGATTCTTTTTAAATTCCTGCTTATAGTGTCATTGAGAAGAAAAGGAGGAGGAGAAAAGGTAAGAACCTAATGCTCCTAAATGAATGAAGAAGAAAAGGAACCCAGGAGGAACCTAGGGTCCCACCGGGCGTGCCAGAATGTTTCTATCGCTAATTCGCTTTCTACATTCAAAAGATGAATAAAGAAACTAAAGAAATGGACAAGGCTAGAAGTACCTGGATATAGACTGCGCACCGTAATCCAGATGCTTGTGAGCACCCCTCTTTGGTTGTGGAGGAATGACACCTGCAAAGAAAAAGAACTTGGACAAGAAAATGTTAGATGGATAGGCGGTGGGTTGCCAAGCGAAAGCTTGTTCCCGGAAGTGTGAAAACTTCCTCAAGGGAGGTCAACCCACTGATAACAGACAGATAAAAGACCAAGAAAATATAGGATGCTAGAATATAGAAGTGATAAACAAATTAGAAAGGAAAGAAAAGACAAATGATTACCTGAAAGGAGCTGTCGGGCTGATGACAGTCGCCGAGGTCGAAAATGTTACCGGCATCGGTTATCTGGTCTGCCGACGTCGGTTGGGGAAGTGGCCGGCGTCGGTCGGGGTTGTGGCCTGTGGTCGGGTCTAGTTCGGTTTTGGTCCGTGGATGGGTCTGAGACAGAGTTTATGGACGTGCTTGGATGGTTTGGAGAATGGTCTGGGTCTGGTTGGGTGCCCTGTGCAGGGTCTTTTGTTGGCAGGAGGGACGAGGAAGTTGTCTGGGACTTAGATTAAAAGGGGGACAGGAAAGAGGAAGATGGACAGGGGACAAGTTCTGAGAAGGCTTTTCAGCCTCTCAGGGGAAGGACACAGCAAGTAAAAGATAGTAGATAGGATAGATAACTGAGCCTAAATGAAAGAATGAAATAAAACATTGAAATCGCTTACCTTTTGGCTTGTTGACTGAAGGACGGAGGAGCTGTTGTTGGAGCCACGGAAGACTTGTTGCAAGAGGAAATCCCTGATCTAGAGTCCCTGCCTCTGTTGCTGTTGTTGCACGAGGTCCAGAGAGAAGAGAGTCGAATGCCAAAGCACCGAGAGGATTCTGTTTGCGAGCTCAAGGGTCCAAGGGCTGCAACGGATGCAGAAAGGGGTCTTGAAGGCTGCCGACGCCGACAGTTTCACCGATGTCGGCCGAAGGGTCACCAACGTCGGCGGTGGCAGAATGGGGACAGAGGCTAAAAATAGCCTCTGCGCATTCTTGCACGCTGCCGGGCGAGGGATTGTGGGAAGAACGGTCATGAGGGTGATTAAATGGGCGTGGGGGGAAGATAATGAGGATATTTGGCATAATAAATGCTAGGGGGAAGGTGGAGGGATTCAAGGGAGGATCCAAGGTGGCAAGGGTGAGGTGGAAAGGGGGCCACTTAATTAAAATATTTAAGTTTATTTTAATCAAATGAATGGAGAGGACTAAGGCCAAGGGTTAGGATATGGGTTTGAGGTGGACAAGGGGGGAGAACCAAGGTGTAGACACATTTGTGGTGTCTACAAATGCATTTGAGGCAACTAGGGTTTTGAATGAATTTTTCCAAAATTAGTGCAGTATTTTGAAAATTTTATAGAAAATTTGTAGTTTTAATTTTGAAAATTTGAGAATTTTTTTGAAAATATTTCTAAAATTAGCAGTATATTTTTCCTAGTGTTTTGAATGTGTTTTGATGCAAAAAGGACCTAGTATGTGCAAACTAGGGTTTGAACAAAATATGTGAGATTTTTACAATGAATTGATAGATTTCTAATTTTTAAATTTTGAAAAAATCAATAAATTATAGCAAAAAATTAGAGATAATTAGCCCTAGGTTTTCTAGGGTTTTTGTATGAAATTTTGAAGTAAGTCAGGTTCACCAACTATTTTATTCTTTTTGGGAATTAGGTGTTTAATTCCAAAGAAAATAAAGGTCTAAGTAAATGTAAATTAGTAATTAATGTGTCTCAAATAGCCTACTAATTTGTGTAAATAGATATGTATTTTTCCTTTTCCAAAAATAGTAAGAAGTGTAAAGAAATCAAACTTAGATTATTCTGGGCTATAACAGATGATGCAAAGTCTAGAAATTATTGTGTAAGGATGGCAGACTATCATAAACAGGACCTAGAACTCTTTTTTATGGATTAGATAGGAGCACCAAACTTAGGACACCCTACTACTTGGCATTGTTGTCCACTTTTGGCACTGTTGTCCACTTTTAGCATTGTTATCTTGGTGGTCTAGCTTTTATGGGTTCTACTTGGCAAGCGTGTGACACCCTGGCAGTGAAATATTGAAGCTTGGGTCTATGCAGAGCTCACTGTATGTCTAATTCAATCTTTGAAACCCTTAAGAGCTCCTGGTACTTGAAATTAAGTATTAAACTTGGGAAAGATAGGGGTTAGTGTGTAAAGGATACACTGGACGTACTTCACACCCCGTGTGTGGGTACGTTGTCTACATACCAATACTTCAAAGAGGGATCAAGCTAATGTAGTTCTCCCTTATGAAGTGCTTAGTGCAATTATGTGATGTATGCAACTAGATACGAAGTTGAAATGTACTTTGGATGACTAGGGACTGGTATGAGTGCTTGAATAGGCTTGAATTGGTCTATGAAAGCTATTTGCAGATAATAGAGAAGAGTATTTGAGTGTACTTGCTTGTATTATTGCTTCTTTCTTGTGAATGAGTGCCAACCCTTCTAAATGGACATTGAATGGCCTTTTATAGGGAAATTAATGATTATGGGCTAGATGAGCTTGCATTAGGTAGACAAGGGAAAAGATAAGGATTCAAGAAAATATGACTGTTTGAGGCTAAAGTGAACTTGGACAACAGCATTGAAAACAAGACACCCCTGAGTTTTGGTGCTCCTATCCAAATTGGGTGCTATTGTCTTAGGAGGATGAGACCTAGGGGGATGGATCTAGATCTGAGAGGGTTTCTTGGGTTTCAAAAAGCTAAGTCTGGGAAGCTATGGGTGACTGGGAATTAGTGAAAGTCTGATCGAGAAGGGTTGAGTGAGCAAGAAAGAGGACCTATAGGTTGGGTGCTATTAGCCATGCCTAAGTCATCCAATTTCATATTTTATATGATTACAACTATGTTCTTATTAAAATGGGGAAGAGAGATACTCTTAACCAAACTTCTGGAAGAGTAGTTGGCCAAAGCATAATTTAGCCCCTAAGTAGCCAAAACATATTGGAAAGGAGCTAGAGGACACCCTTGATTAATAGAATGAAAGAGGTCAAAATAATTAGATTGGACATAATTGATGGTGATACATGTGCCCACATCATTTAATAAAATTTTAGTGGTGTTGAAAAAATTAAAACCAAAGACTAGTTTCTAAAGCATGGCCAAGATGAAAGGCCACTCAATTATATAATAAGTTTTTTCAAAGTCAATTTTCATAAACAAGGCCTTCTAATAAGACTTCATGGACCATTCCATTCCCTCCTAGACTACAATGATGTTATCAAGCATATATCTATAACAAATAAAACTATTTTTCTTGGGGCAAATTAATGAGGGGAAGTAAATATCTAACTTGAAGAGTAAGGGATTTAGAAATAATATTGTAGGAAACATTGAGAAGGGTAATGGGATGCAAATTTATAATCAACTTAGGATCCCTAAATTTGGGAATAAATTTGATATTATCTTGAATCATAATATTGGGAAGGGAATTGGTTTGAACAACTCCCAGGTAAACTCTATGTAAATCAAGACCCATAATATCCCATAAATCTTGCTAGAACTCATGTGGAAATCCATGAATACCAAGGGATTTATCAATGGCCATTTTCATTACAACCTCTTGAATATCCTCAATTGATATAAGTCTATCACGTTCCACTCTTTGTGTTTTAGTGAGCTTGAAAGGCACAACTTGAAGGCATTGGAGCAAATCATGTTCTCAATCTAACAATGAGGGTTGAGAAGTGAAAACCTTGTGGTAATGAGAAACAAAGGATTTCAAAATACCAAGAATTTATGTAAGGTAGAATCCAACTTCCTTGATAACTTTGATGCAATTAGTCACTTGTCTAGAATAGAGGAGAACAAAAAGCTCTTTAGAATCTCTATCTCTAAACTTTAGCCAATGCATTCATGCTTGAATTTGAGCTCCTCTAACTTGATCATGTTCTTAAACTTTGAGTTTGTGCCACCAAATAACATCAAGTTTTTGAAGATCCTCATTGAAAGGATAAAGCTCCAACTCTTCTAAAATTTTAATGAATTAATGATGTGAAGCCTCATGGGCATTGTGATGGAAAATATTTTCTTGTCTACCATAGATGTGAAGAAAGGAAAATGTCCTATTTGGACATTTTCACACCATTCCATCCATCTAAACACACTAGAAGGGGGAGGTGTAATATCCTAGATTATAATAATAATCTTCTTGATTCATGAGTGATAAATATTAGTAGTGTTTAGATAGAAGTGTGTCTTGGAAACCATTGGAGGGGGAAGACCCATTCAATTTCAAACTTGATGGGAAGATGGTATAAAAGCAGAGCATCTGGAATGACAACCAAAGGGTAGTCAAAATTATTAGAAAATGAAAAGATATGTTGTTTTGTCAGCATGGCTCTATCAAGCCTCTTGGTGATCTGATCATGCAAAGATTAGACCATGTAAACAATGGTGAGGTGGTAGGAAGAGGGGGGTGGTGATTAGGGTTGAAAAGTGTTAGTTTATTGTGCATGTAAATCCACACCTCTATTTTAGTGACACATTAACACACTAAGAGTAACCTTTCATTGTCTTTGTGAGATTCAACCATGTTGAAATCTCCACATTGTTAAGTTGTGGAGCTAAAAGCTTCACTGATGCAAATGGTGGAGGTTGTTGAGTGTTAAAGTAATCGACGTCGGTCTGATCAACCGATGTCGGTCATATTCAGTTACACAGTAACCGACATCGGTTAAGGGTCAGCCGGCATCGGTCAGACAGGAATCGACGTCGGCAACCTATGTGTTTCCAGAATTAGATTTGTCTAAATTTAGACGGACAGTCAGTTTGCATGTAAAGACTAATTTTAGTCTTGAGTCTGCGTTTCTAATTATTGTTTGTTTTGGGATCTATTTAATAGACCCATGGGGCTGTATTGTAATCAAGGACTAAGGACTAAAGGATTAGATCCTCAACTTAAAGGCAAGAACAACAATTGGGTTGGATGTCTCAAGGTGTGTAAGATTAGTTGATCTGCAGGTAGCAAGATCAGGGAGATCTACATGGTAAGTAAGATCAGTTAGATCTGCAGGTGTGCAAGATCAAGGAGATCTACTTGGAGTACTTGGAGTACTTGGTGGACTGGAAGTAGGCAACAACGGTTGAGTTGATTGTCACTTATTGGTGGAGGGAACAACTCAGTGTTGAGTTGTGGTTGTAATTGATTGAGAGAGAGAGAACTCTTGAGGGAGAATTACTGTACGCCCAAGAGGTGTGGGAAGAGTGTGATTTTTTCATTGTATTTCCTTCTGAAAGAGTGTTAATACAAGATTGTATTGTCTCTCATATTTTGTGTTGTTTCTGAATTCTAGTTACATATTACTTCTGGTTTAATTCCGTGTTTAGTTGCTTATACAAAGGTGATCAATTGTGCTCTTAAGGAGTAGGATCCTGACACACATAAGATCCAATTGATGTTATGAAGATTCATCCAACCAACTCCAAATTATTACCCTTTCCACCACATTGTTGGATACTTGAATATTGGAAATACTAAAGGAATGGCTATTAAATTTAAATAAATGTTAAAAGTATCATGTGTTATTGTGCACATGTGTGAGCTTATATATTTGCTATTATTTATTGTGATAAACATAATTATAATATATTGTATGAGTTGTGAGTAAACTCACGCAGATAGAGGTATGTGAAAGATTATAGGAAGCTTATTAGAGATAGTATAAGAAAGTAGGTAGAAAGTTTTGATAACCCAAACTCCGTGAATATAGGAATACAATAAGTTTATCTTGTGTAATTGTGTAAACTTTGAACCAAAATTAGATTTGGTATCAGAGCCTTGTGAGATCCGGAGCGTTGTGTGGCGTAGATCCATTACATCCATAGTTGCCCCTACGTATGGAAATTTATCGATGTGATTTGAGAATTTTTCAATTTTGTAAGTTTTGTTGGTATAGTTTAATAGTTTAGGAGTTTTTTTAAAGATAATTTGAGATTTCGTACTGTCGTCATCTGTGGCTGCACTTGTACATTTTCCATACACCTTGAGCTTACCTACGCAACGAACCTATCATGCTACATTCAACCATGGTTTGGTGAAGAAAGATTTCACAATGCATATCACAATCAATCCATGTTTGGTGTGCCAGCCTACTTCAACTCAATCCATGTTTGGTGCAACGTATTTGTCAGAAGGCACGTTGGAGGTTTGATATTTATGCAGTCGTGAGTCAATCGACATCAAAGATGAATACGTTTTCTATCAATAATAATTATGCACTGACTGATTTGTCACTTCATTTCGCCACACACCAAACTCCCTAGTGCATTATCTGTGAAGCTCGTTCCATGCCAAGTGTCGTATAATTCGGCGTTATTAGGTTTTCTGTTTTTAATAGATATTCGTTCAGCGACGTCATAGGTTAAGTTTTGTTCCTCTTTTTTTACTATGGTCGATAGGATTAAGTCTTCATACGTTGTGATATAATATATATAACATTTTAATTAAAAAAATCGGTCGTTTTATATGTTATATTTATAAATTAAGTTAATAGGTGATAGAATATAGGGGTGTCAATATACTCATTATTAATTCATTAGTCACATTTAATATGTGTTTTTAGGTTATAAGTTATTTGATGTTTTTAGTTTTTTAAGGTTATACAAGAATAAAAGTTTTTTATTTGTTTTAATGTTATAGTTTGATTTTTAAGAGTTATTGTTAGAGTCGTTTTATATTAAAAGAGTTATTGTTAGAGTCGTTTTATATTAAAAGAATTAAAGTAAAAAACTTATATTTTTGTAAAGGGTATATTTTTGGGGTAATTAATAGTCAATAAGTGTGTTAAGTTTTGTTTGTCAAAACTATTTGGTGGAGGGGTGGGAGAGGGAGAGGGGAAGTGAGGAGCAAGGGATGGGAATTTCCTCACAAAAATGACATGAGAATAAGGTTCATGATCAAATTTGCCGAGTAAGCAACATTATATTAGAGACAGAGGCAATAGAAGTTGGATGACATTCAACATCTTCTCATCACCCACTAGCAAGAGGCCACATTGTGAAGTTGTGACATCTTTATTTGCATTTTTTTTTGTGTTATGTGCTAAATAATCTCTTATAGTGCTGACATGTTTGAAAAATTCATATTGTACAAGAAGTTCACCTTTTGGAGACAAGAAAGATTTCGAAGTAATTTTAACATGGATTGTTTTAAGGTTTGTGAATCTCAGTAATTTAGATATTTGGTTTGGAAAAGTGGTCTGGAAACCAAGGAATTCAACTCAAGAACTACACTTGATAGAGTTGTCCCTGATCGAAGAAATCTTTCAGAGAAAATCTTCTGCAATATATGATTCTTTCTCATGTGAAAGATTCTAGGAAGCTTGTTAGAGAGAATATAAAGAAGTAATTAGATATTTTTGATAAGCCACACTCCATGAATATAAGAGTACGATTGGCTATATAAGTGCAATCAGAGCTATTGAATTTTAATTAGAGAATATTAATATTATTCTAGAGTTTACTTTGTGATTAAATCATCTTGTGTAGTTCAGTAGAATCTAAACCAAAATTGCAATAGAGTCCACACAATGCGATGAGTAGGATCAAAACCATTACTAACAATATGATGCAAAAAAGATGGGGGAATTAAAGTAACAACTCCCTCATGTCCCATCTCATGATCATAAATCTGGGAGATTTCACCCGACCAAGTTGATCTAATTATGAAAGTGAGAGAACAACTAGAGATTTTAACTTCTTGCAGACATAAAATTTTCATATTTGAATGAAATTGATATGTATCTTGAAAAATATCTTTTTAGGTGATGCCAATGAGGCCTTGTACATTTTAGGAGTAAAAAATAATTGATCAACCTAAATTTACATGGTGCTTTTTTCATTAATCTTTGTCAAAATAAAATATATATAAGCCAAGTAGGATTGATGGTTACCCTTCACAAAGCTATCTAACTAGAAGAATTGTTGCTTGTATTGGAAATATTTAACATCTTTTGTAGGTGGTGAATGACTACAATCATTACGAAAGACTGCCTTATGATATAACACCATTAAATTATCAAGTGCACCTAAGCTAATCACCTCAAGAGGGGGTCATGACAATTAGGAAACCATAAGTTGTCTTTAAGAAATTGAAAATATGGACATAACTTGAGGGTTGTAGAAAAGTAATGGTGTTATCTATTAGGTGGTGGAAGCTAGCTATTTGGTAGCCATTGAGGAACTCTCTTTGGGTTTGTACAAAGTGGTAGGGGCCTTTCACTTTGAACATGATTTCTAGTTATTTTTAATATTGAAAATTGTAATCCATTATTTTTTAGATGTCTGAGCATTTTTGTTCACCTCAGAAGAGGTTTTGGGGGAAGGGATGGACTTAGAGTTGGCCATTAATGGGCATTCATGGATTTTGTGGTTTATGACTTGATAGAAAAGTTAAGTGTTGGGAAAATTAATGTAAAAACATGTTGTGTGATCCTCTTATCACCAACTTGTATGTTGATAGTTTCTTTGAGATATTTGGAAAGATTGATTTCAACACAAATGTGTTTATGAGGTCAACTCACATAGAATGTCTCTGTTTAAACCCTTTGAAATTATACAAGGGTTTAATAAAATGATACACAAAACTCCACAAGGACATGGGGAGAGTAAGTAACTCAACCAAGATTGGGATTTTAATATTAGCATGTTCAAAGATGATAAATTGTTGAGTCCAATGGGAGAACACAACTAATCTATTTTGAATAAACCATGGTCCATGAGAAAAAATAAGATGAAAAATGGTCAATGTCATTAAACTAAAACAAAAAACTTCTTGGTCAAATTTTGAATGCTCTCAAACTTGACACCATGAAGGTTCGTCCATGTATTATGAACCTAGGATTTCAAAGTGCTTTCAGCTAGAACATCGAAAAAAATAAGACACAAGTAAATTACTCAAGATTACAATCTTTATTAAATTTAGGATGGTCTAAAACAACATTAGGATGGTTTTGGGGGGTATTATGAATACCTCATGGAATAAATTGGGAACATATTTTTGTGCTTACTTTAGAACCATTTTTCTTCATGGATCAGTCTAAATCACCTATAGAAAATGTTGTAGGAACTAAGGAATATTATATTTAAAGGATGGTTACACCACTCTAAGGGAAGTGGTGGGTTGGGTCCAACACAATACAATGCATGATCCCATAAAATAAATATCAAGTTCATGTTAGAGAAGATTAATGGTGGTGTGACAATAAAGCATGTTAGTAAACCCTAGTAGAGCTCATACCAACATTATCTCTCTCGTATTTGACCATTCTAAAAATAATTGACCTAAAATATTCTATCTATACTTAATAATGTAACATTATTTTGACCTTGTTTAAGATTATTCTAATCCTCTGCATTATAGAACCTTTAATTATAATCTATGGATTATATTTTTATGTTAATGACAAGGATCAACTAGTGGTAGTTCATGGCAACACCAATTTTATAAGGTTTCACATAGTCTAAGGAAAATGTGTAGAGCTTCTATAGGGTGTGTCTAGTTTGTGGGCTCACATTTAAATTTATCCTATTTATAAATAATGTTAGACCAATATTTCAAAGCACGAACTCTGGAGGATAGAACAACATGTAGCACACTATCTTGACACATGCCAGTCTTTATGTATTAGTGAGCTTGAAAGGAAAAGGAAAAGAGGTTTTTTTTGTTAGCATGGCTCTATCAAGCCTTTCAATGATTTGATGACACCCTTTCCAGAGATTAAACCATGTAAATCAGGTGAGGTGGTTGGAATCTGGGGTTAGTGATTAGAGTCAAAAAGTGTGAGTTTATTGTGCATATAAATCCATACCTCTATTTTATCAACACATCAACACACTAGGAATAACCCTTCATTGTCTTCATTAGATTCATTCATGTTGAAATATCCACATAGGATCCAATTAGTTTCATGAAGAGAATCATCCAACCAACTCCAAATTATTACCCTTTCCACCACATCATTGAATACCTAAATATTGGAAATATCTAGGGAATGATCATTAAATTTAGATAAATGTTAGAAATATCATGTGTGATTTTATATCTTGATATGTGCACAGATTTAGGGGATAATTTTATGGAAATTTTGGCTAATGCATACATGTTATGGTCATAATACGTACACATTATTTGAATCTAGGCTTAGAACCATCAAACCTAAATTCATACACATTATAACACATATGAATTATATAGAGTCAAATTAATGCCTATGCATTATAATGCATATGCATTCCTATCACATTGCATAAAAAAAGAAAAAAAGATATATTGGTAGTTGTAGATGGTCTACTAGTAGATGGTTTACTAAAATATATGTTAATTATAAATAATTTAAATTCATTTTAGTAAATATAAGTAATTATGGTCACTCTACATCTGATAGATTTGGTCTCACTACTACATGCCTTATGAGTGGAAAATAGTTTTTCAAAATCCAATCTAGTCAGTACTTAGGCATTTTTAGGGTCTCAACATTGAACCTAGGGATTTCATAACTTTTTCAATTGATATCCATTTTTGGTAAACATATTGTCATTTTTTGGGTTTTTATGCTTTCCTTATTGCTTACTGACATTTCTAAGAGTCCTAGGTTTGTCAAAATTGAAATTTAAAAACCACTCACTTTGAAATTGATCCAAAGTGGTGTGATTTGGGTAGCATAGGTCTCATTAATGACTTTCACACATCAAACAACCTCTTTGTGTTAATTTCACTTGATCATCATCCCTCCTTCATCCCTAATCACTTCTTACTCATCCCTCATCACCCCTAATCACTCTTTCCACATTCCTCATTGTCTTTAATCACTCCCTCATTAACCCTCATTATCCCTCACCTCTAATCACTCCTTCATCATCCCTAATTACTCCCTTAATGACCTTTATTATCCCTAATCACTCCCTCAACATCCCACATCATCCCTAATAAATATTTTTTTGACCCTCACCATCATCATTTGTAATCACTCATTCATTATCCCTAATCACTCTCTCATTGACTCTCACCATTCCTTATCATCCTTAATCACCACTTCATCATCCCTCACTTCCCCAATCACTCCCTCCTCATCCCTCATTGTCCCTAATCACTCCCTTATTGACCCTCACAATTCCTCATCATTTATAATCACTCCCTCAGCATCCCTAATCATTCCCTCAATAACCCTCACCATCCCTCATTATCCCTAATCACTACTTCATCATCCCTCATCATCTCTATTCACTCATTCCTCATCCCTCATCGCCCCTAATCACTCTCTCATTAACCCTCACCATCCCTAATCATACCTAATCACTCCCTCATCCTCCCTAATCACTCCCTCATTTACCCTCACCATCCCTCATCATCTTTAATGACTCCCTCATCATCTCTACTCAATCCCTCCTCATCCTTAATCTCTCCATCCAACACCTTGATGGTGGGTATAATAGCTTCATCATTGTGTTGGATTGGATTATTTTCCAATTCCAAATTTTACTTACTCAAATAAGGCTTAAATAAACTCTTATTTCACTCATCCTCTTTCACTCAAATAAATAAATCAAAGGAATCATGTGATTATCTAGTGGGATTCAAAGATCTATTTAGTGATCCATGGCTAAATCATGGAGAAAGTGTGTATCAAGAGCCCTAAACTAGAATGAATAGGTAATAAAATAAGAAAAGGATAGAATTAAATTATATTAATTGCATGTGTGTGTGTGTGTGTGTGTGTGTGTGTGTGTGTGTGTTGTGTGTGTGTGTGTGTGTGTGTGTGTGTGTGTGTGTGTGTGTGTGTGTGTGTGTGTGTGTGTGTGTGTGTGTGTGTGTGTGTGTGTGTGTGTGTGTGTGTGTGTGTGTGTGTGTGTGTGTGTGTATTTAAGCATAAAATAATCCCAATCCCAAAGTTAAGAATCCAAATTTATATCTATATAGATAAGAGTGATTGGATACTAGTTGATAATTATAATCCCAACTCCATATTTGACCACATATCCATAGTATACTGTATTGCCAAATAGATAAATAGGTTATCACCAATCCAATAGAGTGTGTTCCAATCTATTAGTTGATAGAGTGTGTTTCCCAACCGAACTCGATATATACCTAATCTAATTTATACACAAATTAATATATAAATGGAATGAAGGGCATATGCCTTAATCTAGTTTATCGAGGAGGGGCCACTTAGAGCGTGTGCATGTCCTGATGGGCCTTAAAGGCCAAACTGGTACCTTACATATTATGATTATTCCTTGATCACAAATATAGTATATCAAAGAATAGAATAGGAATGGGGGACCCACCACAGATATATAGGGGAACCATTTTGAAGGCCTTGCCCTGATCTCAAACTTTACCTACCGATTAAGGCAATGAAATATTTCCCTACCTACTTCATCTGTTCCAAGGAGTAAGGCAAGGAAAGCTTATATTTTTGATATCTAACCTTGATTCACCTAATGACATATTCCCAAATCCTAATCTATATATGTAAGTAATACAATTTCATCGCACTCTTTTCTCTCTTTCATGCCTATTTATTATAGCTCAAGGCTCTAGATAAACACTATCTTCATGGTAAGGGTTATTAAGGTATATTCATATGTGGTAAATGTCTCTTAACCTTAAAACTAACTTAAATCTATCTTAAAACCTATCTAAAAACATCCAACATATGTTAAAGGCTAAAACAAGAATGTTTTAGATAAGTCATAGGCTATTGAGAGACTTAAGGTTCATGAAACATAAGAGACCAAGTTTAGACATCAGTTAAGATATGATAAGGCTTGAAGACATCAAGAAATAAATTAATAAGAAAGATAATAATGAATTATAGGTGGGAAAATTTGATATAGGTCTGGTGTTGAGTTTAGGTCTAGGTTTGTGGAGGATTGTGTAAACCTTTAACAAGGATTTAGTAAATAAAAATTCATATATCTTTCTAGAAAACCATCATAAACATGTAAAATTTTGTAGATATGTGTCTAAGGATGTTTTTCAACTGATATATGTGGTTTCATAACTTTAAATTCCCAAGAATATAACATATTCATGACTATGTTTTTTAGCAGACCTCAAATAAACTTGAAATAGAGCTAAAGGTGTAGTCTTTCAAAGTCTCTTGAAAATCAAAGTTGTAGTAGACTATAAAATGGGTTCCTCGTCATGTGTAATGTGTAAATGAATGAATGAAGTCATTTTTATGACCTTTAATGTGATTTTGGATCCATAAACCCTTAAACAATAGATCATACCTAAGTGAAAGGGCTAGAAAACCTATTTTGTTGCATTTTAGTGAGAATTACATACAAAAAATGGAAGAAGCTCATTTATTAGCTTAGATAGTGTTAAATAAATTATAAGAATACTATTGGGGACATTAGGATTCATGATTGAGTGAAATATTTTATATAAATGGTGAAAATCCTAATGAATAATGTCTAATATGACAAAACTAAGTATTGTCTATAAGATTTAAGTTGTTATGGACATGGATCGGTGTTTTGATGGAGATTATCACTAGGAAGGTAAACAAGTGAAATTAGGTTCAAATAGGTGTTAAAGAATACAATAGTAGTCAAAGGGGACTAAATTATAGTAAAGAGGATACAAATAAATGTTAAGACCTAGAAGAAAGCTAAAATCTTTGAAATAATATCATGTTAGTTATGTCATGCAAAGGTGGTGTACTTCAAAAAAAAAAAACCATGCTTATTGAGTGAGTAATAAAACTTAAATATAATAACCTCGTGTTAGTATAACAAGTTAAATTTGTGGCATGAAACAATAAAGGAAGGCTACAAATCCTAAAGGAGACCTAGAAGACCTAGATGAGTAAATTTATAAGAGGCCTACTTATATAAGATGATGAGGGGGTGATTAGGGATGGTGAGGGATGGTGAGGGTCAATGACAAAGTGATGAGGGATGTTGAGGGTCAATTAGGGGGAGATTAGGGATGATGAGGGATGAGGAAATAGTGATTAGGGATTATGGGGGATGATGAGGGAGTGATTAGGGATGGTGATGGTCAATGAAAAGTGATTAGGGATGACAAGGGACTGATTAGAGATGATGAGGTACAGTGAAGTTCAATGAGGGAGTGATTAGAGATGAGGAGGAAGTGATTAGGTATGATGAGGTATGAGTAGGAAATGATTATTTCTGATGAGGGATGAGGAAAGAGTGATTAAGGATGAGGAGGTATTAGGAGGGAATGATTAGGGATGATGATGGATCATGAATGTCAATGGAAGAGTGAGTAGGGATGTTAAAGGAGCGATTAAAGATGACTAGGGTTGGTGAAATTCAATGAAAGAATTATTAGTGACAATGATAAATGAGAGAAGAGTGATTAGGGGTGATGAGGGATTAGTAAGAAGTTATTAGGGATGAGGGAGGGACAATGAGCAAGTAAAAATAACACAGAGTGGTCATTTGATGTGTGTAGGTAATCAATGTGACCTATGTTGCCCCAATCATACCACTTTGAATTAAGTTCAAAGTGATTTCAAAATTTATTTTTTATAAACCTAAGACTCCAAGAAGTGCTATAAAACAATCTAAAAGGCATAAAAACTTTTAAAATGACTATATGTTTACCAAAAAATGGAAATCAATTGTAAAAGTTATGCCCTAAAATCCCTAGCTTCAATATTGAGACCCTAAAAATACCTAAGTATTAACCAAATTAGATTTTAAAAAAATATTTTCCACATTTTAAGATGTGCATCTGTGAGACCAAATCTATCAGATATAAAGTGACCCTAATTTATTATATTTACTAAAATAAAATTAAAGTATAAGTTTACAACATATTTGTTAGAAGGCATGTTGTAGGTTTGAGATTTGGTGATTTCGCATGTAGTCGTGAGTCAATTAAAGTCAAAGATGAATGTATTTTTATATAAATAATAATTATGCAGTGATTGGTTTGTCACTTGATTTCACCACACACCAAACTACCAAGTGTATTAACTTTGAAAGTCATTCCATGCCAAGTGTCATAAAATTTGGTGCTATTATGTATTTTTTTCAAAAGATATTTGTTCAACAACATCATAGGTTAAGTTTTGTTTCTCTCTTTTTACTATCGTTGATAGGATTAAGTATTAATGTGTTATGTTTTGTGTGTGTGTGTGTGTAATCAATTTTTTTTATTATTTTATAGATTATGTTTATAAATTAAGTTAATAGGTGTTAGAATATAGGTGTGTCAATATAGTCTTTATTAATTCATTAGTCAAATTTAATATATCTCTTTAGGTTATAAGTTATTCATTTTTTTCTACTTTTTTGGTCCATACAAGGATAAAAGTTATTTATTTGGTCTAATGTTATAGTTTGATTTTTAAGAGTCACACTTGGAGTAGTTTTATGTTAAAAGAGCTAAAGTCAAAAACCCACCTCTTTGTAAAGGGTGTATTTTTAGGGTAACCAATGTTCAATAAGTGTCTTAACTATTATTTATAAAAAATATTTGGCTGAGGGGTGGGGGTTAAGGGGTAGGACAATGCGAGGGAAGGGGGGAATGAGGGATCAAGGGATGAGAATTTCTTCACAAAATTAACATGAAAATAAACTTCATGATCAAATTCATTAAGTAAGCAACATCCTATTTGAGACAGAGGCAATGGAGGTTGAATGAAATTCAACATTCTCTTGTCACCCATTAGTAATGAGGTCACATTGTGAAGTTGTGTAATATTTATTTGGATTTTTTTTTGTGGTGTGTGTTAAATAATCTCTTATAGTGTTGACATGTTTAAATAATTCATATTGTAAAATAAGTTCACCTTTTAGGGATAAGAAGGATTTCAATGTAATCTCAATGTGGATTGTTCCAAATCTTGTGAATTTTAGTAATTAAAATTTTTGGTTCAGAAAATTGGTTTAGGAACCAAAGAATTCAACTCAAGAACTACACCTGACAGAGTTGTCCCTGATCGAAGAAAGTTTTCAGATAAAGGTGTATGCAATATATAATTCTCTTCCATGTTTGCACTAGGGAGGGGGGCATGTTAAAAATATCATGTGTTAGTACTCATACATGTGATCTTATATGTTAATTACTATTTATTTTGATAAACATAATTTTAATATATTGTGTGAGTTGTGAGTAAACTCATGTAGATAGAGGTATGAAAAAGATTCTAGGAAGCTTTTTAGGGAGAATATAGGAAAGTAATTAGATATTTTTTGATAAACCAAACTCCATGAATATAGGAGTACATTTGGATACATATAAGTGTAATCATAGCTATTGAATTTCAAGTAGAGAATATTAATATTATTCTAGAGTTTACTTTGTGATAAAATCATCTTGTGTAGTTGAGTAAAATATGAACCAAAATTACAATAGAGTCCACACAATGCCCTAAGTAAGATCAAAACCACAACTAACAACATGATGCAAAAATATATGAGAATTAAAGTGACAACTCCCCCATGTCCCATCTCATGATCATAAATCTAGTAGATATCACTTGACCAAATCGATCTAACTATGAAAGTGAGAGAAAAACTAGAGATTTTAACTTCTTATATACATAATTTTCAAATTTATACGAAATTAACATGTATCTCAAAAAAATATATTTTTGGGTGATGTCAATGAGGCCTCATACATTTAAGGAGTAAAAAATAATTGATCAACCCCAGTTTTCATGTTAGTTTCCTCATTAACCTTTGTTAAAATAGAAAATATATAAGCCAAGTAGGATTGATGGTTACCCTTCACGAAGTTGTCTAACTAAAAGGATCATTGCTTGTAATGAAATTAATCACCATCTTTTAGAGGTGGTGAAGGACTAAACTCATTGAGACATACTACCTTGAGATCAAACACCATTAAATTAGCATTTGTACCCAAAATAATCACATTAAGAGGGGTTCATAACAATTAGGAAGCCATAAGTTGGATTTGAAAAACTAAAAACATGGATATAACTTGAGGGGTGTAGAAAATTAGTGGCACTATTTTTTGGGTGGTGGAAGCTAGCTATTTGGTCACCATTAAAGAACCCCTTTTGGGTTTGTATTATGTGGTAGGGGAATTTCCATTTAAACATGATTTCTAGTTGTTTTTTAAATTGAAAACTACATTCCATCCTTCTATAGATGTTTGAGCATTTTTAAACACCTCAGAAGAGGTTTTAGGGGATGAGGCGGAGCCTTTAATTGATTTTGTGGTCCATGGATTGATATAAAAGTGAAGTGTTGTGAAAATTAATGTAAATCATATGTTGTGTGATCCTTTTGTCACCAACTTATATGTCAATATTTTCTTTGAGATATTTGGAAGGATAGATTTCAACACATATGTGTTTATGAGGTCGGATCACCTATAAATATTCTTATTCAAACCCTATGAAATTTTTTAAGGGTTTAATAAAATTATACACAAAACTCCACAAGGGGATGGGGAGATTAGGTAACTCAACCAAGATTGGGATTTTAATATTAGGTGGGTCCAGTGGGAGAACACAACTAGTGTGTTTTAAATGAACCATGGTCCATGAAAAAAATAAGATGAAAAATGGTCAACATCATTAAACTTAAATTAAAGAAACCTTGGTCAAATTTTTAATTTCTCAAGCTTAACACCATGAAGGGTCATCCATGATTGTGAACCTAATATTTAAAAGTGATTTCAACCAGAACATGGAAAACAAGTAAGACACATGTAAATTGCTCAAGATAATTATAATATTTGTTAAATTTAGGATAATATAAAACAACATTAGGAAGGTTTTGGGGGGTAGTATAAATATCTCATGGAATAATTTGGGAACATATTTTTATGCTTACTTTAGAGCCATTATTCTTCATGGATTTGCAAAATCATCTTTAGAAAATGTTGTAGGAACTAAGGATTACATTTAAAGGATGGCTACACCAATATAAGGGAAGTAATGGGTTGGATGAAACATAATTCAATTCATGATCTTGTAAAATAAAATATCAAGTTCCTACCAAAGAAGATTAATGGTGGTATGATGCTAACGCATGTTATCAAACCATAGTAGATCTCATCCCAACATGCATCTCTATCATATTTGACCACTTTAAAAATAATTGACCCAAAATATTTTATCTCTACTTAATAACACCACTGTTTTAGATTAAGGTAAAAACAGGGTTTGAAGGGACCCTAAAACCCTGAAATAAAGGACGAAGGATATAACAATAACATCCACAAGTGAAACCTATCACCTACTGCTAAGCAGTATCAAAAATAGGTTTTACAAGGACCTGAAACCACAATACAATATCATCAAAAGATAGACCCCAGGTTTTAAAAAGACCTAAAAACTTCAGTGTGAAAACAAAACAAAGAACCAGAAAATGGAACCAGTTATAACATCCAACTAAAGGGACCTGGACTGTAAGAACTGAAAGATCCTATTCTTCTAATTCCAAAATCATCTTCACCACTTCCTTTCCAATCACAACAGTGTCTTGTATAGATATAGCTGCCGACGTACCAACCTCTTACATTGCTTTCTTCCTTGAGCTCTGTCTGGTTCTCTTGCCAGGCCCCTCCAAGGATTTAATTTCCTCATTTGCTCATTTTCCAATGTTCACAGCGGCTGCACATATGCTAGAAGTTACCTCCTCCATCTTCATTCTGCTTTCCTTAATGAGTCCCCTTAGATTTTTCTCATAGTCTTTAAGTTTGATAGGTATATCCCTCATCTACATTTCCAGATTATTGATTTTATTCCGATCTGCTTCCTGATTATGTTCCAATATTTCCATTTTCTTCTTGAGGCCCATTATCTCCTTATACATCCATGAGTCAACTTGAAGGATAGCGTCTGCTTTGCATTTGGCCAAATTCATAAAGGGATGCCTCCTATCATTCTGCCCTACATCACTTAAATCTTATGCATTCTCTTTTGGATTGTCTTCATCCTTTTCCATATAATCCTCCCTTTCCATTCTTTTTTGTTCCTTAGTTTCAACAAGGCTTTTGTTGTGGAAAAGATCATCCTTTACTTGTTCTCTAGTTTCCATAGCATTATAGGCATCCTGAACTAGATGTTCCTTCTCTATTTTCGAAGCAAGATCCTTAAATAAAACATCCATATCTTTTTCAGTTTCCTCTAGCACTTGCTGATTTTCCTCAAGATCATAGTTATTCTTTTCAGTTTTTTCCTCTATAGTGTCCCCTTCTTTCTCATTCTTACTTTTATCTTCTCCTTCTTCATTAGAGTTGTAATCCCCACTTTTTGTTCCTTCCTCTTCCTCCATACTCTCCTCCTCAGAACTTTCAGTGCTTTCCCACTCTGTTTCCTCATCAACAATCTATTTTTTGAAGCTGGAGGATTTGGGTTTAACTTTTTCTTTCCCTTTTACTGTTTCATTCTTCTTACTCTATGAGTCCTTATTTTTGTCCGAATAAGGATTCAGGACAATGGCCTTGTTTTTGCAGAAACCTTCTATTATTAGGATTAATCCCTCATGCAATATAGGATGAGACTCCTTTTTTCTATGAGCGAACAAACTTTGGAATAGCGAGAAGTACAAATAGAAAGGAAAGGAGATTCTAACTTTGTGCCTAAAATGATTAAGAAAGACAAAATGAAATTTATGGACTCTTTTGCTTCTTCCATCAAGTATGAAATACTCACAGATGCAACATAAGACATCTCTCCAGATTCCTTTAATCTACTCCAGGTCAAAGAAATCCCCGCTCTTTTCCAACTGCTGCTCCTCAGCATCCGTCTTTGGGAATTTACTAAATGCCTCATTAGATATGTTGTTCTGCTTAGAGAATTTTATACCCTCCATTGGAAGCCCTGTGACCTCTGATATGAATTCCTCGGTGAGCTTCACCGTGATGCCATGGAGGGTCACCCTATCGTCGACCCAATTTTTGAAAAAAGCCATTGTTATATGGGGTTTTGAACCATGTAGCCATTCCAAGTAGCTCACAACCTTTCCTCTCTGAAGGATCTTCCAGACATCTTGTTTTGCCTTCCAATCTTCACAACTTTTAGGTTCCTCCTTCCTTGGTTCACCTTTCATTTTTCAAGCCATACAGTTATCCAGTAACACCCAAACACTGATTACTGAGTAATGAGACCAACTAATATCAACTTGTAATGAAACTCACCTATTATCTGGCATATACAAAACCCACTTCACATTCTCTAGAATATTTATGTTCAATGAATGTAATCCTTCCTCCATGAGGCCACTTCACCAAATCATTAATTTTCTATTCCAAGCAGATCTTTCCCTCCTTTGAATGAATTGCATCATAATTAATGAGCACTCTAAGATCCACATTCTTATTAATGTATCTTGCCAACTCACCTTGTGTCCTGTTCAAACTGCATGATTTGCTATCCAATCAGCAACTCCATTGGCTTCATGGTAAGTATGGGTTATGGTTACTTTCTCAAATTTTTGAATTAAGGCTTTCATTTCCATCACCATTGCCTCTATAGACCATGAAACTAATTTTTTATTATTTAAGATATTAATGATATTCAGGGAGTCACCTTCTAGCCATAATTTAGAATATCCTGATTCAACAGCTAATTTAATAGTTTGAAGGGCTGCAGAAGCTTCAAAAATATGACAATTTGACTTACCGATAGGGATAGCAATAGCATCAATTATGTTTCCCACATGATCTCTCAAGACTCCTCTGCATCCTACTTTTCCCAGGTTCCCTTTAGCAACTCCATCAAAGTTTCCTTTGATCCATCCACAAGGGGGGACATTCCATTTAACACCTAATCTTGGATTTTTAGTTTTCACATTAGGCCTTTTAGATCTTAAGGGATTATCAATTTGAAAGGTTGGATTAGGATCCCTTTGCAA
This sequence comes from Torreya grandis, assembly GCA_037957365.1. Taxonomy (NCBI): domain Eukaryota; kingdom Viridiplantae; phylum Streptophyta; class Pinopsida; order Cupressales; family Taxaceae; genus Torreya; species Torreya grandis. The sequence goes on from JARHVA010000951.1 coordinate 1,818,433, forward strand.
TGAAAAATTCTCCTTTATTGCTCTAATAATATTCTGACCCAACACCCATCCTGGAAGTTCTTTACTTCTAAAAATTCTATTGTTTCTTTCTTTCCATATGCCCCACCAAATATGGGGAAGAGTTAATTTCTAGAAAAAAAGAACATCAGGATTCTTAGATGGGCAGTACCAACTTTTAAAAGATAGTTCCACACTTTTTTTATGAACCCATACAATACCCTAGAGATTGAGGATCTCATTCCAAACTTGCTACGTATAAGAACAGTTCACATACAAATGATCTCTATCTTCAAAGCCCTTTTTACATAGAATACACCTGTTCACCACATATATTCCTCTTTTCTGCAAGTTGTCAAGAGTCAAGATTTTGTTTTGAAGCAGAGTCCAGTAGAAGATTTTTATTTTGGGGATAAGCCCCTTGATCCAAGCATGCGACCACAAAGGTTGATTACCATTTCCCTTAGAAGTAAAAATGGTAGATACTTTAAATTGTCCACTAGGATCATCATGCCAGATAATCTTATCCTCAAGATTAGGATAGAGAGAGATAGCATTGAGGGATAATTGTATATTATTGAAATCTTGATCAAGGTCAGTTATATTCACCTAGGAATTGTTCTACTAGTATTGATTTACCATTATTCCATATCTATGCTTACAACGATCAATTACCTCTTTATCTTGGAAATCTTCTATCAAAGGGTATTCTTTTAAACAAGCATCCTCCCAGAATTTCACCTTTATTCCATTATCAACTTTCCAGGAGCATCCTTCTTCTAAAATTTGTTTGGTTCCTTGAACTGCCCCCCATATGGAAGAAGGTTGGATAACATCAAGGTAAGAAAAGAAATGAGAAAGGGATTTTGCATTGAATAAATACTTATGCTTCCATATGTTACTCCATTCTTTATTTTCATGGTAAACTCTCCATCCCAGTTTTGCTAAGAGAGCTATATTCATACTTCTAATTTTCCTTATTCCCAACCCCCCTTCCCTGAAAGGTTTGCAAATGTTGTTCCAAGCAATTAAAGGCATCCTCCTTTTTTCCTCAGTACTAGTCCATAGAAAGTTTCTTTGGATTTTTTCAATAGCTTCTGCAAATTTGGTAGGTAATGCTACTCAATTGGAAGGGAGATTTGATCTAATGGAGTTTATAAATAAAGAGGGATTAATGGATATGGAACTTTAGGGAATTTAGTTTACATGGAGCAATAAGAGAACTGGCAATGATTATATACAGGCCAAGCTTGATCAGGCCCTTATCTCTCCTGACTGGACAAAAGAATACATATGTAAGTTGGAAGCCTGCCAAAGAATAGGTTCGGATCATTATCCTCTTATTTTCACAGCCGCTAAAATAAACTTGAAGAAGAATCATCCTTTCAGATTTGAAAAGATGTGGATGCAACACCCACAATTTGAAAGTAAAATGGAAGAATGGTGGAATATCGATATTGAGGGCACAGCCCTTTTTATAGTTGTTTCCAAGCTCAACAACATTAAAAGGGAAGTCAAAAAGTGGAACAACTATTATTTTAGAAATATCTTTAAGAAAAAGACTGCTATTAAGGAGGAAATTCATAGAACTCAGGAAAAAATTTAGAAAGATGGATACACTTCTGACCTCCTTACTGAAGAAAATGAACAATTGGTTCAATATCAAGATATTATAACTAAAGAAGAAATCTATTGGAGACAAAGATCCAGGTTGTTATGGTTGAAAGAAGGAGACAAAAATACAAAAAAATTCCATCTATCCACTCTGAAGCATAGAGCTAAAACTCATATTCCATACCTAAAAAAGGGAGATCTGAAGATTTTAGAGGAAAAGGAAATCAAGGAGGAAATGCTATCCTTTTTCTCATCCCTTATGACGGCTGACCCCAATATCAATCTGGAAAGTCAGGCTGATATCCTACATGTGATTCCTCCTTTGGTCTCAAAGGAACAGAATAAAATGTTGTGTTCAATCCCAAAGGAAGAGGAAATCTTTAAAGCCGTCTGTTCTCTAGGAGGAGATAAAGCACCTGGACCTGATGGATTTCCCATGTTCTTCTTTCAAAAACTTTGGAAATTTGTTGGCAAAGATGTAAGTGATGCAGTGAAGGAATTCTTTGGAGCCAAATAGATGCTTAAGGAAGTTAATTCCACGTTTTTGTGTTTGATTCCAAAGAAGATAGGTGCTGATTCTCCTGATCAGTTTAGACTGATTAGCCTCTATAACTCTTTCTACAAGATCATTTCTAAAGTTCTTACTTTCAGACTTATTCAAGTGATTCCTTCGATAATTGCTGATCAACAAAATGGATTTATCCTAGGTAGACAAATTCTCAATTCTATAATTACTGCTCACAAGAATATTCATTCGTTGTTCAGCTCTAACAATCAGGGTTTCATTATGAAAGTTGATATTGCAAAAGCATATGACAGGGTGGACTGGTTATTCCTTTCAAATAGTCTTTTAGCTTTTGGCTTTGAACAAAAGGTGGTTGGTATTATTTACCAGCTGATTTTGACTTCCTCTATTGCTATAATGGTAAATGGAAGCTCATCCCATTTCTTTAATCCATCAAGGGAGCTGAGACAAGGGGACCCTATATCCCCCATTCTGTTTGTAATAATGGCTGACTGCATGGGAAGATATATAGGGAATTTGGTCTATAAAGGTTTATTTAGGGGATTAAAACCCTCTTCTCATCCTCTAATTTGCTCCCACGGACAATTTGTTGATGATACTATCTTCATGGGAAAATCTGAAGTCAAGGAAACAAGAAATTTGAAGCAAGCTATAAATTTATATTCTTTCGCTTCTGGTCAGTTGATTAATTAATAACACCACTGTTATGACCCTATTTCATACTATTTTTATCCTCTAAATTATTGAGACTCTGACTTTAATATATGTATTATATTTTTATTTTAATGAGAAGGATCAACTAGTGGTGGTTCATGATAACTCTAATTTAATAAGGTTTAGCACAATCTAAGGAAAATGGGTAGAACTTCTATAGGGTGTGTCAAGTTTGTGGGCTCACATTCAGACTTATCTTGTTTAGAAATTATGTTGGTCAAATATTTTAGACTACTAACTATGGATGGTATACCACACATGTATCCTACTATCCTATCTCTAAGGTTAGTTTTGAGTAGCTTCCCAAATCCAACCAGTTATCAGTGCACCAAAAATAATAGATGGCTAATAACTTCTTATGGATAAGATTTGAGAAATAACTAAGGGGTATTATGATATACCCAGAGGCACATGAAAGATCAATTATGTGTATAGTTATTGTCTAGGCACTTGTAATGATGGTTAAAATCCCATCCCACTTCACACATAATTAGTGTGCTTAGAAAAAATTATAGCTTTCTATGATATTTAAAAATCCATAACATAGGGTTTCTAACCTAAGAAAAGAAATTAACTATTTTAGGATTTTTTTATATGTTTGGTTAAGGAGGTTTAGTGCCAATACTTCAAAACCACTTTCTAATCACCAAGGTCCCATTTAGGGTGATGTGAGAATACATTGGATAGTTGTAAAGAGCCTTAAAATGTTGTTTCTACTATAAAATGCATCTTTGGAATGAGCTATAATAATAAATGATATGAACCTTCCTATAATCATATTAAACTAATCCCAAAATACAAATACATTATATTTACACATGAAATGGAAAATAACTATATTACATTAGAATAAAATATAATTTTATTAAAATATCACTAGTCTCTTCAAGGGTGCAACTTTCTTTTTGAAATAATAATACAATATAATTAATGGATGCCTTTACACTATTATCTGCTTTTGGTATTATTTTAAATAGCTCAATACATGACTTAGAAAGCATATGCATCCATACATTTTATTATCATTAATATTTAAAAGGAGGTGACTTAGGATGAAAAGATCTTAACACACCCTGACTCGATGAAGATAAAAAAGAGGGCCTACAAGTGTTTATGACACTTCTATAAAAAAAATACAAAGAGAAAAAAAGAGCGTTGAAGTGTTGAGATGAATAATATCAACCACCAAAGGTTAATAAATACACAAATAACACTTAATTTAGACCAATAATTAACAAATAGACTAGTACCATAAATTCATGTTTATTAACATCATTTTAGGTTTTTAAAAAATTTCCCACTTTTAAGTGTGCACAAGCATATATCACAAATTATAAAAATATGTCATTTGCACACATATATCTATAAAACATAAGTTAATCCACCTAAGAACTTGCTAGAAAATATTCTTTTTATTCACATGAATGCATTAGTTCCAAACAATCAAAATAAATGCTAAAAAATTAAAATAGTGAAAATGGAATAATGTCTGATGGTGAAGTTTAACTTAACAAAATCTAAAAAATATTTGAGGACATCTTAGTTAGAATCAATATACATGGAGTCTAGCTCACCATATGTTAGTTATATATCCTAATAGTCACATGCATTTAATCATTATCATTATGAATAGTCTTGTGTATTAAAACATTGAAAATGATCTAAGTAACATGATAGATAAATATAAAATATATTCTTCACCCTCAATATTTGAGAAGAATGCATGAAACAATGAAAATAAGATTTTTGGAAAGATAATGATATTTCCCCTATAGGTAAACGCTATAAAAATTCATGTATCATTGTTAAATATATAAAATCATAAGATATACAACATGATTCATAACCATGAAAAACTACTTGTTAGATATCATGCATATGGCTTCATGAGTCATTATACCAAAACAACCGTGTCACCTCATTAGTAGTTTTACAAAGCATGTAAATTATTGAAAAATGAATAAAAATGACAAATTAAATTTTTCCCCCTAATGTTTTATAAAGTGAAAGTGAAAATAGAGACTCTTCTCATTATTACCTTTTACTTATACATAAAAATTTTGATAGAGAGTTATCATGTCTAATCAACGATCATTTACGGTACACATATTAGTTTCTATGAGAGAAACCACTTTAATTGTTTATTAAAGTTTGAAAAGTTGTTATAAACCTTTTTTATAATGATTTTGAGCCATTTTTTAAAATTTAAAACCCTATGGAACTAAGAGTGGGGCTAATTTTTCCCCATTTTAGATGCATGCACTTCTAATGGTATTTATATGGTTCATACATTATTTTTATGATCTTGGTCAATAATCATATTATTCTAGTTTATTCCATATGTTTATAAAATTTTATGAAAAAAAATATATTCTCATACCTATATATGCAATATTATAATATCTTAATATGTTCTTTTAGCTAAACACTAATTTTATCTTGATTTAATTTGATGCAAGATATTTGATTCAAGAGACCATATAAAAATGATAAATACATCACAGTTATATGTTGAATATATTACATACATTGGGGCTAAGTTAAGCTAAGTGGCCATGCAGCACTTATTTCTATGATGTGATTTCACCATGTTATGCTCATTACTTTTGTCAAGTGGTAGAAGAGCAACACATGTACATTTTGGTTCTAAACATGGGAGATGATAGTGACCTTAGATGATGCATGGAGGATAAATAAAATTCATATTAAATTAAAACATGTTAGAGTAAAGGAGATTTTCAAGGGGAAGCAATTACTATATCATAAGTAATATATGGGGAGAGGTGGCAGCCCTAATATCAGAAGGGGAATTCAGTTGAAAAATATTTTATAGGGAGAATCACCTGGTTTTGTAAGCACATTGTTGTATCATTGAGATACATTATGGCAAGTGACACTAGATGGATTTGTTATTCTTAAAACTTCCATTAAATAATACATGAGATAGATGAGAGGCTAATTTTATATTTATACACAATCACCTATATATACATGGGACTCTATAGGTTTGTGTATGAGACAAAAGGTGGAGACATTCTAATTGTGACACTAATATAATGCTAGAAACATGAGAACCTAGAAGTGACTACAAATATTGGAATACATATTAACCTAGAGGATAGGGAGAGACCACTAATATAAAGATGGAATTTATTAGGGTAGAAGAGATTGTGAGACCTAGATGTATCACACTAGAGGAGGACCATACATTATTTTAAGGAGATGGACATAACTTAGAGAAACTAAAAAGATCATATAGACTAGGTTGAGGATTCCATGTAGATGTAATGGATCAAATGGAGTAGATGATACCAATGTTGATTCCTAATGATCATTGAGAGGATTTAGTATGACTATTGAGATAGTTTGGATTGACACAATATGTACCCCTAACATTAATATTTGTCACAAGATAATGTGTTACATATAAAGAGGTTGAGAGTATGACTTACCTATATTTAAGGCATGTGGACTCATAAATGATGAGGATGAGTATGAGAGGCATCCAGACCCTAGGGTCAATGATGTAAGAGCTGAAAATGGATGGAAATGATGTTGCGATAAAGCTCATATAACACCATTATTCCCACTAGAAGGATATGGAGGATATCCCAAGGAGGGATATTATCTTATGTTTAAAACCTCAAAACTAAGAAATATATTAACCTAATGTTTTAGATCAAATCCTTGAGGTAGGGAAACACCGTTAAATATTCCTTATTGGAAGGAACCACTACATAATGATCCTTATTATAAAGAACCATTCCACATAAAATATTATTCATCTCCCCTCACATGTTTATAGGGCATGTTTATATAGATACATGACCAACCTACTTAAAATAAATGCTAATAACTAACTTACTATGACTAGATACATATCTTATACACTAATCCACCCACCATTTATCAGTTCATCACCCTAGCCATGCCAGAATCATTAAATAAATATAATAATACATAAAATTATAAGTAAATTATTACCTAGCCACATATGTACATAAAATTCCATTAATACATCAATGACCCATATAATCTCACCTAACCACATGTGTATATATAATTCCATTAAGACATCAATGAACCATATAATATGTATGTGGCATGTTATCCTAGACACATGACATTGCATTCCCATTATCATGTGTCATCCTTAAAACATGAGATGAATCCAAATAGTAATATTTTTGAAACTCAGTAAAAATATGATATGCCAATCATCCATGTGTGATCTTTAGGGAGAATGTTACTTGATGGTAACTGTTGTCTCCAAATCTTGCACCCTAGAAGAGGATGTTTAGGCCTCTTCCATATTTGGGCAACATTGGAACACTTTCAAGCATGTGGGTATACCTATAATGGAAATAGACCTCTAGATTGAAAGGACTAGCTCCTTGAATTTGTCTCTGCAAAAATAATCTTTGTCTACACCAACTTGATTAAAAAGAAAAGGGTTAGAAATTACATAATGGAAACCTATTTTAAGAATGGTGGTGCATCAAGGTTTTTCTTCCACATGAATGTCATATCCTAGTACACAACATAGAAAAATGTAAAGACATTTTTCCAAGTTCTAGAGACTCTAACATGAATATTTTATTATAGAGGTGAGATGCATGAAAAAATAGGAGAACGAACTGAAAGGCACATTGCACATTCAAGAACAATTAAAATTCTTATAGTAGTTCTATACACTTAAACACACTCTAGATGACCTGTTAGATCAATAACTTTGCTCAGACATGAAGTCCAAAGGATAGAAACATGAAACCATCACTTGTTGTCAATATATGTCATTTTCACACTCAAATAATACTCAAAACTTGAAAGGGAAAAGGATTGTACTAATGCTTAAAGGCAAAGTATCATTCCAATAGGGCTTCATCATACTCTATGTGGTCAATTTTTTACTATCTAAGGGGTTATATATAGAGAAAGAAGGAAGAGAGAAAGGAAAGCCTTTGGTGCCAAGGAGAGGAATCAATTTATTTGAAGTCACCATCTTCAATTGTAATCATCTTTATAAAGGATGCTTGTTTGGGCCATTTGGTTGATCCATGTCATCACAAGTTGTTACACATTTGGTCCTACTCTCTCAAAGATGCTTTTCCAACATTTACATCAATAGAATAAGGATATTCTTGGCTAAGTCATGGAATTAAAATGGTTGTTACAAGGGAGTCCACCTATTACAGATTTATCTCTTTCATTTTATTTGGATTTGTCCTTCTTCTTTGATAGGTCCTCAAGGAATGACTCAGATCCTAGTCAATCAATGGTGATATGGATTCTATTACTATTTTTATGGTTATAAGATGTGATCCTTTGGATCTGCTTGAATCCTCTTGTGTTCGAACACCAATGGTTAGCTCACTATCTCAAAATTTGATATTTGTGCAACCATCATTTCACTTGGACATTTCCTTCGAGCATCCTTCCTTGAACAATTCACATGGGTACTTTCCCCAAAAGAATTCCTATGAGCATTTTCCTTGAACATTTTCCCCAAAATATTTCCCATATGCGTGCTCTCCCCTTTGAATGGTCCATGTCTTTTCGGGCCTTTATAGTATGGCTTGTCAAAAGGATTGTTGTAGACAAAAAGTCCTCAACAATTCCTTCATGCTTCTTACAAAGGTCACTTCCCTTTGGTATGATCTCTTTAGGATTGGAAAGTGTCCCTTCAAAACTTTTTTGAAGGGTACTTTCAAGAGAGAAAGTGTCCCTTCAGAAAATTCTAAAGGGAACTTTAAAGAGAAAGTGTCCCTTTAGAAAAGCTCTGAAGGTCACTTTGGAGTGGGAAGTGTCCCTTCGAAAATTTTTGAAGGGCACTTTGAAGGGAAAGTGACCCTTCATAAAATTTCTAAAGGGAACTTTGGAGAGGGAAAGTGTCCCATCGGGAAATTTTTAAGGGCACTTTGAAGGGAAAGTGACCCTTTGAAAAAGTTCTGAAGGGCACTTTGGAAGAAAAATGACCCTTCGAAAAAGTTATGAAGGGCACTTTGGAGGGAAAGTGACCCTTCAAAAAAGTTTTGAAGGGCACTTTGGAAGGAAATTGACCCTTCGAAAAAGTTTCTAAGGGCACCTTGGAAGAAAAGTGACACTGGAAAAGCTCTGAAGGATACTTTGGAAGGAAAGTGACCCTTCAGAAAAGTTTTGAAGGGCACTTTGGAAGGAAAGAGACCCTTCGAAAAGTTTTGAAGGGAAATTTGAAGAGAAAGTGGCCCTTCAAAAAAGTTTTGAAGGGCACTTTGGAGAGAAAGAGACCCTTAAGAAAAGTTTTGAAGGGCACTTTATGGAAAGATTATTTCAGACAAAAAGTCCAAAATAATTCTTTCAAAAAAGTTGCAAAGGACAAACCTTGGGAAAAGACAAAGGAAGAATTATTTTGAAATTTTTATCCAAGACAAAAAGGCTGAAAGAATTCCTTCAAGGGAGACAAGGAGAAAATACTTTCAGGCTTTTTATCTAAGATAAAAAGTCCAAGACAAGAAACCCAAAAGAATTCAAACCTTGGGCAAAAGATCAAAAAGACACTTGAAAAGGCCAAACAAGAGATCCAAAGAAAAGAAAAGAAAACAATTGGTCTTTTACAAGTGATTTAAAATAGACAAGTGAACATTGAACTTAGCCAAAGGGAGATACAAAATAAGTTATGAAATCTGGCTAACATTCTTGGTGATTCTGAGGGGAGGCATGCCTGCTATGCTAAAGACTAGTCACCTAAATCCTTTCATTGGGCATGGAGTCATGCATAAGGTACTCAAAATAACTTGAACAAACTTCTTGGCTAAAAACACACAAGTTAGATTATTCATGCACATGAGGGCAAAGACACACACCAACACAAAGAAGGAAACACACTTGTGCTACAAAGCACTTAGGGAACATAATAGCAAACCAAAAGGAAACACACATCTAAACTATTATTTACAAAACATGGCTTTTCAAGACTAATATCAAGAATTTAGATGTATCTCATTCACATGGATAGGCAACTCTTCTCCATTCATGTTGGATAGCTAAAAGGACTTGCTTTACTTGCACTTTCTGATGATAGAAGGGCCACTCCACAAAGTGTCAAAATTTGTCTATCTTCTTGGCTTTGCTCTATCTTCATCCCATTTCAAGACCAAGTCACCCTCTTTGAACACTCTTGCACTTGTCCTTTTGTCAAAGGACTTCTTCATGAGTACTTGATGGTGTTCCATATCCTTGTGTGCATCATCCATTACCTCTTGCAGCTACATTAGTTCTATCAACCTAACTTCCATTGGAGTGTTTTCAAGCAATTCCATCTATTGTGCAAGTTCTAGGGTAGGGAGTTCTTGGGATATGGACAATCTGGCTTCTTTCCCATAAACAAGTACAAAGGGTGAGTTACCAAGTAATTTCTTAGGAGTAATATTATATGTCCATAAAGTTGTTTTCAACTTTTTGTGTTAGGCTCTTTGATTATTCTCCAATGTTCTCTTAATGATTTTGATGAGGTTCTTATTGGTAGACTCAGCCAACCCATTACCTTAAGGGTAATAATTGGATGAGGTACTCAAGTTAACTCCATTCTTACCTACCCAACCAAAAGATGAGGTCTTAATCAACTAGTTTGGGTGAACTTGGTTGATTAAGACCTCTTCTTTTGGTTCTTGTAGATCTGAAGCTAAATGCCTACATAATCCTTATCCTCTCACCAATTTTTTCACCTTGATGTCCATGTCATACTCCATCACCTTTATGATCTAGCCAACTCTTTTTTATTGAGGTCCTTGCTTAGGAGAAACTCTTTGGTGATGGGATGAGAAACCATGACATGTATCTTATTGTTTGAGACCATGTGCCTAAATTTTTTCAATCCCCTTAACATTATCAAATCTTTCTTCTCAACAAATGTATATATGACCTCATAATCCTCCAATCTTTGGCTGAAGAATGTAATTGGTTGCTCTACCTCTTCATCATTATTTTGCATGACCATAGCTAAGATTATATCAAGGTTAGCAAAGGTATAGAGTATGAAATCCTTGGAAAAGTTTGGGTTCAAGAGAGTAGGATATTTTATAATTGCTTGCTTGATTGTCTCAAAACTACTCTTTCCCTCCTTTGTCTAAGTAAAAACTTGGTTCTTTTTTAGCATGGTTGTGATAGGCTTTATCATAGCTACAAAGTCTGAAATAAACCTTCTGACAAAGTTTATTTTCCCCAAGAATATTTTTATCCCCTTCTTATGTTTAGGCAACGACAAGAATAGGATAGCCTCAATACTTTCAGGGTCGATAGACAAGCCTCCTTCTGAAATAATGTGCCCTAAAAGTTTACCTTCATGAATAGCAAAGATGCACTTTTTTGGATTAAGGGATATGCCATACTCCTTACATTTCTCAAACACCTACCTTAGATGTTTCATATAATCAACGTCATCTTTTGAAAAAATAGTTACATCATATAGGTACACAAGTAGAAACTTATTGATCAAACCTTTAAAAGCCATGTCCATTGCTCTTTGAAAAGTGGCTCCAGCATTGGACAAAACAAAAGGCATCTTCTTATAGGCAAAGGTTCCCCACTTTGTAGTGAAGGTTGTCTTGAACTGATCCTCCTCATTTACCAATATTTTGTTGTATCCTAAGTAACTGTCAAGAAGAGAGAACTGTTGGGAACCTAAAATAACCTATAGAGTTTATTCCATGGAGGGTAGTGAATAATGATCTTTGAGAGACACTTTGTTAAGATCTAAAAAATACACACAAAGTCTAATTTCTCCATTATTATTTTGAATAAGTACAATATTTGCCACCCAAGTTGAGTTTTTGATAGGAAATATAATCTTAGACTCAATCAGCTTGGTTGATTCTTTCTTCATAAGTTATTCTATCTTGGGATTGATAGGCCTTTGTTTTTGCCTGACCAGTTTAACTCTAGGTTCTATTTCAATAGTATGATGAGATAAACTTGGATCAAACCCTTTCAAGTATTTATACTCCCAAGCAAATATGTCATGAAACTCTTTGCACAATTTAGTAAAAGCTTGCCTCTCAGGCTGAGAACATACCTTGCCAATTTTCAAAAGTCTATCCTTGAAAATTAAGACTCTTTCATAGCTCTCTTCCTTTGTTGACATGCTCACTCTTTCTTTCTTATTTTTATTATCCTCTTTTAAAACACTCTCTAAGGTAATCATACCCTTAGGTATCTTGTTTGTCTTCAGCTGGATGATTTGTTCTTCATATTGATCATGTAGTCTCCTTTGGTTTCTTGAGGAGAAACCTGCTTCATTCTGTAAGAAGTGTGCAATGTGTTCGTCAATTTCAAACACCTACCATGACACTTCATTATCTATAATAGAGAGTCTCACAATGATATTGATATGAGATTGATCTTTCTCTTGTCCCACATTAGAAACTATATCAAATCGTGCCCCTATGGTAGCTAATCTGTTAGCATGTTTATTGGAATGCATTGGTATGGGTTAAATGTTAAAGGCATCAAAGTCTTCAAGTTGGTCCCATACCCTATGCTTGTAAGATTTAAGAAAGGGATTCTTGCCTATAACATGATTTCTTTCTTGATGGATGACCAGCTCACTATCTCCATAAACCTTTAAATTCTTGATTCCTCTCTTCTTTGCCCATTAGAGACCATGGACTATGACTTCATATTCTACCACATTGCAAGTACAGCTAAAGTGGAATCTATATGAGGAGTAGTATTGATTATTTTATGGATAAACTAACATAATGCTATCTCTTTTACCTGCTTTGTTTGCTTCTTGAGCCATCAAAGAACATTTCTCATATCCTATCAAGATCATGGTCTTCATTAGTGAGTGAAGGGATTAGAACATCCCCTTCACGCATATAATAAACTCCTAAATAAGTCTCTTCAATGAAATTATATGGATCAATTCCAAGTGTTTTAGTGTTGTATTTATCAAGGAAGAGATTAGAAATACCTTCAAGGGGGGAGGATGCTTCACCGTCTATAACACTTTCATATTCTTTGCTAATTAGACAATTCTAACTTAAGTTTGTCTCCATGTATGGCTCAATATAAAACCTTGCTATGGTTGAGTCCTTATAGTCACCTTGGTTCCATATCTTGTTTTAAAATCTATAAAAAAATAATTAGTAGAAAGGTACCCTCCTATCTTAGTCGTGAAGTCCCTTGACAAGCAGATAGCAAAATGGGCTGGAAGGTCTACCACCACGATGTCTTGAAAAATTGGAAAACTTGGGAAATCATGTAGAAAGACCTTCAAAACTTTTAATAGTCCCACTATCTTATTTGGATTCCCATCAAGCTATAATACACCCTTGCTATTCATATTTTAATCCCAGCTTATCAACCACCACTTTAGGCATAACAGTGGTACTAGCTCCACTATCCATAATACAATTATGGACCAGGTTATCTCCCAGAATGAGAGTGAGATAGAAGGGTGGAGGATTTTCAGACTTGGTAGAGGGATCTAAGACATGGCTTGGATCATTGGTAAGGGCTATACCATTGTGCTTTGAAGTTTGAGGGGCTATATGAATGTTTATAAGTTGTTCTTGTAACAACTCCTTCTGACCAGGAATGTGCAAGACCTCCCAAAGTGTTATGCTTGCCTTAGTACTCTTCAAATAATCAATAACATTTATAGAGGGATAATTCACCCTTTATTCGACTCTTTAAGGTATTGAGGGGGCTTGCACTTGTTGCATTGTAGGTTTGACAACCCTATTTACATTATAATTATGTTGAGTATGATTTGCAGTAGGTACATCATTAGGATTCACAATTTTTGGCCTTAGAGAGGCATCACTTAGAGTTACATGCACTCCTTGATCTTCTCTCAATGCTCTCTTCTTGGCTCTTATGTTGGTTGTAACTAATGTGCTTTAATTTAACACATAATCATCTCTTGCTTAGAAGTTCATCATGCCTACACTTTGGCTATTGCCTTCTCCACAGTTATCCCTTTGCATAAGTTTTGCTTCTTTTGAAGTTACATAAGGATTAGTTTCCTCTTATGCCACCAAAGCTTGGCTATATTCTCCACCATCATGCACAAACTGACTTTGAGGTTGTCCCCATTGGCCCATATTCTTATCTCCTTGGACTAGATTAGCATGTACTGGAACAATAGCCTTCATAAAAGGAGTGGGATTAGGATTATAGGCATTGGGTTACCTATTGAAACCTTGCTGACCCTATCCTCTTCCTTGGTAGTTTTATTAGGGTGGAGCTTTATATCCTTGTTGAGGATAGTATTGATGATTAGGTGGAGCACTTGTCTAGAACTAAGCTTGCTTGAGCTGAGCTTGTAATGATTGGATTTCTTCATCTTTGTCCACATCACTATCCACTTTCTTGGGGAAGGATGTTGGCTTGACATTAGTGTTATGAATTTAAGCTATGCTTGGATCTTCAACTGAACCATGAGACAACAATGGCATGGAAACTCTTGGAGGGAGGCTTCCAGCTTGTATAAAGGTATTTTTAACTTCAATAGCTATTTCATATGCATCAAGAAGAGTGAATCCTCCCATAGATTGTAACATCACTGCTACATTAGTGCCAATACCTTTGAGATAGGTGGGGAACACAAAGCTTGGAGAAGGTCTCATAACAAGCAACAACCTATGCCATGTCCTTTGAAATCTTTCATTGAAACCCCCCATAGATTCATTAGGACCTCTATTTATCACACTTAGTTGATGGATCAATGAAGTTTGGTTAGTCTTATTCTCAAATCTAGTCACCAACAATTCCCCAAATCCATCCCAACTTGTAAAGCAACCACCTTCCAAAGTCCTATACCAGTCAAGTGATTTGATTTTTAGAGACATAACAAGCAATCTAATGGTTATGTTGGCTCAAGTGACATTATGGAAGTTACAAAAATTTTAAATGTCCCTAATATTCTTAGATGGGGTAATAGGACCCTCTCCATTGAAACTAGTGAGACTCTTGGTAGCATTGGGAGGAATGGGGTCGTATGAAGGAAGGTCAATTGGATGTTATGTGTTAAAGGCTATGAAAGGTTTTTGTCTATCCATTTCTCTTCTTTCCTCTTGATCTCTTATTTATCTAACCTCCTCAACATATTCTTCTTCTCCAAAACCTCCTTGCCAAGGATCTCTAAGTGTTGGGAATGGTTTAAGGTGTTTTTCTTCAAGAAGAGCTTCAACTAGGGGGCTTGATCAAAAGTCTTAGATGACTTAGTGAGGACCATGAAGTATAATATAGGAAAATTGATCTAAAACAATATATTTTCACCTTTTGAAGTTTCCAAATGTTGTATTAAGAGTACAAACTCAAGTTTGTCAAAACTAGCATTCACCTTGACATGTAAATAACTAGGAATTGATGTCCCACTAGGCGTGTCAGAACTGTTGTCTCCAAATCTTACACCCTAGAAGAGAATGTTTAGGCCTCTTCTAGATTTGGGCAATGTTGAAACACTTCCAGACATGTGGGTATACCTATAATGCAAATGGACCTCTAGATTAAAAGGACTAGCTCCCTAAATTTGTCTCTACAAAAATAATCTCTGTCTACTCCAGCTTAATTGAAAAGAAAAGGGTTCAAAATTGCATAAGGGAAACCTATTTTAATAATGGTGATACACCAAGGTTTTTCTTCCACATGAATGTCATATCCTAGTGCACAACACAAAAAAATGTAAAGACCTTTTTCCATGTTTTAGAGACTCTAACATGAATATTTTAGTAAAGAGGTGAGATGCATGAAAAAATAGAAGGAGAATGAACTGAAAGGCACATTGCACATTCAAGAATAGTTAAAATTCTTATATTAGTTCCATACACTTAAAAACACTCTAGATGACCTGTTAGATCAAGAACTTTGTTTAGACATGAAGGACAAAGGACAAAAGTATGAAACCATCACTTGTTGTCAATATATATCACTTGCACACTTAGAGAATGTTTATAACTTAAAAAGGGAAAGGACTATATTAATGCTTAAAGGCAGAATATCATTCCAATAGGGATTCATCGTACTCTATGTGGTCAATTTTTTACTAGCCAAGGGGTTGTATATATAGCAAGAAGGAAGAGAGAGAGGAAAGCCTTTGGTACCAAGGAGAGGAATCAATTTGTTTGAATTCACCATCTTCAACTATAACCATCTTTACAAAGTATTTTTTTTGGGCCATTTGGTTTATCCATGTCATCATGAGTTGTTACACATTTGATCCTTCTCTCTCAAAGATGTTTTTCCAATTTTTACGTAAATAAAATAAGGATATTCTTGGCTGAGTCATAGCATCAAAATGGTTATTACAAGGGAGTCCACCTATTATATATTTGTCTCTTTCATTCTATTTAGCTTTGTCCTTATTCTTTGATTAGTCCTCAGGGAATGACTCAGATCCTAGTCGATCAATGGTGATATGGGCTCTCTTACTATTTTGATGGATGAAGGATGTGAGCCCTTGGATCTTCTTGAATCCTCTTGTGTTTGAACACCAACAGTTAGCTCACTATCCCAAAATTTAACATTTATGCAACCATCATTTCACTTAGACATTTCCTTTAGGCACCCTTCCTTGAAAAATCCATGTGTGTACTTTCCTTGAAAGAATTCTTGTGAGCATTTTCCTCAGACATTTTCCCCAAAATATTTCCCACAGGCATGTTCTCCCCTTTGAATGGTCCATGTCTTTTCGAGCCTGTGGAGTATGGCTTGTCAAAATTATTGTTGCATATAAAAAATCCACAACAATTCCTTTAGACTTATTGCAAAGGTGACTTCCCTTTGGAATGATCCCTTCAGGCTTGGAAAGTGTCCCTTTAAAAAAATTTTGAAGGGTAATTTGTAGAGGGAAAGTGTCCCTTCAAAAAATTCCAATGGGCACTTTGAAGGGAAAGTGACCCTTCGGAAAAGTTTCAAAGGGCACTTTGGAAGAAAAGTGACCCTTGAAAAAAGTTCTGAAGGGCACTTTGGAAGGAAAGTGACCCTTCAGAAAAGTTTTGAAGGGCACTTTGGAATAAAAGTGACCCTTCAAAAAAATTTCTAAGGGCACTTTGGAATAAAAGTGACCCTTCAGAAAAGTTTTGAAGGGCACTTTAGAAGAAAAGTGACCCTTCAAAAAAGTTTTGAAAGGCACTTTGGAAGGAAAGTAACCCTTCAAAAAAGTTTTGAAGGGAAATTTAGAAGGAAAGAGACCCTTTGGAAAAGTTTCAAAGGGTAATTTGAAGAGAAAGTGGCCCTTTAGAAAAGTTTCAAAGGGCACTTTGGAGAGAAAGAGACCCTTTGAAAAAGTTTTGAAGGGTACTTTTCAGAAAGATTGTTTCAGACAAAAAGTCTGAAATAATTCTTTTGGAAAAGTTATGAAGGAAAAACCTTGGGAAAAGACAAAGGAAAGATTATTTCATACTTTTTATCCAAGACAAAAAGTTTGAGACAAAAATCCTAAAAGAATTCCTTCGAGGGAGACAAGGAGACAATTCTTTCAGATTTTTTATCTGAGACAAAGGTCCGAGACAAGAAACCCGAAAGAATTCAAACCTTGGGAAAAAGACCAGAAATGCACTTAAAAAGGCCAAACAAAAGCTCTAAATAAAAGAAAACAAAATAACTGGTCTTTTACAAGTGAGTTTAAAAAAACAAGTGAACGTTGAACTTAGCCAAAAGGAGCTATAAAATAAGGTATGAAATTTGGCTAACAGTAACTATATCTAAAATTTAATCCATATCTAGTCTAAAATTATTTTTCTCCCACTATATCATGATTTCATTCCAAGGTTCCTTCTTCATGTTCAATAAATACATTCATCTTTCTAAAATATTTATAATGATGAGGGGTACAATCAATAAAGATAAGCTTAAAATAGTTATCTTCACACAACTAAGATGTTTATTCGTACCAATTTATCACAAGCCTCTTCTAAATCCAATGATGAAACTCTCTCTTTTTCATAATATAATATCCTTAATAAATTCATAAAACATCTATAAAAGTATTATAAATTATATTTTACCTTGTTTTGAACACTTCTTCCCTAACCCTATTTGACTTCTTCCCTATCACACACACACACACGCGCGCGCGCGCGCGCACACACACACACACACACACACACACACACACACACACACTAGGTTTTATCTCAATAATTAATGAATATAAATGAACTAACACTCAATTTAAATATTTCAAATACTAATTTAATGGAAAAAATGGAACCTCAATTGAACACCTAATGAACTACCACTCGATCAAAATATTTCAAAGACTATTTTAATGGAAAAAATGAAACTTTAATTGAACACTTGACTTGAAACATATGCTCATATGAAATCACAAGATCAAAAATTATTATTATTTTTACTGATCCCAAAACATCAACTTGTAATCAATATATCTCCCTCAATAATACTAAAAAATTGATGACTTTTTATTTATTAAAATTTTATTGACATGTACTTTCTTCAAAAAAACACCTCAATCATAAGCTTAGTAGATTTTTTTCATTTTTGTAATACATCATCATTTTTAAACCTTGTATATTTAAATCCAATTCATTAGGATCAAAATCTCATGACCATATCTCCATTTATATTGCTTATAATGAGTTTTCAAAAATATCTCGAAAATATATTTATATCCACACAAAAATCATCTCAATAGAACTTATGTATGAGGAGAATGACTCTCTACAAGATTTTCTCCTTCTTGAATTTTATTTTGTCATAAACACATAAATGCTTCAAAAAATTTCTTTCAATTTTTAAAAATCACCATTATAATAAGAGATGCTAATAACATCCCAACTCATAGATATAATAACCCAATATATTATATCAAACCCTTGAGGTAGGAAAACACTATACAATGTTCCTTATTGGAAGGAACCACTCCACATACAATATTCACTTTCCCTTACATGCATAGGTTTCATGTTCATATAGATAAAAGAACCAACTATTTACATTAAATACTCATAACTAACTCACCTATCACTATCACTAGATACCTAGATTCTAAATTAAGCAACCTACCATTTATTAGTACATCACCCACCCATGCCTGAATCATTAAAGGGATAACATGGTCCATTAAAGTACAAGTACATTACTATTTACCCACAAGTGTACATATAATCTCATTAATACATCAATGACCCATATAATATATCCTAACCACATGTACACATATAATTCCATTAATACATAAATGACCCATATAACATATATGTGGTGTGATG